>CM054057.1:395725173-395777269 GCA_028641055.1 Alopecurus myosuroides
GATATTCTCTGGGCCCTCTCGAGTGATATGATTCAGGAAGCATGGCCATGCGCGACTCAGTTAAGTGTTAACTGTGTCGGTTGACTAAGAGTTAGTCAGATGAATCACATTTCACAGATCGAGAAGAGAGTTGAGCTATTTAAGGGATGACGATAAATCGCCTATAGCTCGACAAGGTATATCGTGAGGCAAAAAGGACTAAGATGAATATCACATTGAAAGGTATGTCGTCATGACTCAATGGTAGTTGGGAGTCGGCACGTTCTGCTAGGAGCCGCTACAGATTGATCGATTGGGAGTTGGACTCCAATCGTGTCCAAGTCGCCATGAGCCTGCAGGGTCGCACACTTAAGAGCGGGAGCAAGTATTGGTTGGGTTGGACCCGAACCGGAAATGGACTGAGTTAGTGAGTCGGACTCACAGAGGGAATGGGCCACAAGTGTTGTGCAGCCCATTACCATACGCTATATAAAGAGGGGCGCAGGTTGCCCAACGGGCACGTTAGTCCACTCTCCCATGCGTTGGGAACCCTAGCCCCACTCAGTCCAGCCGCCGCACCGGACCTAGCAGTCCGCCGTCGGAGCTCCTCCTCGTACGTGTGGATACCGGCAGAGGTGCTGTACGTTCAGCACTTCGATGTTCGAGGGATTGGATCGGCCGGACATGATCGTGGGACTGCACTGCCCCGACGCGCTGCATCGATAATCCGCACCTGCGCGTCTAGTGGTAATACTCGTGGCCTTCTACCTCGGACGATTCTCGCCGCTTCTCCAGCCTCGACACAATGGCATCCTTCCAACCCACTCCAAGTAACTCACTCCACATGCAACACTGCACCTTGTTACCCCTGGCCATGAGTGGGAGATGCGTGATCTGGTTTATTGACTTCGAACGCGGAAGGAACGGCCGAAAACGTGGATTTCCTTGGCCAACTTGTTGTTTCCCATGCCCAAAGTTGAAAACATGATGCATTCCAAGAACCTCACTTCATTTCAACAACATTGCACGTTTGGGATCTCAAAAAGCCGCTTCCATTCTCAAGTCGCCTAGCAATCTTACGTCATAGCCGTTTTCAGGCACTTTCGGTCGAGAATATAGTTTCCTTCCACCTAGGATGCCTGGAAAACTGTAGAGGTGAGAATGTAAGTCACACTTGGCCATGTGGGCCCACACAAAATGCTTGAACCCCATTGCAGGACTTGTATGGTGCCGCCGTTTCGCTGCGTGGCCTCGAACCACCGGATGTTAAACGAGACGATTCTCGCCGCTTCTCCAGCCTCGACACAATGGCATCCTTCCAACCCACTCCAAGTAACTCACTCCACATGCAACACTGCACCTTGTTACCCCTGGCCATGAGTGGGAGATGCGTGATCTGGTTTATTGCCTTCGAACGCGGAAGGAACGACCGAAAACGTGGATTTCCTTGGCCAACTTGTTGTTTCCCATGCCCAAAGTTGAAAACATGATGCATTCCAAGAACCTCACTTCATTTCAACAACATTGCATGTTTGGGATCTCAAAAAGCCGCTTCCATTCTCAAGTGGCCTACCAATCTTACGTCGTAGCCGTTTTTGGGCACTTTCGATCGAGAATATAGTTTCCTTCCACCTAGGATGCCTAGAAAACTGTAGAGGTGAGAATGTAAGTCACACTTGGCCATGTGGGCCCACACAAAATGCTTGAACCCCATTGTAGGACTTGTATGGTGCCACCGTTGCGCTGGGTGGCCTCGAATCATCGGACGTTAAACGGGACGATTCTCGCCGCTTCTCCAGCCTCGACACAATGGCATCCTTCCAACCCACTCCAAGTAACTCACTCCACATGCAACACTACACCTTGTTACCCCTGGCCATGAGTGGGAGATGCGTGATCTGGTTTATTGCCGTCGAACGCGGAAGGAACGGCCGAAAACGTGGATTTCCTTGGCCAACTTGTTGTTTCCCATGCCCAAAGTTGAAAACATGATACATTTCAAGAACCTCACTTCATTTCAACAACATAGCACGTTTGGGATCTCAAAAAGCCGCTTCCATTCTCAAGTTGCCTACCAATCTTACGTCGTAGCCATTTTCGGGCACTTTCGGTCGAGAATATAGTTTCCTTCCACCTAGGATGCCTGGAAAACTGTAGAGGTGAGAATTTAAGTCACACATGGCCATGTGGGCCCACACAAAATGCTTGAACGCCATTGCAGGACTTGTATGGTGCCGCTGTTGCGCTGGGTGGCCTCGAATCACCGGGCGTTAAACGGGACGATTCTCGCCGCTTCTCCAGCCTCGACAGAATGGCATCCTTCCAACCCACTCTAAGTAACTCACTCCACATGCAACACTGCACCTTGTTACCCCTGGCCATGAGTGGGAGATGCGTGATCTGGTTTATTGCCTTCGAACGCGGAAGGAATGGCCGAAAACATGGATATCCTTGGCCAACTTGTTGTTTCCCATGCCCAAAGTTGAAAACATGATGTAGTCCAAGAACCTCACTTCATTTCAACAACATTGCACGTTTGGGATATCAAAAAGCCGCTTCCATTCTCAAGTTGCCTACCAATCTTACGTCGTAGCCGTTTTCGGGCACTTTCGGTCGAGAATATAGTTTCCTTCCACCTAGGATGCCTGGAAAACTGTAGAGGTGAGAATGTAAGTCACACTTGGCCATGTGGGCCCACACAAAATGCTTGAACCCCATTGCAGGACTTGTATGGTGCCTCCGTTGCGCAGGGTGGTCTCGAATCACCGGACGTTAAACGGGACGATTCTCGCCGCTTCTCCAGCCTCGACACAATGGCATCCTTCCAACCCACTCCAAGTAACTCACTCCACATGCAACACTGCACCTTGTTACCCCTGGCCATGAGTGGGAGATGGGTGATCTGGTTTATTGACTTCGAACGCGGAAGGATAGGCCGAAAACATGGATTTCCTTGGCCAACTTGTTGTTTCCCATGCCCAAAGTTGAAAACATGACGCATTCCAAGAACCTCACTTCATTTCAACAACATTGCACGTTTGGGATCTCAAAAAGCCGCTTCCATTCTCAAGTTGCCTACTAATCTTACGTCGTAGCCGTTTTCGGGCACTTTCGGTCGAGAATATAGTTTCCTTCCACCTAGGATGCCTGGAAAACTGTAGAGGTGAGAATGTAAGTCACACTTGGCCATGTGGGCCCACACAAAATGCTTGAACCCCATTGCAGGACTTGTATGGTGCCGCCGTTGCGCTGGGTGGCCTCGAACCACCGGACGTTAAACGGGACGATTCTCGCCGCTTCTCCAGCCTCGACACAATGGCATCCTTCCAACCCACTCCAAGTAACTCACTCCACATGCAACACTGCACCTTGTTACCCCTGGCCATGAGTGGGAGATGCGTGATCTGGTTTATTGACTTCGAACGCGGAAGGAACGGCCGAAAACGTGGATTTCCTTGGCCAACTTGTTGTTTCCCATGCCCAAAGTTGAAAACATGATGCATTCCAAGAACCTCACTTCATTTCAACAACATTGCACGTTTGGGATCTCAAAAAGCCGCTTCCATTCTCAAGTCGCCTACCAATTCTACGGTCGTAGCCGTTTTCAGGCACTTTCGATCGAGAATATAGTTTCCTTCCACCTAGGATGCCTGGAAAACTGTAGAGGTGAGAATGTAAGTCACACTTGGCCATGTGGGCCCACACAAAATGCTTGAACCCCATTGCAGGACTTGTATGGTGTCGCCGTTGCGCTGGGTGGCCTCGAACCACCGGACGTTAAACGGGACGATTCTCGCAGCTTCTCCAGCCTCGACACAATGGCATCCTTCCAACCCACTCCAAGTAACTCACTCCACATGCAACACTGAACCTTGTTACCCCTGGCCATGAGTGGGAGATGCGTGATCTGGTTTATTGCCTTCGAACGGGGAAGGAACGGCCGAAAACGTGGATTTCCTTGGCAACTTGTTGTTTCCCATGCCCAAAGTTGAAAACATGATGCATTCCAAGAACCTCACTTCATTTCAACAACATTGCACGTTTGGGATCTCAAAAAGCCGCTTCCATTCTCAAGTTGCCTACCAATCTTACGTCGTAGCCGTTTTCGGGCACTTTCGGTCGAGAATATAGTTTCCTTCCACCTAGGATGCCTGGAAACTGTAGAGGTGAGAATGTAAGTCACACTTGGCCATGTGGGCCCACACAAAATGCTTGAACCCCATTGCAGGACTTGTATGGTGCCACCGTTGCGCTGGGTGGCCTCGAATCACCGGGCGTTAAACGGGATGATTCTCGGCGCTTCTCCAGCCTCGACACAATGGAATCCTTCCAACCCACTCCAAGTAACTCACTCCACATGCAACACTGCACCTTGTTACCCCTGGCCATGAGTGGGAGATGCGTGATCTGGTTTATTGCCTTCGAACGCGGAAGGAACGGCCGAAAACGTGGATTTCCTTGGCCAACTTGTTGTTTCCCATGCCCAAAGTTGAAAACATGATGCAGTCCAAGAACCTCACTTCATTTCAACAACATTGCACGTTTGGGATCTCAAAAAGCCGCTTCCATTCTCAAGTTGCCTACCAATCTTACGTCGTAGCCGTTTTCGGGCACTTTCGGTCGAGAATATAGTTTCCTTCCACCTAGGATGCCTGGAAAACTGTAGAGGTGAGAATGTAAGTCACACTTGGCCATGTGGGCCCACACAAAATGCTTGAACCCCATTGCAGGACTTGTATGGTGCCTCCGTTGCGCAGGGTGGTCTCGAATCACCGGACGTTAAACGGGACGATTCTCGCCGCTTCTCCAGCCTCGACACAATGGCATCCTTCCAACCCACTCCAAGTAACTCACTCCACATGCAACACTGCACCTTGTTACCCCTGGCCATGAGTAGGAGATGCGTGATCTGGTTTATTGACTTCGAACGCGGAAGGAAAGGCCGAAAACGTGGATTTCCTTGGCCAACTTGTTGTTTCCCATGCCCAAAGTTGAAAACATGATGCATTCCAAGAACCTCACTTCATTTCAACAACATTGCACGTTTGGGATCTCAAAAAGCCGCTTCCATTCTCAAGTTGCCTACCAATCTTACGTCGTAGCCGTTTTCGGGCACTTTCGGTCGAGAATATAGTTTCCTTCCACCTAGGATGCCTGGAAACTGTAGAGGTGAGAATGTAAGTCACACTTGGCCATGTGGGCCCACACAAAATGCTTGAACCCCATTGCAGGACTTGTATGGTGCCACCGTTGCGCTGGGTGGCCTCGAATCACCGGGCGTTAAACGGGATGATTCTCGGCGCTTCTCCAGCCTCGACACAATGGAATCCTTCCAACCCACTCCAAGTAACTCACTCCACATGCAACACTGCACCTTGTTACCCCTGGCCATGAGTGGGAGATGCGTGATCTGGTTTATTGCCTTCGAACGCGGAAGGAACGGCCGAAAACGTGGATTTCCTTGGCCAACTTGTTGTTTCCCATGCCCAAAGTTGAAAACATGATGCAGTCCAAGAACCTCACTTCATTTCAACAACATTGCACGTTTGGGATCTCAAAAAGCCGCTTCCATTCTCAAGTTGCCTACCAATCTTACGTCGTAGCCGTTTTCGGGCACTTTCGGTCGAGAATATAGTTTCCTTCCACCTAGGATGCCTGGAAAACTGTAGAGGTGAGAATGTAAGTCACACTTGGCCATGTGGGCCCACACAAAATGCTTGAACCCCATTGCAGGACTTGTATGGTGCCTCCGTTGCGCAGGGTGGTCTCGAATCACCGGACGTTAAACGGGACGATTCTCGCCGCTTCTCCAGCCTCGACACAATGGCATCCTTCCAACCCACTCCAAGTAACTCACTCCACATGCAACACTGCACCTTGTTACCCCTGGCCATGAGTAGGAGATGCGTGATCTGGTTTATTGACTTCGAACGCGGAAGGAAAGGCCGAAAACGTGGATTTCCTTGGCCAACTTGTTGTTTCCCATGCCCAAAGTTGAAAACATGATGCATTCCAAGAACCTCACTTCATTTCAACAACATTGCACGTTTGGGATCTCAAAAAGCCGCTTCCATTCTCAAGTTGCCTACTAATCTTACGTCGTAGCCGTTTTCGGGCACTTTCGGTCGAGAATATAGTTTCCTTCCACCTAGGATGCCTGGAAAACTGTAGAGGTGAGAATGTAAGTCACACTTGGCCATGTGGGCCCACACAAAATGCTATTCTCGCAGCTTCTCCAGCCTCGACACAATGGCATCCTTTCAACCCACTCCAAGTAACTCACTCCACATGCAACACTGAACCTTGTTACCCCTGGCCATGAGTGGGAGATGCGTGATCTGGTTTATTGACTTCGAACGCGGAAGGAACAGCCGAAAACGTGGATTTCCTTGGCCAACTTGTTGTTTCCCATGCCCAAAGTTGAAAACATGATGCATTCCAAGAACCTCACTTCATTTCAACAACATTGCACGTTTGGGATCTCAAAAAGCCGCTTCCATTCTCAAGTCGCCTACCAATTGTACGGTCGTAGCCGTTTTCAGGCACTTTCGATCGAGAATATAGTTTCCTTCCACCTAGGATGCCTGGAAAACTGTAGAGGTGAGAATGTAAGTCACACTTGGCCATGTGGGCCCACACAAAATGCTTGAACCCCATTGCAGGACTTGTATGGTGTCGCCGTTGCGCTGGGTGGCCTCGAACCACCGGACGTTAAACGGGACGATTCTCGCAGCTTCTCCAGCCTCGACACAATGGCATCCTTCCAACCCACTCCAAGTAACTCACTCCACATGCAACACTGAACCTTGTTACCCCTGGCCATGAGTGGGAGATGCGTGATCTGGTTTATTGCCTTCAAACGCGGAAGGAACGGCCGAAAACGTGGATTTCCTTGGCCAACTTGTTGTTTCCCATGCCCAAAGTTGAAAACATGATGCATTCCAAGAACCTCACTTCATTTCAACAACATTGCACGTTTGGGATCTCAAAAAGCCGCTTCCATTCTCAAGTTGCCTACCAATCTTACGTCGTAGCCGTTTTCGGGCACTTTCGGTCGAGAATATAGTTTCCTTCCACCTAGGATGCCTGGAAACTGTAGAGGTGAGAATGTAAGTCACACTTGGCCACGTGGGCCCACACAAAATGCTTGAACCCATTGCAGGACTTGTATGGTGTCGCCGTTGCGCTGGGTGGCCTCGAACCACCGGACGTTAAACGGGACGATTCTCGCAGCTTCTCCAGCCTCGACACAATGGCATCCTTCCAACCCACTCCAAGTAACTCACTCCACATGCAACACTGAACCTTGTTACCCCTGGCCATGAGTGGGAGATGCGTGATCTGGTTTATTGCCTTCCAACGCGGAAGGAACGGCCGAAAACGTGGATTTCCTTGGCCAACTTGTTGTTTCCCATGACCAAAGTTGAAAACATGATGCGTTCCAAGAACCTCACTTCATTTCAACAACATTGCACGTTTGGGATCTCAAAAAGCCGCTTCCATTCTCAAGTTGCCTACCAATCTTACGTCGTAGCCGTTTTCGGGCACTTTCGGTCGAGAATATAGTTTCCTTCCACCTAGGATGCCTGGAAACTGTAGAGGTGAGAATGTAAGTCACACTTGGCCATGTGGGCCCACACAAAATGCTTGAACCCCATTGCAGGACTTATATGGTGCCGCCGTTGCGTTGGGTGGCCTCGAATCACCGGACGTTAAACGGGACGATTCTCGCCGCTTCTCCAGCCTCGACACAATGGCATCCTTCCAACCCACTCCAAGTAACTCACTCCACATGCAACACTTCACCTTGTTACCCCTGGCCATGAGTGGGAGATGCGTGATCTGGTTTATTGCCTTCGAACGCGGAAGGAACGGCCGAAAACGTGGATTTCCTTGGCCAACTTGTTGTTTCCCATGCCCAAAGTTGAAAACATGATGCATTCCAAGAACCTCACTACATTTCAACAACATTGCACGTTTGGGATCTCAAAAAGCCGCTTCCATTCTCAAGTTGCCTACCAATCTTACGTCGTAGCTGTTTTCGGGCACTTTCGGTCGAGAATATAGTTTCCTTCTACCTAGGATGCCTGGAAAACTGTAGAGGTGAGAATGTAAGTCACACTTGGCCATGTGGGCCCACACAAAATGCTTGAACCCCATTGCAGGACTTGTATGGTGCCGCCGTTGCGCTGGGTGGCCTCGAACCACCGGACGTTAAACGGGACGATTCTCGCCGCTTCTCCAGCCTCGACACAATGGCATCCTTCCAACCCACTCCAAGTAACTCACTCCACATGCAACAATGCACCTTGTTACCCCTGGCCATGAGTGGGAGATGCGTGATCTGGTTTATTGCCTTCGAAAACGGAAGAAACGGCCGAAAACGTGGATTTCTATGGCCAACTTGTTGTTTCCCATGCCCAAAGTTGAAAACATGATGCATTCTAAGAACCTCACTTCATTTCAACAACATTGCACGTTTGGGATCTCAAAAAGCCGCTTCCATTCTCAATTTTCCTACCAATCTTATGTCATAGCTGTTTTCGGGCACTTTGGGTCGAGAATATAGTTCAATTTGGTGTTCAATTTTAGCCATTTATCTGCAAAAAATATGGAAAAACAACTATACAAAAAGAAACCCTAGATTCGCACGTGCACCTTGCGTCATAGGGAGAGCAAAAGGGAAACTCCATAAATAGACGGTTTGACGCATATCCACTTCCTTTCTTCCTCCGTCTCTGCAACAACTTTTCCCCAAAAAACGCATCCTCCCCTCCACTTCCACAGCAAAACCTTCGACGGTTCCCCTGCCCTTCCCATCCGCCATGAAGAGATCACGGGAATGCTTCGACGCCGAGAACGTTCAGGAGGTGGCGTCTGTCGTCGGCGAGCCGTCTTCTGCTGTCGTCCCAGTCGCGGCCAGCTCTGGCACTGGGGCTGCTGCTTCCGGCGAGGCCACGCCGGTGGACACGGCGGTCTGTGATGTCTCTTCGGAGATAGATCAGAAGAAGACGATGAGCGGGGATGGAGAAGATGGCCCATCCCACGCCTCCGTACCATCTGACCTCGAGGCGGCGTACAAGGAGATTGACGACAGCTACGACGAAGCAGCTGAATATGCCATGTGGGGGGACGTCTCCACCGCTCCGACCGCCGCGCTGACTGCCGCGCCGACGGAGGTACATCCCTCTTACAAAACTAGATCTAGTTTTAGTGAACTTGCTATGGTTAGTCTGTGATATCCAGGGTTCCTTCAATTTCCCTCGAGTTCTCGTGATTTGGGTATGAACTGAACTGAAGCATTCCTTCAATTGCACATTAATCTACTGTTCTTTCTATCTTAAACTGCCGACGAGTTTTAGTACCCAAATTTTTATTTCGAAGATATAGCGCCCTTGAATAGATATAAATTGGGGTTTTTGGTAATGCCCTTGTATTCACAGACAGTGGGAGTAGATCGATTTTGCTTTCTAAATCTATTCTTTTATTCCTCAAGTGTTCTTTACATTTTTTCAAATGCCATTTTATAGCTCTAGATGTAATAATTTTAACTGCAACTTAATATGTCATGTTGTAATAATTGTATCCCAATTTATGGTGTTACAATATTTTTTGGGTTGCAATGATCTTCACATTATTTCAACTTCAATTTCATATCTCATTTTGTACATGCCTTCAATTCCATATCAATTCATAGACACCTTCAATTGCATATCAATGTACATATCATGTATCTTTGATGGAACACAGCCCAACTATTGCGCAATTCTCCCAAAAAAAATTTTGTACTAATGATAATCTGTACTGATCAAACTAGGTGTTTCAGAATTTAGTGATGTAGGTAATTCATGGAGTACTAGCCGATAGAGATACTCAAAACAATATGTAACATGCATTTTTTTCAGAATTCTTTTATTGCTACAAACAACATATACTACGTACCTTCGTTATTTTATACAAGTACACTAACTTAATTCCTAAATACCAAGAAAAGAAAGCCAACTTTTAAATAGCAGAAACAATTATGTGAATAAACTCTTGTGTTCTGTGCTAATTAAATATTTTGTATGTGTGGCATATTACTCTATGGTTGCATGGCACATTCACATCAATGAGCACCATTCTATGTGGTAGAATCGAAATCAATTTCTCTTTGGAAGAGATAGCGGCCTTGTATACATAGAAATTGTATTTTTGATAGTGGCCTTGTATTCAAGGAAAGAGGGAGTAGATCGATTTTGATTTCTAATTTTATTCTTTTATTCCTCGAGTGTTATTTACATTTTTTCAAATGCCATTTTATATCTCATCATGTAATAATTAGAACTGCAACTTCATATCTAATGTTGAAATAATTGTATAGTGTGTTATCATCCTAGATTCTCGTATTTATGGTGTTACAACCTTTTTTGGGTTGCAATAATCTTCACATTATTTCAACTGCAATTTCATATCTTATTTTGTAATAATTGTACACAGTACCTTTTAGGTTAATTAAACGTGCATGCCTACATGGATTGTAATTATCAGATTTGGTTATGATATACTGGGTTTAGTATAGGTTGTACATTTCATATCCATTGAATTCTTCGGCAATAAATGATATCAAAGTTAAAAACGAATGAGGAACTTCAGTTTTCATTTAACATATTGGCTTATTGCATTTTAGGAGCCGAGAGTTGAAGAAGAGTCATTTGATGGGGGACTGGCTCTGTCAGATGGTCATGGTTCTCTGGATGGAGGCTCTAGAGAAGACTTTGGAGAAGATGATGAAGATGTTGAAGAAGAACCTCCAAGATCACCAAATGTTGATGAAAAATCAGCATGCTCAGTCCATGTCTCGGATCTGGTTATACTTCAGCTTAAGGAGCAGATGGGGTTGCACACCGACAAGGTTCTTCAAGCTGTGGTAACGCCCAACGAGCGACCATCATCTTTCATGGTTTCACGTGTACTCCTTAGCAAGTTGGGTAATACCAACTGGCGAATTGTCCAGTCTCACGAAGAGGGAGACTCCGCGTATCTTTGCATCAAGATGCGTAAACAGGACGTGCTAAGGTGTCACGGGAAGAGGTACGAGTGGCGGGGAGAACAAGTCACCTTTCGTAAGGTGAATTCTCTCATTCCACTCAGACCTGATCCCATGGAAGCTGGCCCAGTTGTCAAGATCTTCTAAGTTGTGCCTGTGAAGACAATGTTTCTTTTGTTTAAACTATGTGTTGCTTCCCGTACTACTTCATGATGCACTATGTGAAACATTATGTCCTTTTTATGTTACCGTTCAGCAGAACTTATTAATATTGTTAAAGAGTTGTTTCTTTTTTCGAGGGTACGCAATTGGGCACCTGGTTTTTATAGGAGATAGTGGTTTGAGTACATGAACTTGACAGTTTGTTGATAGCAACACTTTCACTTATACCACTCCACACCGGCTAGTCCGAGAAATGCCCCACAGATGCAAAAACCAAACACAAGAGAAGGCCTTTCCTAAACGGAGATCAGAGTCGCGTCGCAACCGATGCTTGTGCCTCTTAGGAATAACAAACTCCATCTTACATCCCTACTCGACGCACCACCCAAAGGAGAAGGGCGGCAGCACTAGTTCTGCGTCGAGGAGGGACCGACTCGAACACCGCCAGCGAGGGAGAGTTGTCATTGAGTTCAAACCAGACTTCACGTAACATAATTTGCATTAGTAATTAGATATAGCACTTACAATATGAACAAAAGTACCAAGATTAATCCATAGCTCAAAGCTTACTGCAAGAGCTACCTACTACATACTACTCGAACAATTTTCATCAACACTTTCACATATACTCTAATTACAAAGACCAAAAGTAGCATATATACTACGCCGCAGCAAGTGATCTAGTGCCAAGTGTGGTCCGCCCTCGCCCTCCTTGATCTGCCTCCCTCTTCGGCCTTCTTGGCGTCACTCATGGGCTTGATCACACAGTACAACTCTAGGGAGAGGAACCCATCAATTGCAGCATAGGTGATGTGTTCCATGTCTAGCTTTTTGTTGTCCCAGTAGTTGTGCCACCGATGATCCTTCTTCTTCATGTCTTTGTAGACAGGATCAATAAGTTGTACTGCCATGGTAGCCATTCCAGCTTTCTTTTGGTTGAACACATGAAAGTACACATCTTGGATATCCTCATAATTTTCTTTTGGAATAGAAAAGTTCCAGGTTCTCGCAAACACTTTCTTGTCATTGGTGGTGTCAACACTTGCAAATTTGACGCCGCCAAAACGAAAAAGATCAGCCTGCGTCGCAGATTGCCACGAGTCACCACTAAAGTACACAAGTAACAAGAGTTTAGAAAAGTACTACTCCCTCCGATCCGAAAAAAGGGCGTGAGAAAACTGCTACGCATGAACGTCTCGATGAGTACTAGTTGCAGAAAACCTAGATGAGTACTGTTGCCGAAAACAAGAGGAAAAAAGTAGTAGTAACACCAATCACAACAACCGGGAATAACCAAATAGCAATCACAAGAACATGACGGCGGAGCAGATGAGTACTAGTTGCAGAAAACAAGAGGAAAAATGACTTTTACCTGGAGTGATGGTACACCAGGACGTGGCGGCGGAATGCAAGCTGTAGAACGGCGACCTTTTTATGGATCTCCAACTTCTGGGATGTGTACTCGAAATCCAGGCCCATGAACCGTTCTTCTCCCCTATCAATCCACTGCTGGTACATGTCTACGATACACTGCACCTCGGCAGGGTCGTTGGTGTACGTGACGTCGATGGTTTTCTCGCCATGGATGGGGACCTTGAACGTGCGGCAGAAATACTTCTGTTCATCCATTCTTGGAAGAAGAAGCGGGAGCGGATGGAAGAAGAAGAAGAGAGTGGAGTGCAGCGGTTGGAAGGAGATGTAGTGGAGAATATGAGTGGAAGTACAGGGGAGTATTAATATTAATTGTGGAAGGAGCAGAGTCGAAGTGATTTCCGTGTGAAATTGATAGAAATTTTTTGGGAAACACATGTGCCGTGTGTGTACATAGACACAAGGTTGTAAAAATTTAGTCACTTGTTTGTGGTCCTAAACTAATAAGCCTATTTTTAATTTACTAAGCCTACACAATGGCCAGCGCGGGCCACGAATTGTCCCATCAAATGTCTACGGCCTGACCTAAGACATCATGCGTGTTATTATTCTCCCGCAGAAAACCGCCTCGTTCACACGCCTCCCTCGCCACGTGTTCGCCGCCGCCAGCCCTTCCGCACAAGTTTGACCTAGAAGTAGTCCACCGGCCGGCGCACCCTCCACTTGGATCATGAAGCCAATCAAAGACGTGCCAACTAGATCTTACACATCATTTTTCATCTTGATTGTGATTATCACACCAGATCTGATGGTTTTTATTCGTTTTTCCTCGTAGTGTCCAGTTTGTTTTGACAAACTAGGGATGTCTGGCAGTGATGCCATGACGACTAATTATTTCGTCATAACCCTTGTAGAGGGATTTGAGGAGAAGACGGTATGGATTATAATCTACTCATGTACAAATTGGATTTGAATTTTTCGTGATTATTCACATGTAATATACGTAGCATATCTACCGGTCCTAGTACTCATTAAGTCATGTGTTAATCATTAATGTAATATACGTAGCTGATCTAGCTAGCAAAATTTTTGGGACTGTGATCTCTATTAGTTATGGACGTGTGTTTTTTTTACCAACTACCTACATGCAATTTCAATACTTGAAGGGTACCATTCTGAAACTATGAGTGCATGTTCAGTTATTTGCAGTACAGGACTATTGCTTCAATGTCCAATTATAGGAAAAAGTACAAATAGCTACTCTTGTAGGATATATCTACTTATAGTAAGTCCAATTTACTACTGGCTCATAACTTAATAAAATACATGCTCCTATTTAGCTGATCCCCTGCTACATCAGAACATATTTCCTAAAAATGCATGTTGTTTTCCCATTGGAGAACACCAGTTTTCAAGCGACACTGCAAACCAAGGAAGGTTTCTCATTCATTGTTGAGCTTAGCAGCATTGACGGGATAACCTTTTTGAATGGAAAAGATTGGAAAGAATTTATCAGGGTTTACAAACTAAAGGTTGGTATGGAGCTAGTATTCAAGACCGACACACGTCGAGGCCAAACTGAGGTCATAACTGGAAATGACCCAATCATCCATCCATGTAAGTTCTTACTTAATACAAAAAAATTATGTTGTGCACATAAACATTAATATATTACTTGGTTGCGGCATGTGTACTCCACTAATTTCAGGCGTATTACATTTTTACAGCATACTACCAGATGTCCCCTGAGAGGCGTCACATTGTTGACTCACTCTCTAGCACTGATGGGACCATGATTAACTGGAGGATGATGGAGACGGTGATCGACGCTGTTGAAAACTTGGATTACACTGTTCAGAGCTGGAGAGTATGAGGAAGCAGAACTGGTTGTCGGAGTGCTGCATACTCTGAATTGGACAAACAACGAGAAGTTCAATAAACACGTGGTAAATCTTTAAGAACACATCTTCTCTTATGCGCAAAGTAATACGTACACTTGTTCTATTTTCCTTTCTTTTAACATGATTATTTTCCAATATCTTTTCTCTTGACTTTAAGTCTTTGCATACAACAGAAAATCCCAAGCCGTCTGATTCCTGCACATATGGCAAGAAATGGTACCATCACTATTGTTTGCTACCCGAGAACTGAGGTGTCATCGACATATTCAATTTCTGATCTTGATGGTCGCTTGTGCGTCAGCGGGTGGAAAGAGTTCATGGCGAAGGAAAGTCATCTCAAACAGGGTGACAAGATGTTGTTCTTGCTATACCAGTGCGCTGAAGGGCTCTACTTGTTTGCTACCCATGTCCCTGAAATTGGTCTGTAATAGGAATGCAGTAATATTGATGGTTTTTGTGTGCAACTATATGCATGCAGCCCCGTTGCTACAATATAAAAACCGTGTTAAGACTCTATATTAGATTGCCGAATTCTCACACAATTTAAATGTTATGTTCTTTTAGTTTTACTACTTTCATGATGTCATTTTGTTTTTATGCTTAGCTTTACCATTTTTTCTTTACTTTATTGAATTTTATGACTCATATAAATGTAAACAAGGGTGCAAACCACACATGCTCAATGGAAAAAATATCCAGTGATACTAGCCCCTTGTTCTCCCATGCTACCATTTTAAAAAATAAACTATAGATGTTTCATAAAATTCCGGAAAAAAATATTAATGTTCCCAAAGAATTTGTCTACATAATGTAGAAAAAAATCAGGTCCAAATTCGACCTACACATTGAGAAACAAAAAGTACAAATCAGCAAAAATGCACTATATATTCACATTTGGATTTGTCTTTTTGGTTAGTAAATATTACTTTCGTATCTGGACATAAAATTATAACACATTGTAGTAACTATATATTCATGTGAATTTTTCCTAGATTTTTTGAATCACCAAAATTTCATTTATTCGATACGGTACCATGGGAGCATGCAAGAAGGCTAGTATCACAGGATATTCTCCCCATGCTCTGGCGAAATAGGCTGAATCACCGCTATATTAATATAGCAACCACCCGGTACAACAATTTTGATACAACGCCGGCTGAGGCGACAACCAATAAACACAAAAGAAGAAAAGAATAGGAGACGGAAGAGGATCGACGAAATGACCACTGCGCCCACCTACAAACTACAACCACCCTGCTAGCACCGGGACGTCAAATACGAATCAACACCTTCAACATGGATTGTCGCGCTTCTAGGGTTTCCCCCGGCACATCGGGGCGGCGGATGCAGGGTAGACGCGATGCCCTTCATGAAGGGAGGATGCCACCCGATGGCGACACCGCTCTAATATCGGTACTCCGACAAGGATTTCTCCCAAACACACCCTCACCACCATCCCTGACGATCCGTTGCCTAGGTGCCTCGCAACCACCGGACGAACCGACCACCAGCTTGCGACACCACGGTGCAACAACATTTAACCAGGATGAGGGAATCAAATGTGGTGCGCACGGTTTATCATTGGCTTCATCATTAAGGACCAATTTATGAAAGATCAAATATGGAGGCACCGTTCACATAATGAAATTTTGAGGAAAACCATTTATACTCTAATTTAATCAATTGCTACACGCATACCAACTGCTACACACACGAACTCGAGTCCTCTCCCTCTCCACCCCCGATCCCCCACCGCCGCCACGGCTAGCCCTCTCCGGCCCCAGAGCCCCCACTGCGGCCTAGCCCTGTCCACGGCACCGACGGACCACCGCGACCACGGGGCCGCCTACACCGACATCCGACGGAACGACGCCGCGACAAACGCCGCCGCAACCGCCACCGTCGTCCTCGCGCCGTCCAGCCGTCGCGTCGCAGGTAAGTTTGCCCGGCCGCCGTACCTTTCATTGTTAGGTTTAGATGTAGATTGAGTTATATGTTAGATGATTATTGTGATTTTAGATGTAGATCGACTTAGAAATTAGATTTTCATTGTTAGATTTAAGTTTATTCAGCCACCAAAATTAGATGTACATTGTTAGATTTAAATTGGTTTTTGAATGGTAAATGGTTAGATGTGTATCTGAATTCAGTGTATGGAACGCACCACCGCAGGCAATGGATGTATGTGAACAGTGTGGCTACAAGGAGTGCATGAACAAGAAATTTACCATTGTTCTACCAGAGGGGTTTGAAAATAGATTGGTATATACCTTTCGTCAATCTACTTTTTGAAAACTGACAAAAAATTTGTACTAAAAATGTGTACTTCTTTTTTTTTACAGATCATACCTTGCAGATTCAGGCGTGACTTTTTGGAGCATATTCAAGTTGCAATTTGGGACCACCCTAGAACTCTGGAGGTGAACTTGGTGAGCTTGAGAGTGCCAGACCACCAGCACAAAGTTGTAGTCACACATGAGGATGGAAAAACATACTTCAGTGGTCAGCAATGGGGCCAACTTGTGGAACGCTACGAGATGGATCCAACAGGGAGATTGACATTCTATCTCGATGAAGGTGATGTGTCCACCTACTTCCTCTATTATCGACCTGACGATGCTGAAGACACCGAAGATGATGTTCACATAGCTCCCTACTGAGGATACACATGTTGTCATTATTCAGTCAGATGATGAGTAGGTATCGTGGTTGTAGCTGAGAGTTCTAGCTTTATGCAAACTTTTAGATTAGATGTTAATTCTGAGTACTATCTGGTTTAATCTTTGAATGTTTATGCGATTTTTTTAATGGTTGTTATGTTATCTCATAATTGAATACCATTTGTGTGCTTCTAGTCAATATTACATACCCTTTTTATTTACCGATTTCTATAGGATAGTGATGTGGACTATGACATCAACGCCAATGATCATGTAGTAACCTGTGTCGAGTCCAGAAACACGGCAGTGGACACCTAGATAGCAGGGGCGTACGAGTTTCACGCCAGAACTGAAGAAAAACCACACCACTATTTCCGACTAGTGTTGAATATTAACACAACAATGCATTTAGAAATGAATAAATTTAATCATAAAATTAAACTAGTAAAACTTAATATAGCATTTATAATACTTGAACGTTATTGCCAAGGGAAAAACATATTGTTCACAAGCCAAATGGGCTGTGAATACAAATTGTACAATTAATAGCCCCATACTCCGGTTGGGCCATTGGGCGAGCGAAAGGGCTACGTATGTCCGCCCGGTCTCCTCCAAACTGCCCTGCCCCACACGACAACGCCGCCCTATCCGCCCTCAGGCGACTTCGCCGCCGCATCGGCCCTGCGCGACCGACCAATCCGCCACTATTACCTCGCCGCCATCCGAACTCGATTAGCGTAAACTATTGAACTGCCGCCAACGCTGCCCCGCCGACTTGTACTCAACCGCTGCTTCCGCCGCTCGTCAGACGCAATTACAAGGTTTGTACCAATACTGATGAAATCCTTGGTTTCCATCCTGCCGGTTCGATGAAGTTAATGGCGATTGCAATTGCTGTCAGATAGACTAGCTGCTTGTGTTCACATATGCGTGTCTGTTTTATCAGTTTCAGTTGTAAGTGTTAGTTTAATATTCATAGCAATGTCAGGAATTCAGGTACGAACTAGGTTTTATATTTTCATAGCCATGTCAGTTTTAGGTGTAAGTGTTAGTTTCAATCGAACGCTGTGTTGTGAAGTAATGTCTAATGTAATCCCCTGCAATTCTTACTGACTTGAAAGACCAGTATGCCTGTCTCTCTGATGTATGTGTTGTTTCGAAATACTTACGTGTGAACTAATGCTGCTCCTTTTTTTTACAAGACCGGCTAAACGGAGATAACGCCAAATGTCACAAGACAAGAGCTGGATGGAGAAGGATAGAGATTCTGTGGAGTGGCAAAGTGGCATCGAGAGTTTCTTAGAATTTAGTTTTGATGGTGCTCAACCAGACGCAAGAAACTTTTGCCCGTGTACGAAATGTCTGAATAATGCTCATAAAACTAAAAAGGAGATCCATATGCACTTGCTTAAGAATGGGATGGATCCGTCCTACAAAAATTGGTTATTCCATGGTGAACCCGAGGAGGACAACATGGCTGAAGATTCTGATGATGAAGACGCTGCAGATGGTGGTGAAGGGATATGTGACATGCTCCAAACTCTCATAAGGGCCACAAAAGTGGGAAGTAATGCAGGAGACACGAGCGGTGATGGAATGAAACAGGAGCCAAATGCATCTGCAAAGGCGTTCTACAAACTATTGGAAGAGGGAAAAACATCGTTGTACCCAGGTTGTGAAGAGGTCACAAAGATATCTTTCATTGTGAAGCTTTACCAAATCAAGTGCGTGTCTGGGATGACCAACAGAGCATGTGACTTAATGCTGCGGATGTTCACGGAGGTGCTGCCAAAGGGTCACTGCATTCCTACTAATCTCGCACAAGTAAGGAAGGTCATTCGAGAGTTTGGACTGTATTACAAGAAGATACACGCGTGCTATAATGATTGTGTGCTATTCCGTAATGAGTATGCTGATGCCCAAGAATGCCCTATCTGTCATACGTCTCGATGGAAATCAAGTCCAACCGTAGACAAAGCTGATTCATCGATCCGTAAATCAAAGAAGCAAGTGCCACGAAAAGTTCAATGGTATTTCCCACTCATTCAAAGACTGCAAAGGCTGTACATGACAGAAGATATGTCAACTGATATGAAATTGCATAAGGAGAAATGTAAAGATGATGGCATAATGAGGCATCCTGCAGATTCGAAGGCCTGGAAAAGCCTTGATGATAGATATAGTAAGAAAGAATTCGCAAAAGATGATCGCGGTGTTCGGCTTGGCCTTTCTTCAGATGGATTCAACCCCTTTGGGCTCATGAGTATATCGCACACTACATGGCCTGTCATTCTGATCCCATATAACTTGCCACCATGGATGTGTATGAAACAAGAGAACTGGATAATGTCAATGATTATTCCAGGACCAAAGTCAGCAGGAAATAACATTGATGTGTACTTGCAGCCTTTGATTGATGAACTGTTAGTTCTATGGGAGGATGGTGTTGAAGCATATGATGCTGCAACTAAAGAAAATTTCATGTTGTATGCATGCGTGTTTTGGACCATGAATGACTACCCGGCTTACGCAATGCTGAGTGGTTGGACCACAAAAGCCAAGATAGCATGCCCTTACTGCCACAAGCATACAAACTTTTTTTGGCTCCAGTATGGTAGAAAGCATTGCTACATGGGACACCGACGTTTTCTACGGAAACAACACAAATGGCGTCAAAACAAGGTTATGTTCAACAACAAGCCAGAACATAGAGATGCCCCGGTGCCACTTACAGGCATTGAAGTTCTAAATGAGCTTGATAGCATTCAGCATGAACCATTTGGGCGGTCAAATAAGAGAAAGCGACCGGAAACTAATCCCTGGCACAATTGGCGGAAGAAAAGTGTGTTCTTCCAGCTCCCGTATTGGCAGCACTTGCTCGTGATGCACAATTTGGATGTTATGCACATCGAGAAGAACATTTGTGACATCATTCTAGGTACTTTGCTTGAGATGGATGGGAAAACAAAGGATGGTACGAAGGCTCTCCTTGATTTGGAGTTCTTGAAAATTAGGGAGGATCAGCACGCAAAGCCCGCCGGTAAGGATAAGTACAAAATGAAGAAAGGCGTGTATGCTTTAAAGAAGGAAGAGAAGATAATGCTCCTCAGGTTTCTGCAGAGCATACGGATGCCTGATGGCTATGCTTCACACATTAAGCGATGTGTGGTCCTCGAGCAGTGCAAGTTTAGTGGACTCAAAACTCATGACTGCCATGTTAAGCGCAAGCTTCTGCCAGAGAATGTCCTTACCCCATTGCTTCAGCTCAGTAAATTCTTTTCCGATTTATGCTCCAAGGAGTTAAGGGATGACGATTTGTTGAATTTGGACAAACAAATTGCATAAATTCTATGTCAGCTAGAGATGATCTATCCACCAGCTTTCTTTGATATTATGATGCATCTCCCAATTCATCTAGCTCGAGAAGCATGGTTCGCAGGGCCTGTACAGTATAGATGGATGTATCCGGTTGAGAGATACATGCGTACGTTGAAGGGATATGTACGTAACAAGGCTCATCCAGAAGGTTCAATATCAGAGGGGTACATACTTGAAGAGTGCATGACGTTTTGCAGTCGATTCGTTAAAGGCTCGCCTACAAAAATAAGTCAGTCCGAACGCCATGCAGATGGAGCTACAGATGAAGCACCAACAGGGATTAGCATAATGAGTGTAGTTGATTACTCCAAGAAAGGTTTTGCCCGTGAATCATTGTCTTTGGAAGCTCTTAATCAAATGAGGCACTACATAATAACAAACTGCGAGGAAACCAAGCCATGGATTTAGTAAGGATACGTATGTATTTGTTTCATATCATGATATGCATTAATACTTTGGTTATGAAGTAACCATATATCGTTTCTTTTTGAAGGGAACATATTGACGAGCTCAAAAATAAAAATTGTCCTAATCCTAAAAAGAAACACAAGGAAGATTTTTTTGGCTGGTTCGAAAGACGGGTAAGTTACTTTAGCATTTTCATAAATGTTTCTCGTAATAAAAAAACAATGGTGTATAGTACACTCACACATATTCTATTCCATGAAACATATCACACAACTCCATAAAGATGGGAAGGTCAACAGTCTGTTGTATACACTAGCTAAAGGGCCTGATCAAATTGCTCGTGTGTTCAACCATACAGTACTGAATGGATATTACTTTCGTAATACCGAAATAGAGCTTGACTTGAGTACCCAAAATAGTGGCGTCGTAGTCAATGCGCAAGAAAGCACCGGTAGTACTCATTATTATGGGGTGATAAAGAAAATCATATTTCTTGACTTTCCTCCTGATAAGGAGGTTGTTCTATTGCAGTGCGACTGGTTCGACGTGCCTCCTGCCAATAGAAATCATAGTAAGGGGTATAGGAGGGGAAAATATGGAATTATTGACCTTGACACTAGTGTACACCGATTCACGGAAGACCCTTACATTCTAGGCATCCAAGATGCACAGGTTTTCTATGTGAGAGATATGAAGAGCCCTAATTGGGCAAGTGCTATAAAAATGAATCCACACAATTTGTTTGCTCCTTCGGTTTTAAATGGTGCAGACCTTGATGATCTTGCAGAAGGAGATGAACATGGTGATGCAGATGTACAGGATGTCGTCGATGCAGGAATTACAGTTCCAGAATTTACTGTACCTGACGAGATGACTAGTTGGTGCAGAAATGATGATGAAGGAACCATTGTTGATGTTTCAGTCATAAATAATTTAAGACCTGCTGAGTTTGACGAAGACCAAGTCGAATATGATGCTGATACTGATGATGATGAGGCTTACATAAATGATGGTCATGTTGCTCCTTTGGTACAAGATGAATTGGATGATGACCATGGATTCTTTGTGTAGGCTGTCTCTGCACTGTTTGGCTTAAATGTTTTGCCATGAACATGCATGGATGAAAGATCGTGTAATAACATAATTTTTGTTTAAATATTCCAAAGTTTCAGTGTTTACAAATTTTGAATTTCCATGATAAATATACTAGTGAAATTGCGTCTTATATGAGTTCTTGATTGATTATTAAGTACTATCACTAGTTGCAACATTAGTAAAATGCTAAGTGCTGCAGAAATTCAGTTGCAAACAATATTAAAAAAAATAATGTGCTCACCAAACTGAGATACTAGACCAAAAATGAATTGTAGTCCTAATAAAATTGCAACAGTGATCAAGGGCACGGCCCATGAGGCCCGTTAAGCTAGTCTATGAATGGTCGTTGCAAAATAACATGTTCATTTTCGCAACAGTACGGTGATTGTTGCTTTACGTTTAACCTATTATCGTACGACCCAAATTGTCGCAGTAAACAATAGGTATTGCCGCAAGATAAATTTGAGGCGAAAAACATATGGTATTGCCACACGAAAAATTTGGTTGCAATAGTTAGCTATTTTTTTTGCAACAATATTTGTAACTACCGCAACACAAATACAGTTGTTGCAATATATGACTGAATATCACCACGAATGCTTATTTCGTTGGAATACCATGTCTCTAAGGCAACAAAAGGAGTGCCTCGCGCAACGAAAATACTCTGTCGCAAAAACGCGCTTGTATTCCAACAGCAGTACAAATCGTGACAATAGGAGGCCTCTACCGCAACAAAACGATAATTTATCGCGACCAAAAAGAGTCGTGGAAATATGAGTGCCCTATCACCACAACCTGCGAGTTTGTCGTAATTTGTGATTATATCGCGACGAAAAAAACCCGTAGCTACAGATTTCGTTGCAAGAGACCGGTTTTCTTGTAGTGGTGGTAGTACTTCTTGGTTGTCCAACGAAGACTAGGTTATGTGTCTTTTGTAAACATCTTTGAAAACACACTCTTTCACTCCCCCGGTGAACAAGGTCTCGCCTTTCCACCGTGGACTTTTCATAAGCCATTTGTTTGCAAAAGCACATTTTTATAATGTCCACTTAGGGACTCAAGATTATTATCTTAGGCCGTATTTATATACCTTATGGTGGCTAAAGGCTTGATAACAGCAAGATGACTAATGGCAATGTGATAATATACCTATATAATATTAATAGTACTAATAGCCAGTCAAAAATAGTTTTGGTAATCAAGTTTTTTGTAGAAATTCAGAAGTAAAACATGCATGATAGATAATGATAAGTATTATAACAGCAAGATTTAAGGATGGCTTGCCTTTGTGGAGTTGAGGGTCTTTCTCGTGGTAGCAACAGGAGTGATAGTAATATCCTCCGGCACCAACTACCTCTTCCTCGTTTTCTATCGTCGCAAAAAGCAAATAACGACACACATTCATAACCAAACTAAGATAGCAATGATACCAAATCAACCATACAGCAAGCAATGCAAAAAATAAAAAATAACACTCAAGTGTGCAACACAACAATCCACAATCATACACTAAAACAACCATATTAACTACTACTACTATGGTTGAGAAATTGCCATTTCTCACCAACATGAGATGGAACCAATGGGTGTTCCATTAGGTTTTACATGCAATTAAAGAGGTCCTAAGCCTATGTTCCTAATTTTGGAAAACAAACTTTCCACCAAACGAAAATACAACTAATGATGCTAGTGAAAAATAACCTACTATGAAGAAATAAACACTCAAAGCTATACATGCTAGTCTAAGAAATTAGGTGCAACCTAAAAGAGGTGAAAAAAACTAATAACCAGTACCAAAATGGTACTGAACCCAACAAATCATCACTAAAAACTCAGGTAATAAAACTAGCTACACTTGCTCACAAGATCTATTTAAAAAATAAAGACCAGAAAACAATACAGTGCACATACTAGTTCCATATCTTTTCTAAACATGCACACACTTTCTAACATGCTAGATCTGTGAGTAAAAAACCTTTTAAAACTAAGCACAACATCTAAACATGCTAAAAACAAAATAACAACTAGCAAGAAATTATTCTAAACTATTTCTACACATTCTATTTCTAACTTGAAAAGTGCAAAATATTAGATCTGTTGCCAAAATAAATCTAGAGCTCTAAAAATTACACAAAGCTAGGATATCATAGATCTAAGCATATAATAACAGATCCAGTTGGATTCACATCAAAAAGTATTTTCAAATAACTTCAAAATATCCTAGAATATGCTACTGGACATTTACAAAAATGGATGGCATTTTCAAATGGTAGCTCACCTTGATGTGAGGTTAGGCCCTACTGGTAGATCTAGTCATAAGCTACTCGGAGAATTTTAGTTTGCACAATTTGAACACACACACAAAAAGTTATCGTATTTTTACTCTAACAGACAATGTCTAGGACAAGATTTACCACAGACAAATCAATGATCCAAAAGTAGATCTACAAGTTGCATGCGTTCAGGAATTAGTAGATACACCACTAGGAATTTTTGTTGATTTCATTTCTAAAGATTTTTATTTTTAACACGATTAAAGTAAAGGTGCAAGTTTCTGTTATTTTCAAAAATAAAAAGAAACAGATTCACGGGCAGAGGTTTCTGTGCGGCGCGCGGCCTGCTAGGATGTTCCAGCCCAGCTTGCTTGCGCGAGTGCGCATACCGTTTGTCTGTTCAAACGTGTTCGTTGATCATGAGATCAACGGCGCACGGCCATCTCCTTCCTCCCCTCCACTACTAGGAAAATGGACATCAGTGGCGCACCATTTTGGGAATCAGTGGCGCACCATGGTGCGCCACTACAATTGCGCCACTGATTCCCTGGAGAATCAGTGGCGCACCACATTGGTGCGCCACTGATTCTCCAGGGAATCAGTGGCGCACCAATGTGATGCGCCACTGATTCCTCAACGGTGCGCCACTGATTCTATGGGGAATCAGTGGCGCATGACTTTGGTGCGCCAATGATTCTCTAGAGTATGCATGCACTTTAGGGAATCAGTGGCTCACCAGACTGATGCGCCACTGATGCTCTGCGCCACTGATTCCTTTTTGATGCGCCACTGATTGCTTTGGGGATGCGCCACTGATTCTTACATACGTTTACGCGGTTTTGTTTGTACACGTATTTATACGGGTATTATACATGTATTTATACAGGTTATACAATTCACATAGCAGATTGCAAAGTAGTATAAATAGACAAAGATGATCATTGTCACAATCTAGTTCATCATCTCACTCATAGCTAAAACCCAAAATAGTGACAAGTTTGGAAACATTACAAGTTCATCAACACATATAGTCTAGCTAGCTAGTAGCAAGTCGTCCATCACAAGTTCATCGATCTCATCACATTACACATTAAGTAGGTGACAGAAGAAATAGATCAGAACCACGGTCACGGTGGCAAGCAAGACAACAAAGGTCTTCATCCGGTTCCTGTTCCTCTGATCACGTTCCTCTAGCTTGTGCTTCATCCACCGAGCCTCCGCCTCCGCTATAGTATTGTAGCTTTTGTAAGAGTTGCCACTGAACCTCGTCACTTGCTTGTGACACTACTCCCAATGGGCATAGACCCCTGGAACCCTACCCCTAAAGACCACGTAAACCCTCGGCATCTGCAAAACATGAGATATAGCATTAGTCAACGACGGGATATAAGCGATCACATGTGCACAATAATAATCAAATGATGGTTTTCAGCTGAGGAATTTTCTTAAGTAGGTCGTTGAATGTTGATCTAAAGAAGAAACTCTGCAGCTTGAAAATGATGTAGAATGCTTGTTGGTAAAATGATGCCTCTGCTGTATGGATGGCTGCAGGGTATACCGTTTTCATCTTTACAAGTTTTATGATCTTGGAAATCAATAACAGTTTCCTGTAAGGCTGCAACATCAATTGAACTAGCTGCATATTCAGCTAGTTGAGTCAGCTAGTTTGTGCTTGCTTGTTATGAAATGCATCAGCTACGCAGAGCCGGCTAGTCCACGTACGTCCGCTGGACACAGCGGCCAGGCCAATTAGCGGACGCGATGGCCGCTAATCCTGCCATTTATTGTTTGCGGACATAGCGGCTAGAGCGGACAGGCCGCCGGCGCGTCCACCTGCATCCTGATGTACTATCTGCATCCTGATGTACTGGTAGGGATTCAGGCTGGAATGGTGTTAGTATTCAGAGTACTAGCTGTACTTCAGTACAACTGTTCAGGTTTTAGCTGTACTAGTTGTTGTGCCCATGTTTCGGTGTGGTGCATACACATACTCATGTTTGAATGAAGGTAAACAGGAGATAGCTGGAGATCAGCAACCTGTGAATCGTTTAAACTACAGAACCAATTGCATAGAAATATCCTTGTGCGTTCTGCTTCTGGATATTGGCTGTATGCTGTATATTATTTTATTTTATTCGAGAATGCCTCTATATTATTATCGTAGTAACTTGTAGACAGGAAGCAATCAGGAAATAAATAAGAAAGCGGCTAGTATCCAGATTGTGCTACGATGGCAAATTTCCTTGGTAGTGTTTCACGCGGACCGTCCAATGATGATTGGTATGAAGCATATGGCTGGCAACCAACGAGTGCTCATGTACATGTACTGAGCCATCATCAAAGTATTAGTGTATCCTGGATGTCTAGCTTGTAGCGGTCCAACAACACATGGCTCCTATGCCATCCTCCTCTTGTCATTTCAAGTACTCTACAAGAGAATCTCTCGTCACTGAGACTAACTGCTTGTGCGCGGTGAATCGATTGGAACTGCAAGTTTATCCGCTTTAAACTAAGATGACAAGATAAGAAAACTAGAAAAGGCTTGCTTCGATCCTCTTACGGTGATAGGTTCATCCGCCCTAGTTCCAGCTCCAATATCCAAACCTTATCGTTAGTTAATCTACCACCTACCTAAGATGACGCCCATTCTAAACCGTGAAAAACTTTTGCCTCGTTTCAAACAAAATAAACCATGAAAATGGATCATTCAAGGTTCATTTAGTTTTTTGGTTCAGAAATTTCTTCATTCATTGTCAATCAGACACTGTTGTTGATAAAGAAAGAAAACTAATTTCTGAACCAGAAATTCATACACGCTGTTCTTGAATGAAAAGTTTTCTGTTCTGACTGTTCTTGATAAAGAAAGCGAACTTAGTTTCTTTGTCATTGATGTTGTTTTGCAACGGTTGTCCATGATTTTTTCTTTATGGAGATATAATCTTTTTTTCATGGAGATGAATTTATTTCCATGACGTCTAACAGAAAAACTAATCAGTCCTATGTTTAACAGAAAAGCAAATTTCTTGATTAAAGGTTTCTTTTTTATTATGGACAAATTGATTTCTAGATCACTTCCCTAAAATTATGGTGACTAGCCAAGCAACTGAATCACTTCCCTACAATTATGGTTACTAATCAAGCAACTGAATCAGTTTCCCTAAAAAAATGTTAGTCATCAAATGGTGGAATGCAGTACCGGTGGAATGAGAAATGCTGGATGGGTTTGTGCGGTGCAGAACAAGGAAGAAGTACAGGTTACATAGTATGTTCTTAATGAGGGGTATGTTATGTAAGATGGGAGGGGTTTCCAGACAGGATACAGGCTAGGGTGTTTTCTGCAATGTGCAAGAGGTGGTAGCCTGAATCTCAAAGCACTCATAGACACACATGAACGTTTCAAGATAGGCCGAAGAGAGAAGAGGAGAAGGGCACACAAATGCAATGGAGAAAAGTAACGGCAAGGAGAGGAAGAGTAAAGACAATGGTAATTAGGAAACACCTGAAGGAGGAGGTATGATGCCATCTTTTGACAACATCGTCCACGGCCTATCGTCACCCTGCATCTCTAGGCGATCGTCTATGTCTCTGTTAGGCGGTTGAAGGCCGGTGTAGAGGATCCCCCCCTTTGTGTATACATCGTTAACGATGATTGTTGCAAACTGCTGTTGGATATGAAAGAAGGACTCTTCGAGATTGTCATCCTGGATCATATGACTACATTTGGGGCAGATCAGTAGCAGACATCATTTGGGGCAGATTAGTAGCCTACCAATGGGACAGGAATCGGACAGGGACTTCCACTTCTCACCACCGGCCTTTCCAACCTGCAGGCGATTCACCGCCACAACCAAAATAAGTCAAAAATCACAGCACAAATCCACAAACAGCAGTTATTGATAAAAATATAACAGCACAAAAATATAACTAGCTGACATATCCAACTTCTACACTGGCTTAAAAACATTTAAGTTGACAAACGCGGGCAGGTAGAGAATGGTCAGATGGCATCCATGGAAGAGAAGCAAACTCAACATAACATAAAGGGAAATCTATCATACTGTAACTTCATTTTTTTGGCCAGCACGTGCAGATTAAAGAGTGATAATGTGATGGCCGCACGTGCAGATTGGATGGTTTCCATGCTGGATGTTAGATTGTATCCATCGATACCTTACTAAATTCGTGAAGTATGGCGTTGTTGCCACCGTAAGTCGGAATATCGACACTTGGGACAGGGAAAGTAAATTCTGTGACCTGGTTCAGAACCAGTGGTCGGCCCTGAACGCACTAACCTGGCTACACATAACATTGGCTCTGTGACGCTGAACTCAAGGCAACAATTATGTACTCCCTCTGATTTAGCACAACAACACTTACTATGGATCGGAGGGGGTACCAATTTTCTGCATAGCTAGGGCTAAATCTCTTGGCACATGAGAGCACCACTACCCTCGCAAGAATCTCCCGGAAAAAGCAGCTCAGCTGCTAGAGAAAGAAAGCTATTGCGTGACACGACTGGCCTCCACTAAGATCTAAAAGAAAGACCAAAGTCGGCATTGTGGATTAGGAGAGGGGACAAGAGCGGCGTATAGCCATGGTAGCTGGAGCAGAAGGTCCCCGGGATCGTCCAGCTTCACCACCAGAAGCAACAGCGGCAGCACCACGGCGGCGGCGGACCCGGATTCCGGCACGATCCTGGAGGCGCCCAACCTGCGCATCTTCACCACGGCGGCGGCAAGGGGAATCGGGGAGAGGATTTTCTCTAGGGAGGGAGGGATGGAGGGGGGAGGGAGGGGTGGAGGGAGGGAGAGACTCACCATGTGGCGGCGGCGGTGGCTCTATCTCCGGCGAGAGGGCGGCGAGTTCCTTGGTCGTCGCTGGTCGCTTGAGATCGAGAAGGGGATGAGGGAAACATCTTTACTATTAAGGTTACAGTGGCGGTGAGGCGGTGTCACACATCTGAAAAATTACGAGAAAATGCCACTCCACTTCTCTCTTCTCGGATACACACGAGAACTAACTAACATGCATTCATGCATTAACAAACAATATCCACTCCACTTCTCTCTCGTCGTATACACATGAAACTAACTAACACACCGCATGCATGCACTAACAAACAATATCCACCTCAACTAACCTAATTATCCATCCATTTTTTAGTACTACTATTAAGGGATTATCCATGAAAATTAAGCAAGTATCCATTGCTAGCCTGACTTTGCCCGATCGATTGTGATCGTTTGGTGTGGGTCGGTCCAGTAAATATCCATTGAAGCGTACGCGAGTATAATATGGTAAACTCACGATATAAAGCACGCGACTATCGTTGAAAAATCTTTACTATTAAGGTTACAGTGACGGTGAGGCTGTGTCACACATCTAAAAAATTACGGGACAAATGCCACTCCACTTCTCTCTCCTCGTATACACACGAGAACTAACTAACATGCATGCATGCACTAACAAAAAATATCCACTCCACTTCTCTCTCCTCGTATACACACGAAACTAACTAACACACCGCATGCATGCACTAACAAACAATATCCATCTCAACTAACCCAATTATCCATCCAATTTTTAGTACTACTATTAAGGGATTATCCACAAAAATTAAGCAACTATCCATTGCGAGCGTGACTTTTCCCGATCGATTGTGATCGTTTGGTGTGGGCCGGCCTAGTAAATATCCATTGAAGCGCACACGAGTATAATGTGGTAAACTCACGACATAAAGCACGCGACTATCGCTGAAAAAAACCGCTGCGTCAGTCCATTCTCTACCTTCAGTGGCTAGCGGAGGATGAAAAAAAAGAACCGCTCCATGAGTCCATCCTCTACCTTCAGCGGCTAGCGGACGGGGCGGGAGCGGCGCCGTGTCCTCGCTAACCAGGTCCGGGTCAAGCAGGCCATGGTACTCCATCTCCTATCCGCGCTCCAGCGCTTGCTCCCTATCTCTACCCGCTAGCAGCCAGGGAAAATCAACGAACAACACGCCACTCACACGTACCTAGCCGACTCATGTGTTGTTATTTTCCTACGTGTTCTAACCTATCTAGGTGATGAAGTGAGTACGACGCTAGCAGCTGTTTACCGTATACCTACATGCCGGCCGGTCGTGGGTCGGTTTCCTATTCTTTGGTCGTCGAGCACGCCGCAGCCTCGCCAACCCCATCAATGTCGCCACGCCACGCGCAGTCCAAGTGGTGTAAATGTGTTGTTGTCCAAGGATCGAAACCACCTCTCGCCTCGCTGGGGCATCACTCTCTCCAAGTCGGGTAGGTACCCGACAGGCCCCATAGGGAGCGGAGACGTCCCCCACCCCATGTCCGTGGGTATCCCGGCGGCTCTCGGCGCACCATCGGTCGGAGTTCTCGCTGGGGTCATTGTTTGTTCTCGAGCCCTTCGGCCACATCACGATTTCTACGATCGTCTCGTAGTGCCCCTCGCCACCTCTTGGAAGTAAGGTGTTGCCCTTCAGACCACAACGGGATACCCGGGGCAACACTAACCATCCCCGGCACTACCAACGGCACCACCAGACCATCCCGACAATCGACATAAGCCTACCAGCTAGCTTCTACTTCGACATCAGCACCGATTATCATCAAGCACCAACCGACTCCTTTAACCACACCTCGATAAGCACCCGATTACGTCACACCCCACCCGATTATATCACACCGCTCGCAACTTTTTGTGAGTGTGACACGACCACGACAACCTAGGCATACGACAAAACATATTAATAGAATTTTCCTTTATTCCGTAGCAAAGCACGGGCATTGTGCTAGTACGTGGTAATGTGAGATGCACGCTCGATCGAGTAGATCTCCCAGGAGGAATCCGTGGCGCATCCTGCGCGTGCGCCACGCATTCCTAACTATATGGTAAATAGGCGCAACATCGACTATAGATACGAACGGTTGGCTACCGCAGTGGTCGATGCTCTCTTCTGCTGCTCCAACTGTCCCGGTTCGAATCCCCCAAAAACCAACTTTTTTTTGAAATTTATTTTCTGTAGGAAAGGAATCACTACAATGTGTTAATTAATTAAGTTCAAAAAATATGTTAATTAATTTAGAACAACATCTTTTATTAATATTATTTTACTTAGCAAACAAATCAATATAATCCACGCACACATTACATCATACTTAGCAAAATAAATGTGTGAATTTATTATCCGTAGCAAAATAAATATGGCGATTACATCATCCTTAATCAATTCATCGAGTACATCGTGATTCTCATATCTCTAACTAGCGTTTCTTTACAATTTTCTTGCATTTCTTTGTCGATGTTGAATAATTTAGCCCTGGAACCCCTTTCCTGATGTCGGGGTATCAGTGGCGCACCACCAACCATGCACCACTGATTCTATGGAGCATCAGTGGCGCACCGTGTAGTGGTGCGCCACTGATTCTATGAAGGATACATGGGTGGCAAGAATCAGTGGCGCATGGTTGGTGGTGCGCCACTGATGCTTTCGGGCATACATGGCACATAGAATCAGTGGCGCACCACTAGGAGGTGCGCCACTGATGCTATGGAGCATCAGTGGCGCACCTCCTAGAGGTGCGCCACTGATTCTTTTAGGTACACATGGGTGCTGGGTATCAGTGGCGCACCGTTGATCGTGCGCCACTGATGCTCGCCACTGATGCCTGTGCATGTATGCTCCGAGCCACATCAGTGGAGCACGGTTACATGGTGCGCCACTGATGCTATGTCATCTATGCCCATTTTCCTAGTAGTGCTCTCTCTTCTCTCTCTCTCGCTCACGATCCGAACGCACGGGATGGCAGCGACTCGACGATTAACTCACCTCGGGGACGCGTAGGGAAGTGGCGCGGTGCTGGGGTGGTCTCACATGGTCGATGCGTTGCAGGGGCGGTGCCGTTGTGGATCGGGAGGGCTCCAGTCGATGGCGCGATTATACGAGTCCGCGGCGGCTCCGGCGAGCTCCCTGGCATTCCTGCAAACGAGAGGTCCCACGACTGCATCAGGGTTCATCTATGGGTGGAGGCAAACTCAACGGAGTCAAGGAAGAGGGGTGGGAGTGCCAACGGCGTGCTCCACCTGCCTTTTCACTCCGCGGTGGCCGGCAGCGTCTACGAGTGCGCTGGGCTCACAGAGAGCCCAGGGCGTGCGTGGTTTGCGTCTGGGGGTTAGGGTGGAGTGAGGTGAGTGGGAATGCGTGGTGTGAGCGTGCTCGTGGCTTTATAGCCACGATGACACGGGTGGGTGCACGAGTGTGCACTCGGGGCGGCAGTGGTGAGCTCGGGGGCGTGCTCCTGGCGCCCATGTCGTGTGCTGTGCCCTTTGGGCGTGTCCAGGGGTAGTCTAAGGGCAAGTAAAGGCCAGCAATGGGCGTGTGAGGTGAGGAGAGCTTGGACATGGCGACAGTGCCCCTGCACAGTGGCGCTCTGTCAGCAGGCCCGTGCCACCGCTCCTTTTTTTTTCTCTGAACCCGACCCTCCTCTCTCCTCTCTGGTCAACCTCTCGAGCATCCAAGGCTAGGAAATGGTTAAGGATACAAAGGGATTCTAGAAGGTCCAAGTGGCACTGCCTCATTCCACTCCAATCAAAAGTTATGATCATCTAAAGATTGTGTCATTGCACTGTTTTTCAAAAATTCAGTTTTAGTCAAAAATGACTTAGTCGGTTTGGCTAAGTGTTGGAAACAGACAGGATCAACCAAAAGTTGGCTCTGTTTTAAAGGCCCAACACATTTCCAAAATTTGTTTTCAAAGTGTGGATTTGTTAACCATGATTTTTAATTTCAGAAACAACAAACGAAAAAAAAATTAAAATCAAACAGGCCCTAAAAACAAGGTGGGAAAATAGCTAGTTCCTGTTTTTCTCTGTTTTCCTAAAAACCACTTTTCTGCCTTAATTTCTTAACACAGAACCCATCAAGCATTCGATTGTTTTCTCAAACCAAGCTCACACATTTGTAGTCCATATAGTATAGAACATATTCATGCCAAGAAAACGTAAAATATGATTCCATATCATATAGATAACATGAGCTAAAAACATCTACTTGGCTATTTTTTCCGAAACAAGTTTCAATAGAAAACATAAAAGAAAACATCTAAATATTCTTTTTCCATAATGTTTTCTTGATTCAAACAAAGCCAAAAATTATATTTAAGTTGAAAGCAACATTGTTACAAGAATTTGGATGAAAAATGTTCAAATCATCACATAGAAAACAATATAGAAACAATTAGAAAACATCAGGAAAAATTGATAAATGATTTTAATCAAAGGCTTGGTTGCATTGCATAGATACTCATGGTTCATTACATAATTTTGGATTACACAAGTGCCTAGAAAGTTTATGTTGGCTCACAAAAATGGCTTCTCTCATTGAGTTACATGTGACCCAAAACTGGGGTGTGACAGATCTCCCCCCTTAAAAGAATCTTGCCCCGAGATTCACATGTATAGTCCTTAAGGAAACCAGGGACCTCTTTCCTAATATAATCTTCACGGTCCTAGGTTGCTTCCTCCTATGAATGATTCGTCCACTGAATCTTAAGGAACTTGAAAAAGCATTTCTCATGGTAGCACGAACATTTTCCTCAAGTACACGTAGGGGTCAATCACGGTAGGTCAAGTCATCATTTATGTCAATGGTCTTGAAGTCCACGTCTTGGTAAGTGAGATTCTTCTTAGGTACATGAAGACACTTCCGGAGCAATGACACATGAAAGACGCCGTGAAAGGCTGACAACTCTTCAGGCAGTTCAAGCTGGTAAGATACCTCTCCATGACGGGCTAGGATCTTAAAAGGGCCAATATACCGGGGTGCAAGCTTCCCCTTGACATGGAAACGTTGCATCCCTTTGAGCAGAGTAACACGCAGATACACGAAATCTCCAATAGTGAAAGAGATGTCGCGACGCTTCGTGTCCGCATAACTCTTCTGGCGTGATTGTGCGGCTTTAAGACGGTCACGGATTAATTGCACTTGCTCCTCTACAGCTTTTAGAGTGTCAACTCCAAATATTTGACTGTCGCCCGTTTCAGTCCAGTTCAGAGGTGTGCGACACTTCCGTCCATATAAGGCTTCAAATGGTGCCATCTGCAGGCTTGACTGATAGCTGTTGTTGTAGGAAAATTCGACAAACGGAAGGAAATCTTCCCACTTAACTCCATCGGACAAAACACAGGCACGAAGCATGTCCTCCAATATTTGGTTCACACGCTCTGTCTGTCCATCAGTCTGCAGATGGTAGGCTGTGCTAAAGGCTAGCTTGGTTCCCAAAGCTTCGTGTAAGTTCTTCCAGAATCGAGATGTGAACTGTGATCCTCGATCTGACACAATCCTGCTGGGAATTCTGTGTAGGCTGACTATCCGAGAAATGTAGAGATCATCAAGCTGGTCTCCACGGTATGTGGTCTTGACAAGTATGAAGTGTGAAACTTTGGTGAGCCTGTAAACGACTACCCATATCGAATCATTTCCTCGACTAGACCTAGGTAGTCCAGTAATGAATTCCATCCCAACTTCATCCCATTTCCAAACAGGCACTTGTAACGACTGAAACAAACCAGCAGGACGCTGATGTCTAGCCTTCACTAGCTGACAAATATGGCACTTGGCTATAAATAAGGCAATATCTCGCTTCATTCCGTGCCACCAAAACTTCCCTTCAAATCTTGATACATTTGAGTTCCTCCAGGGTGAATAGAGTATAAAGTGTCATGAGCCTCAGTCATGATAGTTTGCTTCATCTCAAATTCATTCGGAACACAAATGCACCCTGCATACCATAAGACTCCATCAGAATCAATGGTAAAACAGGCAACTTCTTCTTTCTCCATGCGGGTTTTAATTTCCTCAATACTCTTCTGGCCCTTCTGAGCTTCTTCGATTTGATCCACTAGAGTTGGTTTAACTTCCATGGCGTCCAACATGCCATAGCTGACCACCTCAATTCCAAGCTGGTCAACTTCTTTCCAGAACTCCGGTTGTCTGATCTAAATCATAGCATTCAGAGAGGCCGACTCTCGACTAAGAGCATCTGCAACAACCTTTACTTTTCCAGGGTGATAGTGGATACTAAGATCATAGTCCTTGATGAGCTCTATCCAACGGTGTTGCCTCATATTGAGTTCATGCTGTGTAAATATATACTTCAAACTCTTATGATCCGTATAGATTTCACACCTCTTCCCAATAAGAAAATGTCGCCATGATTTGAGAGCATGCACAACAGCGGCAAGCTCCAAGTCATGAGTAGGATAATTCAACTCATGTGGTCTCAACTGGCATGACATAAATGAGATGACTTTCCCTTCTTAGATGAGAACACTTCCAACACCAAGCTTAGAAGCATCACAATACACATCGAAGCTCTTGGTGACATCCGGTATAATGAGCACCAGGGCTGACACCAGTCGATTCTTCAACTTCTGAAAACTCTCAGCACATTTTTCCGTCCAAACAAACTTACTATCTTTCTTGAGCAACTGAGTGAGTGGTCTGGCAATGCTCGAGAATCCTTGAACAAACTTGCGGTAATATCCGGCTAATCCCAGAAATGATCTGACTTCAGTCTGATTAGTCGGGGCAGCCCGATTGGCAACAGACTAAACCAGAGCATGGTCAATAGAGATTCCACCTCCAGATACTACGTGTCCAAGAAATCCGACTTCTTTCAACCAGAATTGGCACTTACTGAACTTAGCATACAGATCGAAGTGTTCCGAGGACAGTTCTCAGATGTTCTTTGTGTTCTTCCTCACTCTTGGAATAAATAAGAATGTCGTTAATGAAAACCATGAAAAACCTGTCGAGGCATTCCATGAAAACCTTATCCAAAAGATTCATGAAGTAGGCGGGGAATTGGTTAGACCAAAAGATATCACGGTGTACTCATACAATCCGTAACGTGTGGTGAATGCGGTCTTGGGAATATCGGTCTCACGAACCTTCAACTGATGATAACCTGTACGAAATCGATGTTTGAGAAAATTCTTGCCCCATTTAGCTGGTCAAACAAGTCTTCAATTTTGGGCAACGGGTATTTTTTCTTGATGGTCACATCATTCAACTTACGGTAATCCACACATAGATGGGAGGAACCGTCCCGTTTGTCCACAAAAATGACAGGTGATCCCCATGGTGATGCACTAGGGCGAACCAAACCTTTTCTTAACATGTCATCCAGCTGCTTCTTCAACTCATCTAATTCCTTCGGATTCATCCGGTAAGGCTTCTGTGCTATTTTTCCGGTGCCGGGTATTAGCTCAATGAAAACTCGATACCCCGATCAAGCAGCATACCGGGTAACTCCTCAGGAAACACATCCGGGTATTCACATACAATCGGAACTTCCCCAAGTGCAGGTGTGGTTGTACAAGTGTGGCAGTGGGTCTCCGACTTTTACTTAGCTGCGGCGAAGAAAACATTATCTCCCTTGCCAGAGCTCATAGAAATGGACTTCTTGGTGCAATCAATAAAACCGTTATGCTTGGCCATATAATTCATACACAGTACTACTTCTATCCCTTTGGATCCTAGTACTATCAGGTCGGCATGACAAGTTTTCCCTTGTATTTCCACGGGTACTTCATTGCAAACAAGGTTGGCTTGGGTACTAGCTCTAGGTATTTGTACTAACATAGGGTTGTGCATACGTGTATGTTTCATACCACTCTTTTCAGCAAATGGCTTTGTAACAAAGGAATGCGATGCACCCGAATCAAACAATACTTCAGCAAGTACAGAGTTGACAGGAAACGCCATCACCATTTCAGGTGTGTCCTTAATTTCTTCAGCAGTGACATGATTCAGGTAGCCTTTCATCCCATTGGGCTTCTTGTTCACTGGTTCTTGTGTCATCTTGGTTGCATTGTTCTGAGCTGGGGCAGGATTCTTGGTCGCACATTCACGGGCAAAATGTTCCTTGCCACAGGCAAAGAAAGCTCCATTGGGTTTGGAGTTCTGGTTGGGCTTGGCAGCATGGTTGGACTTGTTTCCATTTCCATTACCATTTCCACTGTCTCCTGGCTTGGGTGCATAAGGTGCACGGTTGTTGTTGTGGTGGTGGTTGTTGTTGTTGTGGTTGTTGTGGCTATTGTGGTGGTTGTGGTGGTGGTTGTTATGGTTGGGCCTTGGCGCATAAGCAGGAGCCTTGTGTGGTGGTGGTGGCCTGGCATATGGTGTGGGCGGTTTTTAGGTGCACTAGGTCCACCTTGGTACTGCATCTTCCTCTTTCTGTTCTCAAAGGCATTATGTCTCTTGTGCTCCATCATCATCGCGACATCCGTGAGTGACTCCGGCGAGCTACATCGCGGCAGTGGTGAGCTCGGGGGCGTGCTCCCGGCGCCCATGTCGTGTCTCGTGCCCTTTGGGCATGTCCAGAGGGTAGTCTAGGGGAAAGTTAAGGCTAGCAACGGGCGTGTGAGGTGAGGAGAGGACGGACATGGCGACAGTGCCCCTGCACAGTGGCGCTCTATCTGCAGGCCCATGCCATCCCCCTACTTTTCTTCTCTGAACCCGACCCTCCTATCTCCTCTCTGGTCAACTTCTCGAGCATCCAAGGCTAGGAAATTGTTAAGGATACAAAGGGCTTCTAGAAGGTCCAAGTGGCACTACCTAATTCCACTCCAATCAAAAGTTATGATCATCTAAAGTTTGTGGCATTGCACTGTTTTTCAGAAATTCAGTTTCAGCCAAAAATGACTTAGTCGATTTGGCTAAGTGTTGGAAACAGACATGATCAACCAAAAGTTGGCTATGTTTTCAAGGCCCAAAACCTTTCCCAAATTTATTTTCAAAGTGTGGATTTGTTAACCATTATTTGTACTTTTAGAAACAACAAATGAAAACCAATTTGAAAATCAAATAGGCCCTAAAAACAAGGTGGGAAAACAGCTAGTTCCTGTTTGTCTCTGTTTTCCTAAAAACCACTTTTCTGCCTTAATTTCTTAACACAAAAACCATCAAGCATTTGATTGTTTTCTCAAACCAATTGTCAAGACATCGTAGTAGAGTTCATAGACGGGGGTACCATGAGTCTACAGGTAGAGACGTGGGGGGACGTGGTAGTACGACAACCAGGAACACCAAATTTACCCAGGTTCGGTACGGCGCAACTAGGCAACGTTCCTACTCCTGCAATATCGCTAAATTAGGGCTGAAGCCTGAAGCATACAAAGTACAATGTGAGTAGGGTTTCGCTAACTCAGCAAGGATTAACTTCTCGGTGAGTTGGCTTCAAGCTAATTATCTCTGTTCTTCTCTCCCGTCCGGCTTTATATAAATAGCCGGGTTAGGGCTTATAGAAAGGAAACCAAGAAGACTACGGAGAGTATCTAACTTTGAAAGCAAGAATCCGCCTTCTACTCCAAGCCGCACCACTTTGCGCCGTGGTCCCGGTTCTTCTAGAATCCGGCTTTTGTGCATCAGCTTACTGTGCCGCCTAATGGACTGTGATCCATTACCAAAAGGCCACCCTGGTAATCCGGCTCTTAGGAAAAAGCCGGATATACCCCTAATCGGTATATATCCGACAATATCCCCCAAGAAGGATTGAAACTTCATTCTGCCACCTTTCGTCAAACTGTTCCGAGAAATGTTGGTGCTTTGTATTGATTCTTCTTTTTCCCAACACTTCATAACACATAACTCGGATTTCACCAAAATCCGGCTTTTCTTCCACGAGTCTTCATGGAGAAGAAACTACGTGACGTCAGCGATAAAATCATGCTGACATCACAGACGTTTGGGTTCGGTCAAAACCATTTAACGTATATCCTGACAGATTCTTCTGGGAATCGAGGAGATAGCACTTATCGCTTTATCCATTCGTTTCCCGGAAATCTTGGACGTGACACGCGTCAAGGATCCAAGGATAAAATAGCCGTTGTAGCCAATCTCAACGCATTCCCGGCTATAAATAGCCGCATCGGGTCCTCCGGATTTCCCTTCCGCTTCCACTTCTCCTTCAAGCCCCCAACACCATAGCCACAGAGCTCGAGCTCGATATTGCGAGAGTGAGCAGAGAACAAGCGTTAGTACCTTTCCCGGAAAAAGCCATCGGAGGATCCGAATCCTCATCGCGCCGCCCGAATATGACCACCGGAAGATCACCCTGCGCTACGGAGGAGAGCTCTGTCGCCCACGACAAAGACATCATCATCAATGATATTGACCCGCTGCTGGATTCTCCCGGCCGCGCCACCGAGAGTGCGCTGGAGGTAAACGCTGGTGATTCGGCCCACGGGGATCTTCCTCCCGTGTCCGAAGAGATACTGTCGTCATCTGCCACACCTACTCCGCCTCTCTCCACCGAGCCTGCAGAAGAAAACCTTGCACGTGGCGGTGAGGAGCTCGCCGTCCCGGGCGCCGCCGGAGCCGAAGAAGATGCGGAAGGAAATTCCTGGAATTGGAACCACTTCAATGTGGTTCCATCCTTTCTTCCCTCAATGGAGAAGGAAGGGTATGTTATCAGGGACAAATGGTGGTATGAGGAGGACGACTCCGAGCCATTGCCGAAAGCCGGATAAAGGGTTCTCCTTGCCTCTCACATAAATAGAGGTATGGGTTTCCCACCTTCTGCCTTTTTCCTCCAAGTCCTTGACCACTACAACATCCAACCACATAACCTTCCACCAAACTCTATTCTCTACCTTGCCGGGTTTCAAGCCCTTTTTGAAGGATTCTTAGGAATAGAACCTAGGTTAGACTGCTGGCAATATTGATTCGGGGTTAAGAGAAACCCTTCTAAGGGCAGTCTCCCCACTTGCAAGACCATCTCCTTCACCCTCCGTAGGTTTAGGGAGGACTTGTTCCCCAAGATCAAAACCTCGGAATCCGTCAAATTTTGGACGGGTTCCTTCTTCTATCATGAAGATGTCCCGTTTCCTGGAAAGGAGATGGGAATTCCACCTTTCGATAATTCCGCTGCTACCCCCAAGATAATTGGGCTGAAGAGGCGCTGCAGACTCTTCCAGCAGATCTGATGAGGATCAAGCGGCGCATAGCCAAGCTTGTATCCGCCACTCCTCCTCTCACCGGCACAGACACAGTTTTGTGCTGGCTCGAACGGCGTATTCAGCCATTAGCCTATCGCGGAAAATGGCTAATGTGCGAATACTTGGGCCCGGAGGATACGATGAGGATGACAGACAAGGGTTTCCTGAAGAAGGACTTCAAGAAACGGCTGAATCAATTGGTCTCTACTCGAGACCAGTACGAAGAAAGCCGAGAAATGTATCATGCTGGGCATCCAGCTCCAAAGGTAGACTTTTCCCCCTTTAGGCAAATTTCTTGTTTTTCATTTTTCTCGGATGTTTTTGTCTTACCCGGACCTTTGTCCTTTTTGACGGATTGCAACCCTTCCTGACTCGGATCTTGCCTCTGACGATGAGTTGGACGCTTTGCGTGCCAACTTTGCCGGTGGGCGGAAACGCAAGAAGCCTTCCACCACTCAGGAGGTCATCAACCTTGACGGCGTTCCCGTTGCAACATCCAGGTAAGAATTTCCCGGGTTTTTTCCTATGCTTGTTATTGCATGTATTTTTATTTATTTCTCGGATTCTTATTTCTCGGAATTTCTTTCCTTTCCCTTCTTTTCCAGCCTTGCTCCTACCACCCTAAAGCCGAAAGCCCCAAAGAAGCATAAGCCAGTTGTTAGCAGAGGAGTGCAGCCGTCTCCCGCTGCAGCCCCCAACACCCCGGTTGCCACAGGAGGAGAGAACCAGGCTGCAAGGGAGGAAGAATACCCTTTGTAGTCCAGCTAGCCCATTGCGTCTGAGCCGGATGCGAGGGAAAGGGTGATGCCGGAAAAGGGAGGACCTTCTCGTGCTCAACAGGAGTAACTTATCCCAACATTCGACAAAAGAGTTCAAGGTAAAGGAAGAGCCATTTGACGAACGGGTATATCCATCCGTGGGCGAAAAAACACTTCGCTCCAGCTCCCTTAATCCTTCCTTCGTATTTTCACCTCGGCAGGTCATCCAGGACGGCCTTTGCCACGTCGGGATTCTTTTTGCATACTATGCAAAAGAGTTCAACAAAAATCTTGCAAACTTGACAAAAATGAGCCAGGTAATATCTCTAGCCCCCAAGCCAAATGTATACTATTTTTGACTTAATTCTTTTATTATGACCCTGCTTGTTTTCTGACTTAAGCGTTGTGTCTCTTTTCCATGTTTCAGCAAACTGCTGAAAACATAAACATGGAAGTTTTTAGCAAACTTACAATCAAGAATAAGGTGGTGAAAACTCTCGTTAGCATTCTTGATGAAAAGGATGCAGAGCTGGCCTCCGTTCAGCAAAATCTGGATGAACCAGCAGGTAATTTTTTTCTCCGCTGTATTTTAGAATTTTTTCTAAGTATTTTTCCGAGTTTTTAACTCTTCATTTTACTTGCTTTTCAGCTTATTTGGCGAAAGCCAAACAAATTGCTGAAGATGCTGGTAATGCTGAGAACCTCCGCAAGGAAAACATGGAACTTCACAAGATCAATGTAAATCTCCAGAAGGACCTGGAGGCCACCCAACTAGCTGTCAGTATTGCCAAGTCCAAGGCCTCTAGTCAGACCGAGAAGGACCAGGCCACCATCAGGGACTTGGAGAATGCCCTGAACCAACGCCTTGACGAAGGCACGGAGATGGACATGATTCTCGGTAAGTTCTTAAACCTTTACCGGATTTTCCCTTTTCCTCCTCTGTTTTGTTCTAACTTTCTTTTCTTGGTTTAAACAGAATGGAACCCCTTTCTTACCCGGATTGATCGAATCCGGGCTTTCGGGAGAGTCTTCGTTGTGCTGAAGTCCGCGGGGATGTTACTTATCAATAAGTACATTCCCGACAAAGCAGGAGAACTCTCGGAAGTTAGCAAACTTCCGGAGGCAATCGAAGAGGTGGCAAACCGCAAAGAATCATGGTTTTCTTCTACAGCTCGCAGTGGTGCACGCATGGCCCTTGGGCTCATGTGTAAGCACTATACAACTGCCAAGTCTTGGCGCGTGGCTTCAAGTATCCCTCAAGGATACACGGACACTCAGCGGGCCAACATCTTCGACTCCGTCAAAGGCCACGCCACCAAAATAGCGCAGATGGTGAACATCTCGACCTTCTACCCCGAAGAGAAGGTTCCGACAACTCCTGAGGAATCCAGCAGCGAGGAGGAAGACTCGGATCCCGAAGAAGCTGCTTGAGTCCTAGGTAGAAGATAGGAAAAATAGAAGCATTACTATTCTTACAATGTAATATTCATTGTAATGCTATCTATCATTTGTATAAACAAGTACTCCACTTTTGCAGTTTAATTTGTAAATCTTTGCAAGTTTTTCGGGTTTTAATTCCTTTGCCTTCTAAGTTCTCTGGTTTATATGCTTTAACTGTCCTTAGTGTTTCAATTGGCTCAATAGTACTTAATCTTCACGCCAAGTGATTGGGTTTAACCGACCAGTCGAAAGTCGGAAACATGGATTGTACTAAGGCATTTTTACTTACCAATTTCAGTGACCCAACACATAAACAATCAGATAATACTTAGAGAAAAGTAAGGATTTTGAAATTGTATGAAACTCAGGCACACAGGCAAAGACTGGGTTTCCTTAAGCCTCCTTAGGCTGAAAAGCATTCAGTTTTATAACTCCAAGCACACAGGCACAATTCGGGTTAACATTGAGTATTTTGAAAGATCATTGGGAAATAAATAAGACGGACTTATGCTTTGTATGAAAATAGATAAAACAGTAATGCATGAATTCCGACAACTTTATTTCATGATCTCAAAGATATTTACATAGAAATTGAACTAAGTGTAGAAGGGACGTAACTTCTGGATGCTCCAGGGTCTCTTTGTCTCTTCTAGTTCGACATCTATCTTCCTCTTTCTTTTGCGATTCGGTGTTTTGGGATCATCCTCCGTATCACGAATATCTACAAGATAATAAGATCCATTTTTCATAGCCTTGCGAATGACAAATGGTCCCTCCCAGACTAGGGCTAACTTATGATTTCTTTCTAGCACCAATCTTATCACCAAGTCACCTTCTTTGAAAGGACGGTATCTGATTTTCCGACTATGGCAGCGTCGCAATCCTTGTTGGTAAATGGCAGATCTTTGAAGCACAAGGTCTCGTTCTTCTTCTAAAAGATCGACGGCATCCTGTCGTGCTCTTTCGGCATCCAAGTCATCGTAAGCCTGCACTCTTGGGCTATCATGGAGCATGTCCGTTGGAAGCACTACTTCTGCGCCATAAACCAAGAAAAACGGGGTTTGCCCTGTTGGTCTATTTGGCGTCGTTCGAATACTCAAAAGCACGGAAGTCAATTCTTCTACCCATGCTCCAGCTGCTCTATGAAGAGGAGATTCGAGTCTTGGGCGTATTCCTTGCAGGATTGAGCTATTCATTCTTTCAACCTGCCCATTCGACTGTGGGTGTGCCACAGATGCAAGATCTAGGCGTATTCCCGTTTGTCCGCAATATTTTGCCAACTCTCCAATTGAGAAGTTTGTCCTGTTGTTGGTGATTATACTGTGTGGAACGCCATATCTCATGACTATGTCACGTCAAGTTTCTTGATGGGTTTCGCCTCCACCCACTTGGTATACTTATCCACTGCAACGAGTAGATGTGTAAGTCTGCCTCTTGCAGTTTTGAATGGTCTCATCATATCTAGCCCCCAGACCGCGAACAGCCATTTTATAGGGATAGTTTTGAGTGCCTGATCTGGCATATTCGTCTGCTTGGCGTAATACTGGCATCCGGCACATGTGTTTACTATGTGTTCGGCGTCTGTCTTGGCTGTGAGCCAGAAAAACCCTGCACGGAATGCTTTTTTGACTATGCTTTTTGATTGAGCATGATGTCCGTAATCTCCTGCGTGGATTTCTTGCAAGATTTCTCGTCCTTCTTCTGGGAAAATACATCGCTAAAAAATTCCGATAGTGCTACGCTTATACAGGCAACCATTGATTACCGTGTATCCTTTGCATTGGCGCTGTATCTTCCTTTGCAAGACCTCATCTGCTCCATCCGGGAACTTCTGATAAACTAATAAGCTTAAGTATGGAATCGTCCAAGCCGGGTTAACGAGCAGAACTTCAATTAACTCAGAAACGAGAGGATAATCACCATCTCCACCTTTGATCGATGGTTCGTGCAAATGTTGGACAAACATACCAGGTGGTAGGGTTTTCACTCTTTCCGATCCCATGCGGGCTAAGGCATCCGCGTTCCAATTTTCTTCACTTTTGATATGAAGTACTTCAAATCCGAGGAAGAAAATTACAAACTCGTCCATAGTTCTCTGATATTCGGCCATTATGGGGCTTTTAGCATCCCATGTTTGATTTAGGTGATGCTGCACCAAATCCGAGTCACCGTAACAGAGTATATGTTTGACACCTATTTCTTTTGCAATATGCAAGCCATGAAGCAATGCTTCGTATTCTGCCACGTTGTTACTGGTGTTGAAATGTATCTGTAATACATACTCCATAATGTCACCTTTTGGGGATTTTAGCACTACACAAGCTCCAACGCCTTCCTTCATCTTGGATCCATCAAAATGCATGACCCGGTATTTCGACTCTGGCGTTGGTGTGTTTTCCATTGCTTCTGTCCAATCAACAACAAAATCTGCCAACACATGGGATTTAATTGCCGTCTGGGGTTGGTACTTAATGTCGAACGCATCTAGCTCAATGCCCCATTTGGCTACTCGAACTGTTGCGCCCGCATTGTTAATGATATCCCCTAGTGGTGCTTTGCTTACCACTGTTATGGAATGTCCTTGGAAATAATGGCGGAGTTCTCTAGATGCGAAAAACACGCCATATGCCAGCTTTTGATAATGAGGGTACCTTTGCTTTGACTCGGACAAAACTTCGCTAACATAGTATATTGGATGCTGATCTGGTATACTTTGTTCATAATTCCGCCTTTCCACAATTAGCACAACGCTGATAACCTTGTTTGTTGCTGTAAGATACAGTAACATGGGTTCTTCGTCTTTTGGGGATGCCAAAATCGGTGATTTCATCAAGGTTTCTTTCAGCTGGGTTAATGCTTTGTCCGCCTCTTCTATCCATTCAAATTTGTCGGATTTCTTCAACAATTTGTATAATGGCACAACTTTATCTTCTAGCCGGCTTATCAACCTGCTGACTGCGGCTACAGAACTCGTCAATCTTTGTACATCTTTTAAACATTTAGGCTTTGTGATGTTCAAGATTGCCTTGATTTTTTCCGATTTTACTTCTATTCCTCTGTGAGAAACGATAAAACCCATAAGTTTTCCCAAGGGAACCCCAAATACGCACTTTAATGGATTCAACTTCATTTTGTAAGTGCACAAATTTTCGAAGGTTTCTCGTAGATCTTCAAGGAGTGTGTCATTTTCCATGCAAACTACGGCAATGTCATCCAGTAAACATGAATATTTTTGCCGATTTGACTATGCAAGCAACATTGCATGCAACGCTGGTATGTAGCACCCGCGTTCTTCTGGCCAAAAGGCATGGTTATGCAATAGCATGTTCCATACGGGGTTATCAAGGAAGTTTTGATTTGATCTTCCTCCTTCATACGTATTTGATGGTACCCGGAATAAGCATCCAAAAATCATAAAAGCTCATAGTCAGCAGTGGAATCTATTATTTGATCGATTCGCGGTAATGCGAACCTATCTTTTGGACACAATTTGTTCAAGCCGGTGTAATCTATACACATCATAAGAACAATATTGTCTTTCGTCGAGACTAATACTAGGTTCGCAGACCAATCAGTATGTATAACTTCCCGGATAAAATCAGCCGCTAAAAGCTGGATAATTTCCTTGCCTATAGCCTTCCGTCTTCTTCCATCAAAACGACGGGTTTTGAACCTGGAATTACCTTCAATTGATGCTCAGCAAGTTCCCTGGGTACTCCCGGCATGTCCGTAGGACACCAGGAAAAAATATCCCAGTTCTCACGGAGGAACTCGATGAGCGTGATTTCCTATTTGTCGGTCATCCCGGTCCCTACTACGAAAAAATTTGTCGGATCTTTGAGATCTAGGATAACCTGTCTTGTGTTCTCAGAAGCTTTGAAACTATCTGCTGGCTTCCGGCTTTCTTTTCCTGCCGGCATTTCTGTCGGCGATACTTCCTTTGCCAGATCTTTCAATTCTTCCTTTGCTATTACTTTTTCAGCGTAAAGGGTGTTTCCTTTTTCCAGCTCGTTTGCCAACTTGAAGTCTCCTGATATGGTGATTAATCCCCCCTTTAGTCCTGGCATCTTCAACTTGTTATAAATATAACATGATCTTGCCATAAATTTGGCGAAAGCTGGACGCCCGAGTATTGCATGGTATACACTTTCGAACGGTACTGTCACGACCCCGGACCCAAAGGTATACATACCGTTATGCGCTCCTAGTCATGGACCCACAAGGGATTCAGGGTTACCAGCCCCGGCTGCAATAAACAACGACAGGCAGACCGGATTCATCGGCACGCAGGTCGGATCACCACGGTACTACTACTCCTTGTGTCCATGCTAGTCATAACCAACTATGCATATCAAAGCGTCCACGAACCGTATGAAACTGAAGGAACGGGACCAAAGCTATACAGAGATGCTATGTGTCCAGAAAGTGCAACAACAGTCGAGGGTTACTGGGGTTACCTCGCCCCAGGCCGAATCACATCGGAAGGCGGGCTCGGAAATGGATCATCGGCTCCACAACCCCTTGTCTGCGACAACTATGCAGGCATAGCCAAAACTGTATAACAATGAGCTCGATACCAACAACCGATCAAAGCAACACTCTATACATGGAAGCTGTATTAAGCAAGTGTTACTAGAGTAGCTTTACAAACAGAGGTCACATGACCCAACATTACATCAGACAACGGAAGGCAAATTATGTTGCTAATCAACAAGAACCAAAAAGACCTAAGAGGCCGCAACATAAGGCGACGTCCCAGCCCATAGATTCCAGGCTGCTACCTGGGAACCCCAAACTACTCGTCGCTGTCCATGTTGAGACACCACCGGAGTGAGGAACTCCACCCGAACCTAGTTGAAGCAAACATGAGTACGGGAGGTACTCAACAAGACTTAGTTAACCTATTATATATATGCTTCTTTTAGAAAGAGTTAGGAAGGTTATTTTGCGTAAAGCCATCTTTGTTTTCCAAGTTGAGAAAGGAATAGCACGTCTCATGGAGAGTTTTGAAAACAGACGAGGAAACTACTCAACTACTGATATCATCATCTTTTTAATCCACCAACTCATATCAGCACCTCGTGCTTCAGAGATCACCACCTCCAGTTGTTCCGGTACCTCATGCTACAAGGTAACCCCTCTCAGCATCTCCGAGGAGGCATCCTTCATTCGTTATCAGCAAGTTTTAATCATTCCATTTAAGTTGTCTCTGATCACAGAATCCGTCACCAAGTCGTCCTTAACCGCGGACACGACTTTTCGAAAAGATTTAACCCTGCAGGGTTGTACAACTTTAACCACACGTACCAACCAACTCTTAATGCCAGTACATTAGCACTATTCCGGGAAGTGCTGGCAGATGGAGGTTGACCACGACCTTTCCCTTACTTCGCCTATTCCATGAGTCGCTCCGAGTAGAGATGGACCGCCAATAGGGAGTGTCCATCTCCTACCGGATCTCTATCGGTGTGCGCAATGCTCGACGGTTACCTACCCGCAGAGCGCCGATACATCCCCACATCATAGTTTTGAAATTGTTTTAATATCCCCGCAAATCCAAATGGAAAGCCGGAACAAGGCGACTCATGGAACAAACTAGGCAAGTTGAGACCGAGGGGAATCTAATCCCCATGTGGATGCACGCGCAGTCTTGGCTCAAAGACGAGAACTCGCTCCTAGGGGCATGAACGAGACAACCACCACAGACCCTCTGTGGTCTCGTCATCCAAACCTTTTAATCATATAAAACAAGTTCTCTTAACTTTCCACAACATCCTATCATATTAGATTCATCGCAACTCTGATTCATCAACCGGATGGAGCAGAGATAACAAGCATGTATGACTAAGCACAGCATATTTAAGGATTTGGCGATGCACACAAGAGAACCTATAGCTGCTAGGGGTAGTGGATCAGGATAAGTAGGCTATGCATCATATAGGAAAACTCTAACTACTGACACAAGATACATTGGAATCGAATGCATTGTACGAGAGTCAAAAAGTCTTTCGAAACCATATATGGGCAGATAAGAGGTTATGCTTTCCTTGCTTCAAGAAAACCAATGAAACTCTTCAAGAATAAGTGCTTGACTTGTCGGTTAAGATCAAGTATAGGTCATGCCGTTGTCGATCTTCTCTTCGGAGTCACGTTCTACCGATCAGAATCAAAACACCGAAAGAAAAACAACAATCAAACATGGCATTGAGGAAATGCGCAATATGTATGCATGAGAAGGTTAATGCACTGATATATAGCCCTAAACATGTTTGATGGGATGCTAGGGTTCGTATGAAAATTATGCAATTTTACTGAAATTAGCCCGAAATAGACTCGGAGGGGGTTTCGGACGATTCTGGAAGTGAGTCCAATTTTAGTTGCTCAAATGGGTTTGAAAACATCATAAATGGATTGCATTTGTCATTTTGAGCATTTTGGTATATAAATTTTAATTTTCTAATTTTACTGAATAAAAACTTATTTTCTATTTTTAAATGACTTAAACAATATTAAAATAATGTTCAATTTTCAACTTTGTCAAACATATATTAAAATGGTATATTTGGATAGAGCATATTTTTCTGATCAAAACCATATTTTTATTTTCTTTTTCTGATTAATATTTTAACAGTTATTCAATTATCAATTTTTATCATTTTATGTAATTAAAATAAAGGTGGGGCCCATGTGTCAGTGCAATATTCAAATTTCCAAAAACAGAGAAAAACCGGGTTATGATGTCAGCATGACGAGAGGGTGATGTCAGCTCGAGTTTGATCCCTCTGTTCTGCACAAATTCGTTCGAAATACCCCAAATTGATGGAAATGGTTTGCTCCACTAGATATAGGGGATCTCCACGAATCTATAGGTGGTCGCGGGATGACCATTTGGTCACCAGAGCATGCGCGGCAACGGCGAGCGGCGGCGGCCGACGACGGCTTCCGAGGGGGAGATGATACATAGGGGTAGGAGGGAGGGATGGCGGGAGCACCTACGTGCTCGGGGGCACACGGCGGTTGCAGAGATGTGGTCGACGAGGCTGGAGGTGGTCGCATTCTACAGCAGCGAGCAGCAGAGGCCGGCGGCCGGAGGTGACAGTGACAGCGAAAATCCCGCGTTCCACAGCGTCCCGGGAAATGTGGCTTGGCAGGGAGGTAGAGGAGGCCATGGAGGTTCCAGGGGTGGCTCCAATTTGGCCCGGGGTGGCCGGAGTTAGGGTTTAGGGTTCGGGAGGAGATGCAAAAAGGGAGGGAGTACAGCGGGCGAGGAGGAGGGAGGTGAGAGTGATGGGGACGCCTCTGGGCTCCTATCCACGCAAGGAAAGAGGCAGGGAGGATGTGGCGTCGACGTCGGCGGTAAGGACAAGCAGCTGCTTCTTCTATCCCGAGGTAGAAGACAAGGAACATTTGCATCACACCCTGCTTTTCCTAGAAATTGCAAAGAAGCCCCTCCAACTTTTAAACCAGGACCTAAACAGATGTCTTAAGGGTCCTTTTGCAAATATAAAATTTGGTAAAAATACATTTTGGAAACCTCACAAAATTTCCAGCCTCACCATATTTTTTGTTTTCCAAATTTGAGAATGTTTTGAAAACAAATTTGTGCTGCTCACCTTAAGTGATTTTGGGGAATTTTTTTATTAAATACTCAATTCAATTCTTATTCAAATTTTCATGCATGCTATGTCATGAACACAACACCACACACCCTTAATTAGCAAAACTGGGATGTTACACACCTCGAATGAGATTTTTTCCTGTCGGGAATGTTATCTTTCTCCAAAGGTTACATCTAGAAAAATTTCTCCTAGGGAATGTGCTTGTCTGCCAGGAACGATGTCATGGAAATGTATGTTGCTGTGTTTGAGCTGGGTCTCGGAAATTCGCAGATGCTTCACTGTATCCAGGTACAAAATATTGATACTGGATCCTCCATCCATCAGCACTCTCTTTAGCCTAGTGTTTTGAACAATAGGGCTTAGAATTAGAGCTTGTGTGCCGGGTTCTGGGATATTTCCGGGATGATCTGACTGATCCCAGGTAATTGGCGTATTGGAATAATTCTAGAATTTGGGCGTTGGTGGGACAACCGCGTTTATTTCTCGAAGTGTTCGCTTCGCCTGTTTAGCTGAGGGAGTTGCCAGGAAAGTTAGGTTGCATTCTCCATCAACTCTTGGGAATTTTGGCTCGTCTTTTCGTTGTTGTTCCTGGATTTTTTTCATCAGTGTCCGATTCACTGTCTTCTTTTTCAGCTTATGGCTTTTGCTTGGATAATTTTCTCTTGGAGTTCTTTCCTTTATTCCCGGATCCTGCAGTGCCCTTCATATGCTTGTTGAGGTGACACTGCGCATTTGTATGGGTAGGCTTCCCAAATTGCGAATGGTGGACACAGTTTTCTGACTTAATCTTTTCCCATTCTTCTTTAGAGTAGGAGATAGGTTCTGTGCTTCTTCCTTTCCATTTGCTGCCCGTATCCTTTCCAAAGGTTAAATTTACTTCTTTGGGATTTGTCTGCGCTTCTGGAGTAGTCTTCTATTCAGAACGAGGCGTCTTTTTGGCCTGGACCAAAGCATCAATATTTCCACCTCTCACTCTGATGTCATCTTCGGCCGCATCGTGCTAATTGGCGGTGGTAAGCATAGATCCAAGATCTTTGTGCTCCTTTGAACCAACCATGAACGGTACGAGGCCGGGTTTTAGTCCATTGATGAAAGCATGCATTGCTTTGTACATCACTTACTCCAGAGCATCTATTTTTCATTGTTATCCATCTTGATATAAATTCGACATACGACTCTTCTTCAAATTGGACGCAACGATTTATCTGGTTGATGCTCTTAGGGCATTTGTACGTACCCCGAAAGTGCCGAGCGAATACTCTAGCCATATCATCCCAGCTATCCACTGTTCTTGACAGAAGCCCGTTAATCCAATCTCTGTCGCCATCCAGTAACATTAGGCCCTTTTTTGATTTGAACGGCAGTATAGTAATCTGAGAGCCAAGTATCCGGGTTTGTACTTCTGGTGTACTTTTCGTAAGTTGGACCAACTTTGGCAAAGCCAGAATGTAGGGTTATTCTTCGGATCCTGTCAGTGAAACACTTAGGTCCAAAGTATAGATCATCTCTTTCCGCCTTATCGATGTGAGCGGAATATCTGCCGGCTGAATGGACAGAAGGGGATCTGCTCCTTTCTGGCCCATTGTTGCACGAATGCGCTCTTCCGGGATCATCCCTATTTCGTCTGTTATCGTGTCCTTTGGAATGAGGCGGAGTTCTACTCCTTGGCCTTTCTTTATTCCTAGGAGGAGCACGGGATCTTTCACGCCTGTGAGGATTTTCATATCTTCCGGCTTTTTCAGCTGGGCGTCTCGGAAGCGACATCATTTTTCCGTCTTTCTGGTTTTGTTCCTCCCGATCTTTATGATCACGGGGTATATTTACGCCTTTCGGCATATGGGATCCCGTTATGGATGCTTCATCCCTATTGTCCGGGATTTTCTGGTCCTTCTTAGGATCTCCCTTCTTGTCCTTAGAATCGCCTGAATCTCCAGGTTCTCCAGGTTCAGGTGCCCCAGCGGCTCAAGTTGCAGTTTTGCATCGGGCCGAGTCGTCATGCAACTTCCCTGATCTTGCCTAAC
>CM054057.1:395841513-395973980 GCA_028641055.1 Alopecurus myosuroides
AAGGTCTCATTGGGCTTAACCTGGTGAAAACTTGGGTTGATGCACGGATCCAACCCAATTCCATCCGCACTAAGTTAATGTGCGAGTATTCGGGACACACCACGGACTCGCTCCAGTACTCCACCCATAGCTTTGCAGCCGGAGACACCAACAAGACTATCAAGAGCTTCTTGACAGAGAAGTTGGAGGTAATCCGGAATATAGCCGGGTTAGAACCCTTCACGCGTGAGAACCCGACCCCCAAGGTAAAGACTCGGCTTTCATATTTTTATCTTCACACTTTCCACTCGATATGACTAATAACCCTTATTCTTATATCTTCATCTCAGGCCGATGATCCCTTTTGGAAGATTGAAACTCCTCCTAGCTCTGAAACTCCAGAAGAGAAAGAAGACGCCGCTAACTCGGATGAAGGTACACTCCGAGTTTCACTTAGCTTTTTTTCTTTCTTTTTTGAAATCACTGTTGTTCATTGTTCATTTTCCGATTGTAAATCTTGATAACTTTCAGAACAAGAAGAGAAAGACGACGAAGAAGAAGAAACTGAAGGCAGGGTGGAGTCAGCGAGTGACGAGGACGACGCTGAGCCAACAGTCAAGGTCGGAACAAAGAGAAAACCCCAAGGGGTCATCTTCAAGGTTCCATACCTTTTCCTTGCCTCTAAATCATACTTACTTGATATCATGCACAAACTAACCCGGGATCTGTCCTTCTGGCCATATCTGAAGGAACCGCTCGCGACCAAGCGCCGGATGACTCGGAACTTTCCAGGTGATGGTGCTCTTAACCCGGGCATTTCATCGTCTCTGGCTCAACGCGCCGGTATTTATCTAATCCTTTCTTGAATATCAAAGTCTTTCCAAACCATCTCCTTACAAGATAATTCCGTGTCTTACTTGATGTTTTTCAGCTTCATCCGGGTCCAGCAGTGAGCTCCCCTCGGACTTCGTGGTGAATCCCGGGTAAAGTTCCCTTCCTGATGCTTTATCACTGTTTCATCGCTTTTTTCCAGCCATACGCTAACTACCTGGTTACATTGTCCATAGAGCCGCGGTCACTGTTAGCGATCAAGAATATATGGAGACCGATGACCCGGAAACGGAGAACCGGACTGATGATAGGCACGCCGCAGCTGGCGGGGAAGAACAACAAGTGCCACCAATAAACCCCGCCGACCGAGAGGCCGAGTATCCCATAGCCTCTCACGTACTCGAGGAGGAAGACGCTGCAGACTTGGGCGCGGGAGAGAGGGCACCAGACTCCAATACTCGAACGACCCGGATACCCTCTCGCACCAAGAGGAGAGTCCCTACTCCAAGTCCCCAAGGTCCCGGGTCTTCCAATTTGGGCGATAAAACTTTCGACCAGATGATGAGCACCCTCCTTGCTATGAAGGCCTCGGAGAAAGATGTGCTAGAGCGCATGGCAGCGGAGCACCAGGTAATGTTACCTAATATCTCTTCTTATCCATCTAGTCCCCAAGTGCCGAGTATAATTTGTTGAAATTGTGCTCGGTATTCTGCGCGATAATCGGCTTGCCATGATATCCGACTAATTCTCATACTTTGATTTCTCATAGGCACAGGCCACCCGGTCCGATGAACTTTTGCTCAAGACCGAACAACTGCTGCTTGCTGAGGTAAAGAGGAGGGAGGCCCTTGAAGATGAAGTGGAAACTTTGAAGAAAAATGTTTCCAAATATAAGAAAAGGTGTACCACTTCTCGAAGCGCACTGAAAATGTTGTCGGAGCAAGTTACCGATACTTATCGTATCTTGCTTAGTAAGTTTCTCGATGCTGACTGCCTTCACGCCTCTATTTTGTTACATGATACTCGGGATTAATGATATGGCCTTTCTTTGTTTCAACTGCAGGTGCTAACCTTGCAACCCCAGAAGAAGATGCCGTTGCAAAGGCTAAAACCTTAAAGACTGTGCTCCGGACTTTCTTTGCCGACACCAAGTATATACTAGATGCCGTGAAGTGGCCGACTGAGGTATATCCGGGTGAAGAAAATCTTATCCAAGCTTGCTCGACTGTGCCTGCATGGATCGAGATCTGGAAACGCTCGGCGTGCCGGATTGATATGACCCGGGCCTTTGCGCTGGCGAAGGCTTATTTTCCTAAGCTTGAGCCGGCAAAAGTGATATCCGGGTTTCCAGAATTCAAAGCAGACGGCTCCAAGTTTGGGCCCAAGGACTTCAAGGCCGTACAATCCTCAGTGCGTCACTCGGCAACCGCTTTGGCCGATAGTATGGATCTGGGTACGTTAATGAGTTCGTACGATGCTGAAGGCAAAATCGTGAAGGAGGAAGCACCCCCATCCTTCGACATTTTGGAAAAATGGGCTGCTGATTCGGCCAGGAAGAGGGAAGAAACCGCGAAGAGGGATGCCGAGTTAGAATCGGAGCCAACCACTTCTACACCGGCTGTCCTCCCGCCTGTCCGTCCTGATGCGAAGAACCCGGGTGATGATGCCGGGAGAGCTGCGGAGCAAGCCCAGGACCAAGACCCGGAGGGCAAGGGTAAGGGTGTGGATTCTACTCAAGAATCCGAGTAAACAAATGCTACCACGATACCTTGGCCGTTTTGCCGCTCTTGTTCGAAAGAGATATTCTTTTGTCGGTGCATCTATGCACCTTTGATACTAGTACCAAGATTTGTAACATACTTTAATTCCTTGATATACCTCGTGCCTCTTCTAGCCTCTGGATGAACTTGATATTTTTCTGGTTTTTTAAGCTTATTCTCGATATCCGGCTTTCCTTATGGTTCCTTTTGTGAGACTCGGTTTCCGAGCATCTTGGGTTCTGACAGGGGGTCTTTTCTCTAAGTCCCCAAGTCCCCAAGACTCGGATGTTAGGGTTTGTTGGGCTTAGTAACAACTTGTTTCTGTTTCAAAATCCCCGGTCCCCAAGGCCCGAAATCCGAGTCTGGGATGTGCGGTCTTTTCCAGAGAACAAATTGTTTTTACTAAGCCCAAGCCCTAGAGCCGTTTCACGTGAGTATTGAAGTTATGCTTGATAAACGTTGAGTTTCCAGCTATTAGCCTTATACTCTGCATAACTTGTGGTTTAGATGACCCTTTTGACAATCTTGTACTATAAGCCGGCTTTCGCGTGGATATCATGTTGTTACATCTGTACGAAAACAGGGTCAGGCAAGTCCCATTGGGCTTCATGGCTGATTGTAATCGTAAGCGAGCAAATCATGCCACTTTAGTGCGAGTCACATCGAGCTTAAGTAAGAAAAGTCAAGAAAATTTGGCTCCTTTGTCCGGTTATAAGATTGCAGCCGTACTCGTTTGCGAGTAATCGGCCCTTATAACTCATAGGCATCAAGGCCGGGTCTTTGAGTTTGTAACTGTGCTATTCAAGCAATCAGCCCTCAAGACCTATATATATGCAACATACTTGATGATACTGATGTACTGATAGCAATAAATAATGCTTACCTGTAATCGAAGTAAAGATCATAAAATAAGGCTTGATAACCATCTCTTTATTGATACGAGAAAGTTTTGGGGCAGCAGGCCGCCTCATTAAAAACCTTCCAGTCCCCTTAGGTACCCTGGATAGGAAAAGAGTGCGTCTGAAACCTGCTGCCCGTTACATTGTTTAGTTCTCCTTGGGAATCTGTCCGGAACTGTCATAATCGATACACATTCTCCACTTGTTGATCTTTTTTACTATGAGTACCGGGTTTGCCAGCCAATCCGGATAAGGCGTTTCCATGACGCGGCTGGTTGTGAACGGCTGCGCAATTTCTTCTCTTGTGGTGGATTGTTTGAGGGAATCACCCTTTACGAAAGCCACCATCTTGGTATCTCGTGCTGCCTTGAGTTTTGCCCTTTCGCCTTCAGTACTCGGCTTTTTCAGGGCTGTTCTGTCATCCGAGTCTGTTTGAGTCCGGTAATATTTGAGTTCCTCTTTTCTACAAGCTTGTTCAGCCATTGCTGCATCTCCTTCCTCGCACTCAGCCGCTATGTCCCGGCTTCCATGTATGGTGATGGTCTGTTTAGGACCCGGGATTTTTAGCTGTAGATACACGTAACACGGCCTAGCCATGAATTTAGCATAAGCCGGCCTTCCGAATAGCGCGTGATAAGGACTGCGCAATTTGACCACCTCAAAAGTGAGCCACTCAACTCGATAGTTATCCTTTGATTCCCCAAAAGCTACCTCCAATGCGATTTTTCCCTCGGGGCACGCTGAATGACCCGGCACTATCCCGTGGAAAATTGTTGAACTTTTTTGTAGCTGAGACTCCTTGAGACCCATGCGTAGGAAGGTTTCCCAATACAGTATATTGATGCTACTTCCACCGTCCATCAAAACCTTTTTCAGTTCATACCCGTTGACCTGCGGTGCGACTACTAATGCTAAGACTCCCGGGTGTTCTATTCTTTCCGGGTGATCCCTTCTGCTCCATGTTACGTCCTGTTCTGACCATCTCATGTATCTCGGGACAGCCGAGGACACCGAGTTTACCGCCTGTTTCAGTATCTTCTTGTCCTTGTTGGAACTTCCTGTAGTATGCACGTGATACTGACCCAATTGCTTGGGGTTGGCCTGGAAACCTCCTGCTCCCCCTTGGTTATTACCTTGATTTCCAGCTGCCGGGTTACCGGCTGGGGGTGGGCCGTTGCCCGGGTTTCCACCTGGACCCAGTCCTCCTCCCCGACCTGCACCTCGCATGGCTCTGTTCACTTCCTCATTCTTCCATCTTTGTAGGTCGGTGCACTGCTCCAAGGAGTGGTTAGCTGGCCTACCGTTCCTGCTGTGCTTCGGGCATGCCATTCGGAATATGTCCCAATTATTACTCGGCCTTGGTGGCCCTTGATAGTTTCCTCCGTTGTGATTCCCAGTATTGAAATTTCCTTCTGCCCTGGGTCTGGAAGATCCGGCTTCAGTGTTGGCGACAAACTCGGAGCCTCCTTCAAACGGGCGCTTGTTCTGGCTGTTGTTACCCGGCGCTGATCCATTGCCGGTTCTTCCGTTATTACTTGTGTTTGCTTTTGCTTTTTTATCGTCAGTTTCCTCTTCCATAGTGTCCGTTGCGGCATGTTTGTTGCATGCATCCATCAGTTCTCCCATTGTAACCTCCGAAGCATTCCGACTAGATTTCATGCGAGTTAACTTTTGTACTAAAGGTGTGTACTTGTAGGTCTTTGCCATAGCTTGCAGCGCATCCTTGGGCTGAATATCTGTAGATGAATGAAGTATTTCCATAACCCGGCGTACCCAGCTGCGCGCCGATTCTCCCTTCTTCTGAACACATCGCTCTAGGTCATCAATAGTGAATAACTTTCTGCACGTCCCGTGAAAGTGCTTGATAAACGCAGTTTTCAATTCTTCCCATGACTTGATAGATCCTTCCGGTAGATTGGTGAACCATAACTTTGCTGCTCCCTCTGACATCATTAGATACATGAATTTGGCTTGAAGATTCTCGGACGCATTGCGAATCGACATGGCCATCTCATAACTGCTCAACCATGTTTCCGGATCCATAGTCGGCTCGTAATTCACTACTTTACCCGGTTCTTTGAACTTTTCCGGGTAAGGCTCAGCCCTGATGCTATCTGAAAGACACTTATGTCCTGCAAGAATGGTCGAAGCTGGTCTTACTCGGGAAACATGTGATCCTACAGGGGGTACAGCTGGACGCGGTACTGCTGGTATCCCATGTACCGCAGACCCGGCCATGGCTCTCCTGGCTCTGCAACTGTCCACGATGGCATGTGCTGCTGATGTTGCTGGTACTGCCTGAATGTGTGGAGGAGGCGGCATTTGCTGCTGCTCTTCCCTCCGCCGTGCCGAACTTGTCTGGATATTGCCGGCGTTACCTTGTTGTTGGCTGACATATGGTGTCCCATGCATTCCACTTCTGTGATCCGGGTAATTAACCTGTTGTGCCACCGCGGTGCGCAGCATATCTATCGCCCGCCGGGTCTCCTCTGCGTGGGGTGAATCTCTCACGGGGATTTGATTTAGTGCAAGCGTTGCCGCGTACACATTGTCCATGGGATTGTTGTAATGACCCACTGGTGTGTGAAAACGTGATGGTGGTGGTGGTGGTGGCGGTGGTACAGTATTGCCGGTAGTAACTCCAGTCTGTGGTACGGGTAACCCGGCCTGCGTGTCTACCGGTTGTACTCCTCCGGTTGTCGGCTGAGGGGCGGTTCCTTGATTTGCCGCTGGGATCGGCTGATCCTGAGGCGTGATAAATAGTGCGGCCGGGTTTATGACTCCTCCCAATGCTGGCAATCTGGCTTGGTGCCTTTGATGTATTCTAGTCGTTTCCTCTCGGAGCCGGGTTTCCAGTGCATCCAGCTCGCGTTGTCGTGTGGCCATCCCTTGTCTTTCTGCTTCTACTTGCCTTCTCTGCTGCTCCAATGCACGACGGGCTACGTCCAAATCCCTAACACGTTCTGCCGCGTTCTCTGGAGTGATAACTGTGGCAAGAACTGTCGGGTCTAGGATCAGATTGTTGTCGAACAGGGCCGGATGTTGTGGATTGGAAGGACCCGCTCCTGGTGTCCGGTTTGCTAGGAATCCAAACGTGTTCGCGTGTAACTCGTTTTCTGGCGCTTGACTGGTAACCGATGCCGACTCTCCGTCAACCTGGGCCAAAACCGTGTTCCCGTTAGCCGGCCCTTGCTGCCGGGCCAATGCTTGTGCTGTCCCGGCTGCGGCCGCGGTTACGTTCTCTTGGTTGAGATTGGTCGCGGGAGCCGTGTAAACCGCAACCCGAAGAACAATGCTTGGCGCGGATCCATATTGTTCCTCTTCGCTGCTATGTTCCTCGTACCGGTTCTCCAGTAGATGCAGGATAGATTCGGTATCATCTTCTTTCTCGACCCGGCCACGCGGGGTCCATGCCGGCTCCTCCGGCTGTTCCCACTTCGTGGTGAGCTCTTCTGTCAGGTTTGTTGTCCCAACTGATTCTTCTCCATCTGATTGGATATAGCTGGTCTTCCCTGACACAGAATCAAACCCAAAGTCGTCAGGGATCGAACCGGAAGTACGTACCATACCGATGAAGACGCTGATCTGGCCGATTGTCATGATAGACCCGGATTCGAGGTGATCCGACTCTGGTCCCCAGCCGGAATCGTCCACCATCTTCTCTCCTTCGTGGTTGATGTAGATCTCGCCGATGACTAGTTTCTCCATATCCTTCTGAGCTTCTCCCGTGATGTAAACACCTTTGGACGCAGGCCCCACGGTGGGCGCCAACTGTCGTGGGATAATCACGGCAGCCGTTACCGGGGGGTAACTGATCTTGGGGGCAAGACGACACAGAAGTTTTGGGAGAGGATTTTAGCTCAGAGGAAAACATGATGGAACTCGATCTGGTAGCCGGCAATCAAGTCGCTGCATCTCCGATCTGATATATCGACTTAAACTATCGTGTTACACTGGATGCTCGATATCAATTGATGTTGTTGCTAGGGCTCTTGGATCTCTCTTAAACCTAACTTAGAGGGCCGGTTTATAAAGCCACCCGACCCCCTGGCTTTCCCTCCAAGGCGCACCCTGATCCTACCCGGACACCTATGTAACGAAACCCTAACTTTCCTTACCGTAACCCACAATCCGGGTTACGAGGCCTACAATCTTGGGCCTTCTAGAAGTTCTTTTATCCTTAGCCGGGTCTTGTGCAGCGTCCTTTGGGCCGAATTACACCTTGGAATTGGGCTACCGGGTTATCATCCCTCCATCACCTTTCCCGCCAAATAAGCGAGAAGGAGGTCTAAATGCCAATATAAGAAGGGCACCACCAGCCCTTGCAAAAAGGGAGCTAGAACCATGCTAGAGCCCAAGTAGTCTGTTCCAAGCACAAGCTTGCATTTGTATTGTAACCAACGCAGTGTAATCCATCAATCAAGCAGGAGTAGGGTTTTACACCACACTGGTGGCCTGAACCTGGGTAAACTCTCTGTATCGCCATTGTTAGCGTGCCCAAGATTCCCTCTCGAAGCCTCCTCTTGAAGCGAAGGAAGTGTGTTTATCCCCCAGTGTTCAAACCTCTGAGAGCTATCCTGTCTAGGAAAGACGATCTCTCTCCGACATTAGTCGCGCCAGGTAGGGGGCTAAGTTACTCCTATGTTTTCCCTCGCCATGGCACCTGCCGCTCGGACCAGCCCGCACGTCACCCGCTCGGTGCGCGCTCGCCGCCGAGGGCAGGTCGATCCGACCGGCAACAACAATGACGCGCCGCAGCGCAACACCACTGGCGTGGAGGGTGAACAAGGCGCCGAGGAACAACCTTCCTCCCACACGCCGCAGCAAGACGCACCTGCATCTCAGTATCCGCCCCCACCACCGTCAGGAACACAGGGCCGCCTGAAGCAACTTACTCTCCCAGCAGCCCTACTGCTGGTCTGGTAGCCGCTTACGCACCCGCCCACACCTGATGGACACGGTGCATGGCTCACCCGACTCCAGGAGCTCTCCACTAGCGCAAACATCTCCCTGCGGGGGCCGCGGGGAGGCAATGTCGGCCAGCATAGGAGTGCGGAAGCTCATGATGCGCCTCCCTCTTCTCACGGTGTAACCTCGCCAGTGGATGGCGACCCCGGCACCAAGTTCCCTAACAAGGCACCCACCACTAAGGTGCCTGAGAAGAGCAACAACAACTGCCAGATCCTGCGCACTCCACTAGATGCACACGATTAGATCCAATGCTGCCCCGAATGTGAGCGCCGCACCATCCGCGACCTCACCAAGGCTAGCCGCGCCAACCGCCCGGCGGATCTCGACGCACGCGCAATGGTCTACATCGGCGGTGCCTCGCGTTTACCAGGAAGCTTCGCACGGTCTCCTGGCCGCCAAAGTTCAATCCCACGCTGCCATCTCGCTACGACGGCACTACCACTCCCCTCGACTTCCTGCAGCTCTACTGCCTCAGTGTAGTGGCTGCAAAGGGGGACGACAAGTGCATGGCGAACTGGCTACCCATGGCCCTCAAGGGTCCAGCCCTCGTCTTGCTCATGAATCTGCAAGAGGGCTCCATCGAGTCGTTCGAGGAGTTGTACCTCCACTTCGTCGCCAACTTCAAGGGCTCCTACGAGCGCCCCCTCTCCTACAACGAACTCCGTGGCATACGCTAGCGCCCCGGTGAGACACTTTGCCAGTACCTATACCGCTTCAGCCAGACGCGCAACAAGATTGCTCGCATCACGGACGCAAACGTCATCTTCGCCTTCAGGGAAGGGGTCACCAATGAGCGCATGCTCGAAGAGCTCGGCATCAGGGACGACCTCACCTCTGCCGTCGAGCTCGTGGACATGGTCGACATGTGCGCTAAGGCTGAGGAGAGACGCCTCTTCAGTCACAGCGCGTCTGCCGATGAATCCAAGCCGGTGGCCGCCAAGACAAAGACAAATGCTCGAGGCGACGATGCGGACGCCAAACGGAAATGTCCGGACGTTCTGGTTGCCGATCCAGAACCCAAGCAAGGCCGCAGCAATGTCGCACCCGCGGCGGACAACCGCCCTTACTATGAGTTCCACCGATGCACTCATACGCCACAAGGGACTGTTTCCAGCTGGAGAGGATGCGGGGAGACCGCCTCATGAGGGGTGGCCAGGAGGGCTACTCTCGAGGCGCCAGCTTGCACAATCCTGGGCGAGGGGGAGGCCATGCTGGAGGGAGATGGGAGGTGCGCGGCCCAAAACAGTACAACGGGTATGGCAACTACAACACAGGCGGCTACAAAAGCGGCCGCTACGAGCCTCCCATGCAGCAGCCACCCCCATAGCAGCTGCAGCATCCCACCCACCGCGCCTCAGGTGAACGCTACAATGCATCAACACGCTGAGGGCAACCAGGGCCGGGGTGACGAATACTGCGGGGGCTACCATGAACCGGCAGGCTACATGGCCTGCATTCTTGGCGGAGCTCAAGCTCCACTCTCCAATCGACACTTCAAGAAGATCTCGCGCAAGATCGCCGCTGTCCACTCAGGTACAGCCATGGTGAAGTTACTCAAGTGGTCGGACCACAAGGTCTCCTTCGACATCAGCGACCACCCCAAGTCCACAAGGACCGTGGGGATCCTGCCCCTGGTCTGCACCCCCACCATCAACAACATCGTCATCAACAAGACGCTTCTCGATGGGGGTGCTGGCCTCAACGTCATCTCGGTCCCTACATTGGAGCGGATCCAGGTGCCCTACGAGCGCCTGGCCCCCACGAGGCCGTTCACCAGCGTCACTGACGGAACCATGGTCCCCGTGGGACAGGTGCGCCTCGCCGTCACGCTCGGGACTCGCCAGAACTACCGCACCGAGACTCTCGACTCTCGCACATCGCCCTCCCCTACAATGTCATCCTCTTGTACCAAGCTCTCGCGAAGTTCATGGTGGTGACACACCACGCATACAACCTCGCCAAGCTGCCCGGGCCTGCTGGCACCATCACCATCCATGGAGAGGTGGAGGGGGCGACGTGCGCAGCTGGGCGAGCCTACAAGGAGGTGGCCATCTCCCACCCGGCCGATGAAGACGACGCGAGACACCTCGATGAGGCTCCCAAGAAGAGGCTGCTTGCTTCTTGCGAAAGAGTAGCCACCCAGAAGACCCCCTAAAGCGCTAGAGGCTCGGGGGCTGCCACACAGAAGACCACCTAGAGCGCTGGAGGCTTGGGGTCTGCCACTGCTCTCCATGCAAGCGCGCCTCCCTACTAGGGAGGAGCGCTCACCACATACTCGTTCCATGGCCCCCACAAGGCAATGGAGACCGAACCTCGAGGGGACCCCGTGACGCCACGGTAAAAACGACACCAGGAACTCTCTTCGTTAGGGTCTCATGGAGCTCTCTCAAGGAGGACCACAAGACCGCGGGAGCTTCTACCAACATGAGTGGGAGCCTCGCTCCGGCGGGGCAAACTTTTGTTACTCGAGGGCGCCACAAAGCCACTACATCCTCGAGCTGTGCACTTGAACTCGCGCGAGTATCAGCCCCATGACAATGCGAGTCCCGTGTCCGCACAGTGGCGTCAGTGCTTCTTGGGGGACCACAAGGTCACGACATCCCCAAGCGTTTTCTAAGAGAAAAATGCCTCACCCTTGCAGTAAAATCTTGTTGCTTTCACAAAGCAATCTCATCTCTCCTTGCATGTCGGCATGCCTGCATTTTGCATCCAACAAAGATCATACGCATTCATCCAAGGATGCATCCTTCCTCTCTCCAGAGAGGCGCGCGAGGACCTTTTTCCTTTTGAGAGCATCCCACGAGCGGGGGCTGGAACAGTGTATGTGAGCGGGTCGCTACCGCACACAAACACTTCGCCGAGCCGCTCAGCATTTTCTCCTCGCGAGCTGCTCACGAAGGAACAACCAAGCGTGCACCTCTCCAGAGGCACAAACTGCGGGTAGTAGCAGCGGCCTCACTCCAAGGAACAAGCGCACAACATGCAACCCCTTGCGCGAAGCCCAGAAGGATCCTCCGCAAGGAGCAACTGGAGGATCACCACGAAGGACACAAACAAGGTGTCTTGAAGGACATCACCACGGAAAAGCTAAGTATTTTTATACAAAGAGCACCCAGAAGCAGGAATACAATAAGCAACAAAGTGCAGAATATATCCTTATAGAACATTTAAAAATAGTTCACAGGGACCTAAGCGAAGGCCCGCACATACGGAAAGACGCTAAGAAGAATGACCTTCAGTTCCAGTGCCATGAGTCGGGGCCTCGCCGGCAGGAGAGGTTGGCTTGAAGGCCTTCACAAAAACAGCAACGGTGTCCTTCACAAGGGCAGAGAGAGTTAGCATGATCAGAGGGAACCTTCCCCGTCATAGTGCTCAACTTGAAGCCTGGCTGGACCATCAAGAGCTTGGAGAACAAGTGTGTCGTAGCCTCTGACAGGAGATGGTGACACTCCGCATCAAGAATTGTGTCCACATTCTGGGCGTCCTCCTGCAGCGAGTCCAGCAGGTCAGCGAAGAAGTGAAAAGCACGTATGGCATCATACCTTGTGGGGGAGGAGGAAGCTCGAGGTCCATAAGTTCACCAACCACCTAGGCTGCCAGGACTTGCACTTGTGTGTGGCCTCGCTGAGCTTCTGACGGTGCTCTGCCTTTGATGTGTTCTCCCTCTCGCAACAGGTGAACATTGCCTGGCGGAACCAGGCGCCCAGGTTCTCCAGGCGCTCTCTCTCCTTGATGAGGAGGTGGGAGTGCGACATCGCCCTAACCCTGACGAAGTCAAACGAGACGAATCTGTGAACAAGGCCACAAACCACGCGCTCGCCCGAAGGAAGCGAAGATCCCATCCGGATGAAGACCCCAGCCAGCACCACTGCTGGCCCCATGGTGGGCGCCAACTGTCATGGGGGTGTCACGGAAGATGCCATAGGACGGCTTAAGATAGGGGCCGATGGACGTTGTAGGTATCCGGGGAGGGATTGCACGCTAGATAGCACGCTCAGAACACTGCAAACACAGGAATCTACCCAGGTTCAGGGCCCTCGTGAGGAGGTAAAACCGAGATACAAAGTGATTCTCAAACTCTCTGAGCTAGAGGAGGAAGATGCTCTCTCTCTCTCTCTCTCTCTCTCTCTCTCTCTCTCTCTTTTCTCTCTAAGGAAGACGGAATGAACTAATCTCGATCGTCCCTCGTGCAAGAGTGGTGTGGTCACCTTATATACTAGTGGCAACTGACACAGAGTACATGGTTAGGAGGATATCACTATGTCGTAGCGCACGCCTGCGGACACGGTGCCCAAAAGTTGTCTCCTCTGTATACGCTGCGTGTCATGTCCCCCTGTCAGAGACGGGACACGGCCTTTCCCACACCCTCGCATTGTGTTTATGTACGCCTTACATCATTCACCTAATAAGTTGAGATGCACGGTTGTACTCTCCCGTGATCTTCGGGATTCACCTAACCCATTGACCTTGCTCCGGGATAACAGGTTCTTCACATAACCCGGATTCTCCAAGCATAACTTGGATAACCCAGGAGAATAACCACCTGGAAGAGCCAACACAAAATACTTTGCACCGAGATAGATTTATCTCGGTAAACATTAACTTGGTTCGGGTACTTATCCCGGGCAATAGTATCTCGATGTCCACTCCTTGGACACCATTTTACACCAAGCTTTGCCCTACCCGGGGGTAGCCCCCCGAAAGGATCCCTTTGGCGTTAGCTACCCCTCTCATGTATAAAGTGTGGGAGACCGTAGCGCCAGCCAAAGTTGTCAGAATTGTGATTCTGAATCGGATCGGAACCTTTATGGAAGGATCGGAAATAATAGAATCACAACTTCCTGAATCGTAAAATCTTAGATTCTACCTAGTAGAATCTTTCATACCTTCCAGTCAATTTGGGTCGTAAAGTCGTAGAATCGTATGGTAGAATCATGATTCTGACAACTGTGTCGCCAGCCAAAGCGCCTTCCCATGACTTCCCCTTTGGTGAAAGGAGACCACGAAGGTGCTAGAAGACGGAGGCGACATCATCAGGCGCCTCCACTATCCTTCCATGGACGGTGGCACTGTCCTCGGCGACCAAGTCCAAGGAGATGGCACGGGGCCTAGCTGTTCTGATCAGGATATAATAGGGGTCCATGGTGAATGTACATGCTTGAGTTGGAAGGAAATATTGAGCCTCGCTGATGATTATTATAAGGTGAATTCTTTCCTATTAATAAATATTGTTTGTGATTATAAGAATTATATACTACCTAAGCTATTGCATTATGTATTAGCAGGGTTATTGTTAACACAAACATGGATGGAGGAAGACCTCAAGACTTGCTGGAAAACAACATGGAGATGATGGAAAACAAACTTACAAGTGTTGAAAGCAAATGTGCAAGTGTGGAAAACAACTCCAGGAATGTTCTTCCACACTAAGGAATGGTGAAAACAAGAGGAGGGCGCCCCGTTGAAGATCAATGCGCCATATAGAAAGTCCTAATTCAATTAGTCATGGCCTGTATGCCATAATGACCGAACCCCCTAAAGTTGGGTCGGTTTGTATCCCTTCCTAGTCCAAGTAGGAGTCCTAGTAGAGTCCTCCTAGTCCAAGTAGGAGTCCTAGTTGAGTCCTAGTCCTAGTAGGAGAGGTGCTTGTGCAAGGAGCCCTCCACCTATATATACTCCCCACCTGCGTGTGGAAGAGGGAGAACAAGTTTAAAACCAAAACCAATGAAACCCTAGCCTTGAGATTGTATTGCTGCTAAGCATTCATCTTGAAGTGTTACCAAGTCAAAGTTGCGTGATATCTTGTTATTCCATCTGGGAATAGGGGGATACAGGACCACTTGTGATCTTTGATTACTTGTGCAAGAGTGTGTAGTTGAGAATATCCAAAGAGCTTGATTGTTGTTGCATCTGGCAACAGGGGTCTGCTAAGTGAGAGGTCTCAGTGTAGCACTAGTTATCCACATATCAGAAAAATACAAAAAGAGAGAGAAGCTCAACGAGAAGATCGGGCCACCCCATATCATGTTCTCCACCATCGTTGCGCTGTGGTAGCCCTTTCCTGCCAAATGAGTGGGAAGGAGGTCCAAACCCATGTATATAAAGGGCCCTTTGGCCCTCGTAGAAGGGGGAACTGAATTCACTCACAGACCCATAGTCTGACCCGAGCACAAGCTCGCCTTTGTCAGGTAGCCAACATAGTGCAATCCATCAGACAAGAAGGAGTTGAATTTTACACCACAATGGTGGCCTTAACCTAGGTAAACTCTCTGTGTCGCCATTGTCATTGCTGCCAAACTTCCCTCACGAAGTCCCCTCGAGAGGTGCGAGAAGTGTGTTTATCCACCAGTGTTCGAACCTTCAGAGTGTCTAGCCAACGTAGTGCAATCCATCAAACAAGAAGGAGTAGGGTTTTACACCGCAATGGTGGCCTGAACCTGGGTAAACTCTCTGTGTCGCCATTGTCGTTGCCGCCAAACTTCCCTCGTGAAGTCCCCTCGAGAGGTGCGAGAAGCGTGTTTAGCCACCATTGTGCGAGCCTTTAGAGTGTTTCTGTCCTTGGACAGACCACCCACCGATAGTCCCTGTCTCGGCTATTATGATGTTATTGCCTATCGGGCTGGTTTACTGGATGTTCTGATTGTTGTCTTGTTGCAGAATAACGGCTTCCACCTCCTTGACCATGTCGTGGGGCGGTGGCATTTTATGCCTGTCGAGTTCCCGATATGGGGAGTTGTGGCTCCTTTGTGGTTGTTCGTCACGATCATGACTTCGCCAAGGTTTCGCATCATGGATGCGCTCTTTGTGTGGTTCAGCTTCGCGGCTTCGGTCCCTGTTTCGGTTACCATCATTATTTTGTATGCAGCTACATATTATTTGCGACTGTTCCTATCGGCATACCTATGGAGGGTTGAGCTAGTGCCTAATCCCTATGGCGGGTTGAGCCAGCAGAAACCATCTCCTATGAACATGTTGAAGGAGCCATGAATCCTTTTCCATTTGCTGCTAGAGGCTCCTGCGTCGTCTGGTCCTTTGCCTGCTCCCGCCTTGCACATATATGAATTTGACTCCATCTTGTTGCTTTTGGCTTGAGCCTGTTGGATGAAGTTAGCTCGGAGTAGCCTTTGCATTTTGTAAACCTTTTCTTTGTCGGAATAGTCAGAGTTCCAAGGCGGTTGTTGTGTTAACGATATGCTTTGTGAACACCTTATCGCCATCAGGAGCTACGTAGACCTTCAGACTTTCCTTATAAAGATCTAGGTATTTCATTCACGTTGTTGCGTAGGTTGCGATGGAAAGCCAGCTCATGATCAGGCCAAAACTTTTTTGTCTTTTCACCTTTCTTCTGCTTGTTGTAGATCTCTATGGGGTTCTCAACACTACGCTTCTCGTCATAGAGGTTTTGTTCTATGTTGATTGCCCGTCTAGAAAAGTTGAGATCTGTCAGGGTCATGCCATTTGTAATGGGTGTGGGCATAACCTGATTAATTTTCTCCTTGGATTTGTCATTGAGGGGTATCCTTTGCTCATACGATGGACCGTTGAAATCTTCACCTGGCAGTAAATTTGAGCTTGCAATTTTGACGTCTTCGTCCATGTTGTCTTCATGCTTATTTGGTGGAGAAGATTTGGTGCTAGTCTCGTCCACTACTTTGTCCTTGCTGCAGATTTGCTGCTTCCGTCTCGTGGGATGCCAGCAACATCCTCCATGTGCACCTCGGCCACGCTATTGCTGGCGCCATCTTTAGTGATTTTTTCGACTTTCTTTCTGAAGTCTTCTTCATCATAATCTGTCTCCCCATGAACTGGCATGGTGGAGGAAGATCCGTCTTCTAACTCGTCCTTTTCTTGTAAAGCTTGAAGTATGGACTCATGTTTAGATCCAGTTGTCTAGGAGCCAGTATCCATATCCGTGACCAAGACGAATTGTATATCCATGCTTTCCTCCTTCTGAGAAAGAGAAATATCTAGGTCATCAAGATTTCTAACATACTGAAAGCTATTTCTAGATGAAATTTGAGATTCGGCTTCTGAATAGTAGAGAGAGCCAATGAACAGTAGATCAGACATCATCTTTAGCGAGAAGGATGAAATAGATTCATTAGATATGTCAACTAAGCCAAAATACGATGTTTCCAACTCCTGGGAGACGGTTTCCTTAGATTCACATGTGAATTGATCTTGTGATCGATAGGGTGGGTGGTGGAGGAACTTACCATATCAAAATTATCGGCACAGACGGATGCTGCTTTGTTGTAGCCGATGTAGATGTTGATATTTCCAACCTGGAGGATGTAGGCTTCCATAGGGTATTCATTAGCCGGCTTCCATGAAATGTCATCATGAACGTATTCATTACCCTTGCAAAGTTTCGCGCGACCGACAAAGATCATCTATCCAATCTCGCAGAGAGTTCCCGCCCGAAATGTGTCTCCTGACGCCTTTGGCCCCACAGTGAGAGCCAACTGTAGTGGTATTGTCTCTGCAGGTATGAACCAGAGTGCCCTAACCATCATGGATGGCAAAGAGGACGTGGGTTAAAGGGGAAGGGCTCCGTTGAGAGGATTGCACACAAATTACCCAGCTTTGGATTACGCAGTGGTGGTGACATCTTATGTGCTGCTATAAATCAGTATAAGTTAGATATGTCGCTGAGTTACAATGTGTGTATGCAAAAATTCTAAGCCCTAATGCTTACGCGGACTGGCATATAAGGGTGTTGTGTCCCGTCTTACAAGGAAAGTCTTATCGACATATGGCTAGATTCCTAGTCTAATTCTAACTAAGCTGGAAACTTTATTCACCAAGACGGCAATTCTCTCCGGCTTTGCCTTGGAATCCTTAGTGTAGGGATGGGCCTTGTTCCTTTGCTTCGTCCTACTAGGCCACCTGATAAAGCCTTTTCACCCATTTGGGCCACCCTGACAGGCCGACTTTTACCAATTCCAGTGATACCCCGTGCGGCATAATCCCAACACATAGTATATAGACCTTGGAACGTAGAAATTGGGGTTCTATCCCACTCCCTCTTTATTGTCTTCTTCCCTAGACATGACCAAACAAGAAGTGCTAAAAAATTGAGTGTTAGGAAAAGATGAACGATCACTTTTACCTCCGTTCCTAGATTGGGAAAGTGGACAGCAGAATCAGCCAAATCAACAAAAAGTCACTAAAGAACCAAGATCACAAGAAAAAAGGAAACAAAGGAACGCACACACACCCACACACGAGATTAATGGGGTTAGTGTGTCCAATGGAGAAGGGATGCCAAAAAGGTCCTAGTGAATACTCACCTCGGTGTCACACTAACACAAGGAGGACGCTAGCTCGATTGCTTATACCGAAAAGGTAATTAAATTATTGTTTCTTGTGCAGGTGGGATACTGTTGGATGTATGCCCAAGAGACAATAAAATACATCAGTTTCATTCTTAATGTATTTTGTTTTTTATGCTATAACTCCTATGGTCATTGAATATGAGATTCAGAGGAACACCCATGCGCACATGTAGAAATATAAACACACCATTATAACCCTTTTTCATGTCTCATAGAATAAATCGTTAATATTAAATGACCATATTTTCCTAGTCATGGAGATTTGTTATGTCAATATTCAAGGGATCACAATGTTGTTTCAACATTGTGTCTGGGTAGACCCAACTAGTTGAGATACTCCGAGATTAGTTTTACAAAATAGTATCATCACAAGATGGTTATTTGTTTGCTTCCTTAGACCATGATAATATTCAATTACGTCTACCGTAAGAATCATTTAGGTATATTCGAGTATCACACCGTAAACCTGGTGATTAAAAAGGCTAACATTGGGTGGTCATGGACATATTCATTCATTGTGATAGTTCAAGATTAGGAATTACTCCTCTAGTTAACAGAGATATGCATCTAGGATCCACTCGGTGAAATAGTATCGGTAAATAAGTCTGCGCAGACAAAGACATGACATTAGTCATGGGGATACTATGTCACGGTAACAAGCAAAAAGAATCATACCAGATATTGAGAATAATGTGATAAGGTGATTAAAGAGTTTAATCACAGTCATATCATTTATCTTTTCTCGAGGTATTGATTGGTATCGTGAAGTAATACGAACTTACTTCAGAACCAACAGGTTTAGAAGTTTTCTTCGTATAACTTTTAGGAATCAATATGGATGTCCACGGTCCCGATGTTGATTATTGATTAAGAAAATGGTTTTCCAATCATGTCTACTAAATATCGGACCTATAGAGTTCATACACTTAAGGTGTCAACGTCTGTTGTTTGAATTGGTTGGTCCGGAGGAGAGTAGGGTATTATTCGGGTAATTCCGATGTGATAGAATTAATATTCAAAAGATATTATGAAGGACATGGGTTGTCCCTGGATGTCGAAAATATGTTTTTGACATCAATATGTAATGGTCAATGTCATTACAATATCATAAAAACAAGTCTGATGTCAATCAGAATCATTTCGGGAAAATTACTATAAGAGAGAAATAAAGCCGGTGTAAGGCAGAATGTTATATGAGATATAACAAAGGATATGAGTTGTCCCGAGATGTTAGAAACATGTAGGGGTCACGGAGTTTCGGGGGACTTTCCATAAAGGGGCAGTGCCGGAGGGGGGCAGAAATGTCACAGGATTGCACCCAAAATATTGGGTGACTTCCATGTGGGACCAAGTGTAATAGACAGAGCGTAACACACTCCCTAGGACTTCGTTATTTAATTTTGGAATAAATAGAAAACCCAAAATTTATAAAAAAAAAGAATAAGGCAGGTTTTCGGTGGGATTGGAGAGGACTCCCAAGACCATTTCGGATTGGACTTTGGGGAAGGGTGCGGTCAGGTTTGGGTCTTCCAAACCGACCTAAACACAAGGAAAGCCCTGTTCTTGTCCCACTATATATACTCCCAAAATTCCACACATTGAGACACATCGATTGGCCCTATGTCTCTCTCTCTCTCTTTCTCTCTTAGAATTAGAGAATCTAATTAGAGACCCTCTAATTAGAACCTATCTAATTGGATTAGAGCCTCTAATTAGAACATCTTGAATTAGATTAGATCTTCTCGTTAGAGACCCTCTAATTGTTTTATGGCCTTTTCTAATTGGGAGATGACGATCATCTCTTGATTGGACCTAGCTCTGATCTCTCTCCCTCTATCTCCACTGTGTTGGGATCTCTCTACCTCAATGGAAACCTATGGTGCCTAGACCTGAATGGCGAAGCACTATAGGACTTCGATGGAAGTATGTGTTTGAGCTCTCAGAGGGTAACATGTGATACCCTCGCTTTGCTGAATGCAGAAGGTGGGATACGAGGAATCGGCAACAATCCCACCGCTAGGCTTAGCAGTGGGACTCTTCATGAGGCATCACCGACATCGTCATCAACACTACTTCCGCACTTCTTGTCGGTAAGGAACCAGATCTATCCACGCGTTTACCTGCATAGTAGATCATCTGTGTTATGTAGGACGGAAAATTTTAAATTCTACTACGTTCATCAATAATGGTATCAAATCGGTCTATGTGTAGGTACAAGCACGATCTAGAGCACCGGTGTGTGCGTGTATTGCATAAGTTTGTGCAAGTACATTAGAAAGTTCTCTAATATTCAGTTTTTTGTGATTGATTCCCAATAAGTTGTGTCGTTTTGTTTTGAACGCATAGTGATATTTTCTACAAACTTCTGGCAATCCTAGGATGTTCTAGTTTCCCCTGGCATATCTCGTCCAGTCCGAAGAAGTTCTTAAGTAGCTTTGGGTCTTGCTATAGTTGGATTCGTGGACGGCATAATGGATGCAGCATGTGGATTGGATCCACACGGGGGTCATGGTTATGAATAAGTTCAGATTGAGGCTCTAGAAGTTTTCGTATTGTCTGTGTTTCAATCACCCCGCAATGTCAATCTAGCAACGTGAATAATCATGCCTCATTTTGTACGTAGGTAGTAACGGTTCACTCCATAGAACCTATTGCCACGTAAAATTTCAAACACAAGCGTTATATCCGTCTACCTTGTTTTTTTGCAGAGCATGAGTTGTGATGTGGTATAGTCTGTTACCATTCAAGTGTTGTATGAAATGTTGTTCACTGTATTTATGTTGACCTACGAGTCAATTTAAAGCATGATGGTTGGAAACCATGTGATTGCTATATTTTGTCTGCATGCCCCATGCTTTCATTAAATACCTTAGAGGTAGGATAAGCTTTGTTTATAGCAACTTAGTGAGAGGCATAGTATTCTCCTTCACTCATGGAGTCATGTTCACCGTCTTGGTTGACAATCATGATCATCTTGTTCGAGCATTCAAAGGACTTGTGTCCACTTCTACTACACTTGAAGCAAGTTATTGAGCTAGACTTGACTTGAGTTGCATTTCCATTGGTGGTTTGGGCAACTTGTTTCTTGAATGGTTGGGAAGCTTTTTTTTATTCATTTGGAGCTCTTGAGTTTCCTTTTCCATTGCTTGAGCAATTAGAGGCGAAGAAGAAGGCTTGGATGTAGAGAAGGCCTTTGCCCTTGATTACTTGTTGCATTCATTGGGTCGATGGTTGTTCTTAGTGGGGTCTTCATCATAGATATGTAGGGAATTATCATATGTGACATCATCATCATGTTCTTCATGTTGGCGAGCATTAAGAGCTTCATATTGATGATGGTGTTGGTGGTGTTGTAGTCTTGCTTCACGACGCTCATTATCGTCGTGCTTATGATGGTGATGAGGTGGATGATCTTGCTCATGGCGGTCATTATGGTTGGGACCCGCATTTGCTTGAGGTTCATGTGTTTGTTAAGGACGTTGGCGGGGTTGATGTCTTGGGGGCCTCCTATGATTTCTTGCACCTTCCACGAAATCATTTGCATTGTAGTCGTTGGCGGAGCTTAGAGGAGGTGGTGGAGGGTGGTGTCAAAGATCTTGATGCCAAGGATGATGTGGGGTTGTCTCATCAAGTCCTTGTGATACCTTTGATATGGATTACCATATTGTAGTATTGTAAGTTTTTTCCCTTGAGACCCAAAATTTTATCGAACCGGGAAGTGTGTGCTTGATGAGACCAGTGTGGATCCACAAAAAGTTTGCTAAATTCTGTTTTAACCGGACCAATTCTTGTATTGAAAAAGAGATTGTTATCAATAATAAAAATTGGCATGGGCATAAGGTTTCGCATGCAGCAGTGCATTAGTAGTATGGGATAAATAAGATAAAGTTAAAGTAATTTAGTATAATTAATACCTATGCTATTTAGTTGTGTGTAGGCAATGCATCTGTAGCGTTCACACATTTTAAACAATGCAAGAACATCTCTGTTATTGTGCGAGTCCCTGGATCAATTGCTAGCACCACAATACAAGATGAAATATCATGCAAATGCCTCAAATTCTGTTACATCACATGATCCAGTCTTTACAATACAAACAAAATACAACCTGCATAGCCTCAGAAGACTAGCACGGACTGAATTACAACTAGCATAGTCTTAGAAGACTAGAAGGAACATAGCTTTACAGCAGAAACCATAGTATGTCATTGAGCCTCATCTTCGTCATGTGCCACATGCAAAACATGTTGGCGGTAGACTCGAGATCCTAAACGAAATCCTCACTCGTGTTCAGATTCATCTATAGGATGGAATATGCAGCCACAAGGGGTCAATACAATTTAATGTATTGGCAAGTAACACTATGGTGGATATAAAATGGCAATGCTATGTCTACATGAGTATTTGGCTTGGTGGAGTTTTTGATATGGCACCTTCTATGTGTGCTACATATATTACTTTCCCTGCTATTGATTTTGTCCGGCGACGACTATTGTTCCTATTCCTGTCGCACAAGGAGAAAATCAAAGAAGGCGTGGATGTCAGAGTGGATATTCTGTCGACGACAGGGTAGCACTCAAAGGTTCGAACACTGGGGGCTAACCATGTTCAATCACACCTCCGGGGGCTTTGGGAGGGATGTCTCGAAGGAAAATAGTGGTGACACGATGATTTTACCTAGGTTCAGGCCACCGTGATGGTGTAAAACCCTACTCCTTCTTGTTTGGTTGATTGCACTGCGGTGGTTACAATACAAAGGGGAATTCCGGTGATCTAACTACTTTGTGTCTTCTCCCTTCTCTCTTTTCTTGTCCCTTCCTGCGGAGGTAGGGGTGGTCTACTTATACTGGCGACTGGCCCTCTTTCCCGCTCACTTGGCGGGAAACAGATAGCACAAGATCCCAAAGGAGGAGTGTCCCGTACTACTACACCTCCTGCGTTGTCCTGGTCGTCGGGGGACAGCTCCACCGTCCATGGCGTCACAGTGGGGGAGCCATGTGACGCCTCCTTTGTCTTGTTTTAATCACAGCTTTGACCAGGCAGTACAGAGCAGCGAACGCCTCGTCGTCTGGTCACATTCCCCCTTGGGACGTGGCCCCTTCTGCCTCGGCGCTCGAGCTGGTGCAAGACCGAACGAGCGCGGTGCCGTCTCTTTGCCTTGGCATAAATAGGAGGGGGTGCCCCTCTCCCATTCCAAGGACGCCTTCGTCTTCCTCGTCCCCTGTTCTTCACCTACAGAGAGAAAAAGAAAGGAAGCCAAGAATGGCTCGTGGAGGTCGAGGGAGAGGATCATCCCTGGGCTCCGGCGCTGCTCCCGGTGGAGCGCGAGACATTTCGTGGTTGCCGTGGACATGCCAGAGTGGTCATCTGCTCTGGCTAGAGAGAACGCGGGGATCCTTCATGGTAGAGGTGGTCGTCCTTATTGCAGCCGTGGTGTGATGGGGAGTTCCCTTCCTAGCTGGGTGGAGGACACCCGCGTGCCGGAGCACGAGTTCCTATAGAGGTAAAACCCTTACTCCTGCTTTTGCCGATCTGTATTAGCTCAATAGATCGGTTACAGTGGGGGTTCTCAAGTCGAGAGTAGATCTCAATCTCAAGGCTTAGGTGGTGCGGTATTGCTTGGTCCCCCTCCCGGTGGTTCTCTTGTCTTTATATAGGTAGCCAGGTCTCAAACCGTCCCCGGGGGGATACAAACCCTAACCTAAAGTCAGTTACAGGTTTCCTTTCTTAACCCGCAAGGCTTTGCGGTTGGGCCTTGATTGGGCCTTCTAGAACTGTCCATGGCGTCTCTCTTGGAGCTTGGGTCTTGGGCCTTGGACCGGGTAGGCTCACCCGATAGGTCTAGGATCTATCCCTTCGTCAGTAGCCCTCGAGCGTTTACTCGGCTGAGAATATGTTGGGTAGACGCTCAATGTTCGTCTTGATTTCTTTTCGACTGGTGGCTTTGATAGCTCGAAGAGGGCGTGTACCCTGTGTGCGATGCGTTTCTTGTACTCGAGTATCGAGACATAAAGGTGCATGTGTGTTGGCTGTTTTCGCAGAAGGATGTGGCTCAGTTGCTTGGCTCTACCGGAAGCTCAGGGCCAACTAATTGCATCTAGGAAAAAAAACAGTTCTGGCCTACGCAGACTCGAGACCTCCGACTCGAATCCGGCGAGGTGATCATTGCGACTGGGCCGTGGAGGTCTTACCGAGTCGAATTTAACCTATAAGGGTTACGGCGCGTCCGCTAGGATTTTTCGTCGTGTTGTTGACACGGAAATTTACTGGAGGACGCAGCTTGAGTGCGATTCCAGGCCCTCAAGAGAGATCTTTTGGGTCTTATCTTCATATCCAAGAAAATACGGCATCTGGATCTGCTAAGTCGGCTGAACGATCTAGGGTAAAGATGTGTATACATCGTGTGTTAGAGTGGCAGGGACTTCTCACTCGCGAATATTTTCTCGAGATTTTGTGAGTAAAGAATTTTTCCTTGTTGTTTTTACACATAAGGATTTTTGCATTTGTGTTTTCCTGTCCATACGAGAGAATCTTCATGTCCGGAAGCCTTGTTGTGCCTATACGAAAGAAATTTCATGTCAAGGGCTTTTATGCGAAAGAGTTTTCGCGTCTTGAATATGTCCATACGAAAGAAATTTCGTGCTATGGAGTTTATGCGAAAGAGTTTTCGCGTCTTGATATGTCCATACGAAAGAAATTCCGTGGTATGGAGTTTATGCGAAAGAGTTTTCGCGTCTTGATATGTCCATACGAAAGAAATTTTGTTTTATGGAGTTTATGCGAAAGAGTTTTCGCGTCTTGATATGCCCATACGAACAAAATTTCGTGTCTGGGATCCTACCCGAGGGAATTCTCGGGTTTGATGAGGTACGCAATGATGTCATTGTGCACTTTGTTCGTTCTGACTCCTCCCGATGGGATGTGACGAAATGAAAACAGGGCACGCTGGCCCACCTTGTCAGCTTTTTGACTGGAAACGAGACGTCGTTTCCGGTTTTTCCGTGAGTCACGCGCAGTAAATGCGCACGATCCGCATTTAAGATCGTGGCATAAAACAACTTTTCACCGCTGCTTTGTTTCCACTTCACGCGTGGCAGCCGCGATGGGTGCCACGTTGCTTGATCTGCGGTCCAGATTGGCCTGGCTTGCGTATATATATCCGCCCTTAGGAGGAAAGTAAAACTTCCTGGTCATTTTCTTCCCTTTGTTCTTCCTCGCGCACATCTCCTCCTCTGCAAGAACTCACGAGCTCTCATGGCGGGAGGCAAGAAGCGCAGCGCTGCTGTTTCGTCGTCGAAGGCGACCGAGGATGTCCCCGTGCTACCCGCTGCGAGGACGGGCGACTGGCGTTCCGCCAACACCACCAACAAAAGCATCAAGGAGATGCAGAGGGAGGGGCTGCTGCCCCCCGATGGCGACAAGCGCGTTCGCTTAGGCAAGAAGGAAGAGGTACCGAATCCTTGTGCGAACGAGCGCGTGATCTTCGGGGATCACGTCTCGCGTGACCTCTCCTTTCCTCTTCGTACCTTCCTCCTTGGACTGCTGTATGTCTATGGCATACAGCTCCACGATCTGCCTCCAAATGCGATTCAGCACATCTCGTGCTTTATCGTACTTTGCGGGTGCTTCTTAGGCATTCGCCCGCACTGGGGCCTTTGGAAGGCCCTATTTAAAGTGCGGGTCTTCTGTGAGAAGTCACGGGTGGAGAACCAGCTTGGAGAGATCCTGCGCACCGGCGGCTTCGGAATCCAAGCGAAGACGGATAGCTCCTACTTGGAGATGCACTTCATCGACTCCGCGCAAGGATGGCGGAGGAAGTGGTTCTACGTTGTTGACAACAGTGCGGGTGGAGCTCATGAATTCCACCCGTTCGCTGTTTTGAAGCGACGGAAGTCCTGGATGCATAAGCTCTCAGCCGAAGAGAGCCGGACCGTCGCTCCGCTACTCGCGAAGGTGGCAATTCTTCGCGACCAGACAACAGGGGTCGCGCTGAATGGTTTGCACTTGGCGAGCGTCTTCGTCCGGCGTAGGATCCAGCCTCTTCAAGAGAGGCCATCGACTATGTGGGAGTACCAGGGCATCCAAGACCTTAGCCGTGTCTGCCAAGATATCCTCTCGAATGCCGAATTCGAGAAGAAAATTGCGGCTATCACCAAGCTGAAGGTAGGCGAGCCCTTTGCTGCTTCCCCTCTTGAACCATTCGAGGCTTTGAAACCTCCTCCAGCCGATGTAAGTTTTTTTTCTCTTCTCTGCTTTAATCTTTTTGCCACTCGAGAATCTATCGACTGAGGTTTCTCTTCTTTTCTTCTTCTTCTTCTCTTGTAGAGTTTGGAAATAGCTATGAGCTACCCGCCAGTCTCGGTTGAGGATGCCTCGGACCTCTTAGCGAGCAATGTTGAGGCTGCTCTCGACACCAGTGTTGCTGAGGCTGCCTCGAGCTCCGAGCACGGCTCTTCAGACGACGTGTATGAGTCGGGTAGCGATCTCCACCACCGCAAGAGCCGTAGGTAGGGGGACGATGAAGCTACTTCCAAAGATAGCTCTTTGGGTGGAGGATCTGGCAAGGCGACAGAGCCTCTCCTGGTGACGCCTCTGAATGTGCTTCCTCCTCCAGCTCCCAAGTCGAAGGTCACTAACTCCTGGAATGCGGATATGCTGGATGATGACGACGATGATGAGTGAGTTTTTTCTTTCGCATTATCCTTTAGTCGAAAGGTTTCTCCTTTTTCCCTTATGCCTTTGCTCGATTCTTCCTTTCATGACAGTCTTCAAACCATCAGCCCTGGCCAGTTTGCTTCTTCTGTTCCTTCTGTGAACAGAAAAGAAGCGACTGTGGGTGAAACTCCAGTTGTTAAGGCTACCTAGAAGTCTCCGAGCCCAGCACCGGCAGCTGCGGCTCTAGATTATAGGTTGCCTAGCTTCACGGGTGGAGCCTCGGCGAACAAAGCAGTTTCGGGTAGCTCGGCGGACCCTCTGTGCACCGCCCAGGGCCAGGTAATTCTTGTCACCTCTTTTTTATCTTCTGCTTCATTTGTTTATGATTTTTATCGGGTGCACGACAGTGCTCCCGATGGGAGTAGCCCCCGAGGCCGTGGGTAATCGCTTGCGGTTGGCCACGGACTCAAGTCTAGTTTTTTTCCTTTCTTGCTTTTCTTGATTTTATCGTGTGCACGGCAGTGCTCCCGATGGGAGTAGCCCCCGAGGCTATACTCGACTATGTACAGTCATGAATAGGCTCAAGGGATTTTCCCCTCCTAACTCGAACTTTGTCTTGTGCTTTTGCAGTCTCTTCTCGACTCCCTTGCTACCATTGGTCGTCGAGTGCTCTCGGCTGGGGCGGATTGCGCTTCCCTTCGGGTGGATCATGATCGACTCGTCCAGGATGGCCAATCTCTTCAAGCTAGGTTAACCCACTCCTTTTGCTCTTTCTGTTGACCGCCAAAAATTGCTTATGATGTATCTATTGCTTTGTAGCCGAAGTTACCCGCTTGAAAGCCGAGAAAGATGAAGCTGTCGCTCGGGTGAAAACCCCTGAAGCTGAGCTGGAGTCCTCCCGAAAGGAGCTGGATTCCACTCGCAAACATTCGGCCGACTCCGAGGGTAAGCTTGTCGAAGCTCAAGAGGCGCTGAAGCAGTTTGAGGAGGCAGGTGCCAAACACGACAGTGATCTTGTTGGCATCATCCGCCCCTTGGCGCAAAAGTTCGCGGGTAAGTCATTCTTTGACTATCTCTTTGCCGCCATGTACTTTTAATTTGATCTGTCGGGAACTGTCGATATTCCCCTCTTTTTTGTAGATGTCCTTGGGGTTGCATTGGAGTTGCCCGGGAGTCAATGAGTAGATGTCGTGACGGATTCCTGCGCCCAGCTCCAGGAGCATGCGAGTGGGTTCTGCTCCCTCGTTGGTGAAGCCACTCGAGTGTTGACGCAGTTCCACGAGCGCCTTCTGGTGAATGTTGTGGTTCCTCCTACGCTGGGCGGCCTTCTGAAAGTTTTCCTGGAGGATGAAAATCTCCTCCAGACTTATTCAGTCGCCCAGTCTGAATGCGGGGCTAGGACTTCCATCCAGTTTGCGCTGGCGCACGGAGTCGCGGACCTGGAGAAGGCGTACTCGAGCCTTCCCTACGACACCGCTACAGGCTGAAAGGAAGCTATCCGTCCTTTTGGCGCTCATGTTGAAGCCCTTGCTAAGAAGCTCTCGGGATTGCTTGCCCACGCTGGTCGCAAGGGGCAGCCTGCTGCGACAGGCAGTACCTCCGCAGCTCCGTAGGATAGTCTGTTTTTACTTTGCCCTTCGATGTAATGAACCTTGGGATGTATTCCCTGTATTTTGCTTTTAATCAAAGTGTTCTTTGATGTCTAAAATTCCTGATTGTTGCGATTGACTGTTATGAGCTCCCGATGGGAGTAGCCCCCGAGCACCTGATAACTACGTGGTATGTTTCTCGAGTGGGGTCTTGTAGTGTGTGTGAACTTGCTTCATTTCCTTCCAGGTAGTGGGTCCAAGCGCAGAATCTTCGAGTGGATCTGCTGCGCGAGTGGATCCCCTTGTTGCTGCTGCTAGTACATTTGCCTCGCTCCGTGATCGCGTCGCGGATGGCGAGCGCAAGCTGAAAGCTTGAATGGAGTGGCTGATGTGGCTAAGTCAAAGCAAAAGCTTGCGGCTGAGCGTGAACAATTCGTGATGGAGGAGCTGGCAGATGTTGCCAAAGACATGCTTTGTAAGCCTGCGATCCCCCTAACACTTTGTTGTTTGTCTCCTTTTCACTTTTAACCCTTTGTGCTGTTTTTTGTAGTTGTTGAGCCTAACGGTCCTTGTGAAACGCATTGGGTCGATAATCATATTGCCCATGAAGCGGGTAGCTCAAAGCCGCATGCGAACAATTTCTGGTCTGACCGCAGTTTTATCCTGGCTACCTTGAAGTATCGAGATGGCCAGGCGAAGATGCTTGTTGATTCTTGTCGTGAAGCTCTGACATCTTTGCACAAGACTTTCTATCAACTAGGTGCAGTTCCAGAATGTTTGAGCAATCTGCTAAGAATCTTTGGTCGGGTAGGGGAAGTGCGCGAGTGTGTCCACCAGCAGCTTATCTGCGGATCTCAAGTAGCGCTTGCTTTCGTTTGGGTGTGGCATCCTAAGGTCAATTTTAACTCTGTGGCTAGGCTTCCCAATGCTCCAGTCATTTTTCTCTCCTCATTATGCAGTCGTTAGTCCTGCAGCGGAGAAGATCATTCGACTGAATTCTGAAGAGGTTGACCAAATGCTGGCCGAGGCGACTGCTCGTCGTCATATGTAATTATAGGTTGTGAATATCCTGTATTCTGATTCCGAAAGTGTAGTCCTATAAACTCTGTATAGCTTATTCGATGTATTTTGAAGGTGTTTATAAGGTGTGTACCTTGTTGTACCTTGTGCTATGAGATGATTATTTTTTACGCTGGTTTAGGCGTAGCCCCCGTGTGTTTTAGGTGTATACCTGTTTTTTATAGCGTGTAAAAAATCGAAGATGCGAATAGGTATTGTTGAAAAACCATGTTTTTATTGATATGGCTGAGAAGCCATGTGTTTGATCAAGCTACAGAGTGGCTAGCAGGGCCTTATTTCTTGCGAGTAGAATAATCCTAAGGGTAGAATTTGCGGAGGTGCGCAACGTTCATGGGTTGGAGTAGATGCCACCAGTCTTCGGGTTCTTCAGTCGGTACGCGCCACCAGGGATAACTTCGTGTATTATGAAGGGTCCTTCCCACGGTGGCTTGAGCTTGTTTCCTTCCTTCTTCTTGAGCCGCAGTACGAAATCTCCGACCATGAAAGCTTTGTGGCGTATACGGTGACTGTGGTAGTTGCGCAGCGATTGTTGGTATACTGCGGATCTTGCGAGTGGGATATCGCATATCTCATTAAGTGCGTCCACGTCTTCAGCGAGTGCCCTGTTAGAAGTTTCTTCACTGTATGCAACAACGCGTGGAGCACTGAATTTGACATCTTCGGGAAGGACTGCTTCAGCTCTGTATACCATGAAAACCGGTGTGTAGTTTGTTGATCGATTTGGAGTTGTGCGAAGGCTCCACAGTACTGAGGGTAACTCCTCTTCCCAGTGCCCTGCTGCTGGGTTTAGGCGATCGAGTAGCCGCTTCTTTAGGCCAGCTGAGACTAGTCTGTTGGATCGTTCGACTTGACCGTTAGTTTGCGGGTGAGCCACTGAGGCGAAGCTGAGGGTGATTCCATTTTTCTCGCAGAATTCATGTGTTTCCTTCGCTCTGAAATTGTTGCCGTTGTCGGTGATGATGTTGTGTGGTATGCCAAATCTGCACACAATGGAGTTGAGGAATTTCACGGCGCATTGGGTGCTAGCAGAGGTGACTGGCATAGCCTCGATCCACTTTGTGAATTTGTCAACTAATACGAGCAGGTGCGTATATCCTCCGGGTGTCGACTTGCGTAGCGGCCCTACCATGTCTAGCCCCCATTATGCGAAGGGCCAGGCGATGGTGATCATGTGTAGTTCTGTGGCAGGGGCGTGTGGCTTGGGCGCAAATCTTTGGCAAGCATTGCATTTGTCGAGTAGGTCCTTTGCGTCTCTGGCCGCCGTGAGCCAGTAGAATCCTGCTCGGAAGGCTTTGCCCACGATTGCCTTCTAGCTGGCGTGGTGTTCGCAATATCCTTGGTGTATATCTCGCATCAGCTCCTTGCCATCCTCGGGTGCTATGCATCTCTGCAATATTCCTGATATGCTCTGTTTGTATAGCTCTTCGTTGAGCACCCGAAAGGTTTTGCCGCGTCGTACTATTTGTCGGGCCTCGCAAACGTCTGCTGCGAGCTGCTTGTTGGACAAGTAGTCGAGGTATTTCTGCGTCCACACTGGCTCGACCAGAAAAACTTGTCTTGAGATATTGTGGCTGAGCTCGATAACAGCGGTTTGCAGGCTGACGTCTGTCTCCAATGCTGCGGGTGCTTCTGCTGGCTTTTTTACCTTGACTGAACGCTTGATCACCCGCTCGAAGTATATTCCATGTGGTATGGGCGTCTTGGTAGACCCCATGGTTTCCAGTTTATCTTCTTCCTCGTTGCTAGATCGTGCAATGTGCTTTAGTTCGCACCCTTTTGAAACTTCCTTCGAGCAGATTATACATATCTCGATAGGCGACCATGTTATCTGCGATAGCGTCACATTCTTTCATCGTCTGCTGCACGATGAGGTTTGAATCACCATAGATCATCAGTCGGGTGGCTCCGCAGGCAATCGCCATTTTCATGTCGTGAAGGAGGGCTTCGTATTCTGCGTTGTTGTTGGATGCCAGGTCGTCGGGTGGGAAATCCAACCGCAGGACATACCGCAGTTTGTCTCCTCTGGGGGATATGAGGACGACCCCGGCTCCAGATCCTTCGTTCCTCTTCGACCCGTCGAAGTACATTATCCAGTTTCTCGTGTATTCTGGTGGTCCTGGTGTCTGCAGTTCTGTCCACTCGCTCAAGAATTCCACGAGTACTTGTGATTTCACAGATTTGCGCCATGCGTATATGATGTCCCAGGCGCCGAGCTCGATACTCCACTTTGCAATTCTTCCAGATGCCATGGGATTGTTCATGATAGTACCGAGTGATGCGTCGTTTAGCACCGTGACGGTATGTTCTTGGAAGTAGTGCTTGAGTTTTCGAGCTGTGAGTACCACGCCGTACGCGAGCTTCTGATAATGAGGCTATCGCTGTTTGTAGGGCGAAAGCACCTCGCTGATGTAATATATTGGTCTTTGGACGCCATACGCCTTGCCATCCTCCGGCTGCTCGACCACGATTGCTGTGCTGATGACTTGATTTTTTGCGGCTAGGAATAAGTACAGTGACTCCCGTTCTTGTCGCGTTGCTAGAATACGCCTACTCTGCAGCGCTTGCTTTAGGTCCGCGAATGCTTTTTGTGCTTCGGATGTCCACTCGAACTTATCCGTTTTCTTCAGTAGCTTGTAGAAGGGCAACACTTGCTCGCCTAGCCTTGCAATGAATCTGCTCAAGGCGGCTAGTCGTCCTGCAACCTGCTGCACACCGTGGAGATTGGTTGGCTCCTTCATTGTCAGGATCGCTTGAATTTTCTCTGGGTTGGCTTCAATTCCTCGAGCAGACACCAGGTACCCGAGGAGTTGTCCTGCAGGGACGCCAAAGACGCACTTGGCCGGGTTGAGCTTGATCCTGTATGCGTTCAGAGCGTCGAATGTTTCTCTGATGTCGTCGAGGAGCGTGTCCTCTACTCGAGTCTTGATGACGATGTCGTCAATGTACACTTGTACATTCTTTCCAATGAGCTTGGCGAGGCATTTTTGCATGCAGCGCTGATACGTTGTGCCTGCGTTCTTTAGCCCAAAGGGCATTGTCGTGTAGTAGTAGACACCATGAGGTGTGATAAATGCTGTCTTCTCCTCGTCCTCATGTTTCATCCTGATCTGATTATAGCCCGAGTAGGCGTCCAAGAAGGAGAGGCACTGGCAGCCTGCTGTGGAGTCCACGATCTGGTCGATCCGTGGTAGGGGGAAGTTATCCTTGGGGCAGTGTTTATTCAACGACGTGTAGTCAATGCACACGCGAAGGATGTTAGTATTTTTCTTCAGGACCAGCATCGGGTTTGCTAACCAGGTGGAGATTTTTATCTCGCGGATGAACCTCGCGGCGAGTAATCTGTTCACTTCTTCTCCAAGTGATTTTTGCTTTGTCTCTGGAAATCGTCGGGTTGTCTGCTTAATAGGCTTGGTGTCTTTGTAAACTTCAAGTGAGTGCTCGGCGAACTCCCTGGGTATCCCTGACATATCTGAAGGCTGCCAGGCGAAAATTTCCCAGTACTCGCGGAGGAGTTCGACGAGCACGGCTTCCTATGCTGGCGAGAGGGTGGTGGACACCATCGCCGTCTTCGTAGGCTCCATCGGGTGCACTTGATGTTTTCGAGTGCCGCTGTTTGCGCTGAACTCGAGCTCTGGGGCGTTCTTTTTGGCGAGAGGCATCATGGAGTGATTCGTGGTTTTTGCTATCTCTTCCAGCTCCTCCTGCATTCCGAAAGATTTGGCGATCTCGTTGAACTCGATGTCGCATTTATTGGATTTTTGGAAATCGCCATCGATGGTGATGGTGCCATGTTCCCCAGGTAGCTTGAGCTTCAGGTAGGCGTAGTGTGGCACTGCCATGAATCTGGCGAATGCTGTTCGGCCAAGATTAACGTGGTACTGTGAGGGCCAGTCGACTACTTCGAAGTCGAGGAATTCTCTTCTATAATTGCTTCGATCGCCGAACACCACCTCCAAGTTGATTGTTCCGAGTGGGCGGACTGCCTTCCCTGGTACTATCCCGTGAAAAGATGTGTCTGATTCCACGAGTCCATCCAGGTTCCTGTTCATTCTACGGAGTGCGTCCGTGTAAATGATGTTGATCCCGCCGCCTCCGTCCATGAACACTCGGGCAAGTTCGTAGTTGCCTATCTGTGCCTGGATGACGAGTGCGGCGTGCCCTGGTCGGTAGACTCGGGGGGGATGGTCCTCCTTGGAGAAGGTTATCGGCCATCTTCAGATACTCGGGTTTGGATGGTGGGGCCTGGACGGCCATGAATACTTGTCGAGTGTTTGTTTTCTGGGCCCTGCGGGACGGGCAAACTTTCTGTATCATCCCTAGGAGTCCTGCTGGGTTCGGATACCCATTGGCTCCCTGGTTTGGGGCGGGTGGCGCTGGTAGCGCGGCTAGCACCGTGTTTTGGTTTCCTGGTGGAGGTAGGGCTTGCGGCGGGTGGAATCCTTGGGTTCCTCCTCCCGGGAGCTGCGGGTAGCCCTGATTGACGGCCGCTCTGTTTTTCTTCGAGAAGGCCTCGTGTATGTCAAGGAACTTTCGGCAGTCCTTGAGAAGGTGTGTTGCCTTAGTTTTGCGAGTGCGCTTATCTGTAAATAGATGTAGCGTGCATGTAGAGGCCCCAGACCGGAGGGTCCAGAACCCCTCATATGCATTCATTCACGATCCCAGAAGAACCAGTCGTGAACAACATACGTAGTTGGCATACAGAATACATCATCCATTACACGAATATAGAGTCTTACATAAATGGTCACATGACCAAGTTCTTAACAACTGTCACGCAGGACAGACATTCAAAGCAAACACAGCGGAAGACGATAAGCATAGCGTAGTAGAACCTGAGTCACGCCTCATCCTACAGGCTGCTGACTGGGAGACGATCCTAATTCGCTGGTTCATCAGTGTAGCACTCCTCCTCATAGAACCCTTCCTGAGGTGCCTCCTCATAGTCTGGCAAGTAAATACCAGGGGCGAAACCAAATGAGTACTTTTGAATGTACTCAACAAGACATCCTTTATCAGCTTACAATTATGCATACATGCTTATTTGGTGGAGTGGGTAGGCCATACTTATGGTTCAGCTACCCATGACAGATAAAAGATTTATCATGGTTGAGGTTTCATGTTTAGTTCTTTGTGAAAGATCATTGAAAATAATATAGTTTAACTCTCGTAGATATCACATATCTCGGAGGTTTTATAAGCTTTGTTTTAGAAAAGAAAGTTTTTCTTTTCAGAAACTTTTAGTAATAGTTTCTTCCTCATCCGTATCTCGCAGATACCAAGTCATTCCTCCTTAGTACCTCTCAGGTACAAAAGCCTTCCTTCAAAACCTCTTTTGAAAAGTTGACACAATGCTAGCTACATGGCCATTCAACCGTCCATATCCGAGGACGCGGCTATCTCGAAATAGTTTTACTCTGCAGAGGTGTACACATTTCCACTAGATCCATAGTCCGCCATGAAACAACCATGGACTGTTCCCAACCTATGAGAACATCAGATAACTGGTCTTGACTATCCACTCTGTACAAGCTAGTACATGACTATCTCTTCAATTGGGGTTACCCTCCCTGGCAAGCCATGTCCCACATCGCCAAAACAGGAGACCCAACTGCTGCATCCGGAGGGAAAATTAATCCCACACTTTAGATGTCCCGTATACTCACTCCTAGCGACACTTCGGTTCGGAGGATCCAATCCCCTATAGCCTTTGAGATAGCACATATACTAACCATAACAAGTTTTTAATCAAGCCCCTACCCATATTGGGGTAAAGTGGCAGTACGATAATGGTTGTCCAGCGAAGACTAGGTTATGTGTCTTTTGTAAACATTTCTCATAAAATTTCCCATCATAACAACTCTTCCGGTAGACAGGGTCTCACCCTTCCTCCGGGGTTTTCCTTCCATAAGGCATTTGTTTACAAAAACACATTTTTATTTAGTTCATTTAAGAACTCAAGTTTTAAGTGGGTGTATGGCATTTATATACCATTTAGTGGCTAAGGGCTTGGCAATACCAAGTTGACTACTATTATGATTCCTTATACTAGTAATATTAGTAGTAGTAGTAGGATTCACACAAAAAATAGTTTTGAAGGTATAGTTTTGTAAAAACTTCAGAAGTGAAAAGCATGCATGATAGATAATGATAAGTATTTATACAGCAAGTATTAGGATGGCTTGCCTTGGTACAAGTGATGGTCCTGATCCTGAAAGTAACAGGGGTTGCAATACCCTTCTTCAGCAAATCCTTCCTCCTCGTTTTCTAACGTCGTAAAAAGAAATAAAGGCACACTTTCAGAACCAAACAAGACAAACAATGCTACAAGTAATACATACAGCAAGCAATCAAGAAGTACCACCCAAAGTTCTCAATTTTTCCCTTAAGAAAAATTGACATAAAAACTATAGTTGAAAAATCTGCTTTTCCCTAGTGTTTATGTGTGGCCAAAACCATGATTCTTAGTTAAGAACACCATGGACCAGTGGGGTAAGGCACATGTTACTATACAGTAGGGTGTCCCATAAAACATATTTTGATGTCTAAAAGCTCCCCCAACAATCTCTATGGCTAGCACATATAAATTGCTAAAAATACTCAAGTGGTGAAAAAGCTCATGACAACAAGTCAAGCCTATTTTCCACCATGATGCAAAGGTACCAGTGGGTGTTCCACTAGAAAAAATGCTCACCAAGAGGTTAATAAGGCTCTGGTCACTTTTCTAAAAGTGCTCAAAACAAACAAACAAGCACCCAAAACTCCTACTCATACTAGTAGAAAATTAGGAAAAACACTAGACTATTTTAGGCTACACTTAGTTAATTTTATGCACAAGTGTGCAAGCTAGCAGAGGCAAAATACCCCTCTAACCAGTACCATAAAAGCTACTGGATCTCACAAAAATATCATAAAAACATAGCTAGGAAACAAGGAAAAACTATGCTTAAAATGTTACACATGTGAGGAGATTAATTCCTAGTCATCCAAGTGTTACTCATGCTTTTATGCTACTTAAGAGGAAACCTATCAGAGGTGAAAACCCTAAGATAATAATGCCACAAGGACATTCCATCCTCTGGTTTCAACACCAAAGATTCATATTTTTCCCTAAAGAAAAACAAGACAAAAAGCATACATGGATATCCTAGTATTAAATCTAGTCCTTAAGCATTTCTATTCCACACACAAGCACCAAGTATTTAGAGGTGCTATAAACAAACTAACAGTACCTAAGTGGTACTGGTTCCATGTAAATTAATCTAGCAACAAGCCTAAAAGCATTTAAAGATTTACTCAAAACATATCTAAAAATCTAGCTATGAGCAAGATCTATGCATGGAAAAATAGTCCTAAAATTCTACCACTCAAACCATTTATTCTAACATGTTCATATAACTTGTACACATCATAAACACACTGGAAAACAACTTCACAAGCAAGAACACATCATTTGCATATCACAACATGAACCTATAAAGCAAGATCTAGAAATAAAAATTAGACAGAAAGTACCCAAAACTTGTTCTGTCTCTCTAATTTTTTATGTGGATCCAAAAAGTAAATCCTTCTAGTATGTGATAGTCCTTATCACTACAAAGCCTCTCCAACTTTCCTTACTCAAAAATAATGTCCCAAACTCCCCCTAAAAATCATGGAATAGCTCACAGATGCTTTACCAAAATGGATGGAATTTCCAAATGGTACCTCACCTTGGTGTAAGCTAAATTTATACTGGTAGGTATTGAAAAGGGCTTTCCAAAACAGTTGAGTTTGCTCAAAAATGTTTTGTATTTTTGAAGTTCTATTCATTTCAATTTTTAGGGTACTGTCTGGCATATTAGCTATAGAAAAATAACTAAAACTCAAAACATGATTCTGCCAGTGGGATATGGTTGTGATTTTGTATGGCTACAAGTACAAAAATTAGCAAGTTTAAATAAATTTAATTGCTACCTTTTCCAAGCCTAAATCTAACACCTATTTAAACTGCCAGAAAAATTCTATTAATGAATCTAACAGAAAAATGCTCAGATGGGCCAGATCTGGCGCGCCTGGCCCAACTAACGCGCGGCACAGCCCGCCAGCACACGCGCGCGCGCGAAACGGTAAGTTTCAAAGGAGACCGTCGATTCGCAGATCGACGGCTCCTCTCTCTTCTTCCTCCCCGCGCCTCTCTCTTCTCTCTCTCTCTCTTATGCCCGCGGACGAACACGTAGCGAGCACGGGGATTAGCTCACCTAGGGCTTGCGAGACGGAGCGGGGTGGTGCAGGTGTGGAAGATGGTGGCCTGGGCGACTCCGTGGCACGGGCACGGACGGCGAGAGGGCAGGGACATGGCGGCGGCTCGACGTCGTTCTGCGGCTGCTCCGAGGACGGCGGCGAGGATCCTGCAAGCGATCGATGGCCAGAGGGTGTCAGGGAGGTAGGCAAGACCTAAGGGGTCGCAATAGAGGTGAAAGAAGGGCGGGAGGGGCAGTGAGCTCGACGCCATGTCCACCTCGATCTTGCACGGGTCTGCGGCTGGGCGCGGCTTGCCTCGCTCGCACAGAGCGAACGAGCAAGCGAGGGCTTGATGGGATGGTTGAGTGTGGTGAGGTGAGTGCTGTGGCGAGAGGGATTGGCCACTAGGGCTATGTAGGCACGAGGCCAAGGTGGGGGTGCTCGGGTTGGCATGGGCATGGGCATGCCTTGCCCTTTGGGGGTTCTCCACGGGTGGCAACGTGTCCAATTGGTGCCTTGGGGTCAATCTAGTACAAATGTGTGAGCAAAGCCACAGCAAGGGCCAAGGGATGGGCAAAAGTGTGAAAAACAACTATTCCAACCACTCTATGTGACATCACTACATAGTCAAATGCCACCTCACATTTCTCCCTCCCTGGTCAGCCAAAGGAGGATCCAATGCCACCTTCTAGAAGCTTATTAACATGGTTTTCGAATTGGCAAGGTGGCCTGGCTTGTATCAGTACACACAAGCTAAAAACATCAAGTCCAAAAGTGTAATCACTGTTCTGTCAGAAAAATTCAGTTAGGCAGTGTTCTGAATTTTTCTAAGTGCTGGAAAAGCAGACAGAGGTAGCAAAAGTTGGACTTGTTTTCACCAAGCAAACAAGCTCTAAAATGAGTGATTTAAAATGCTCAACAAAGAACAACTATCCAAGTTTCAGAACCAATCATTAGATCTGAAAAATGAGGGGTTTAAGGCTCTGAAAAAAAATGGCAAAGTAGGTACATTCTCTGTTTCTAAAATGCTAAATTTTCTGTTTTAACAAGATGGCTCAAAAACCATCATGGCATTGTGTGTTAAAAATCTTTGTAGGTTTTTCCAAGAGTGTAGTTTTGTTGTACTCATAACAGAGAGTAGTTTTGATCAAAGAAAATCCATAATTGGATAATCCTTGTGATGTAAAACAAGGGTTGAAAACAGCTACTTGGCTGTTTTTCAGGACAAAATTTAGATTGGAAAATCTAATGAAATCTTTTCCAATTAATTTTATTTCAAGTTCAAGTTGATTCCAAACCATCAATAACACATTTTTAAGTTGAAACAAAGTGTTACCTCAAGTCTTGAAAATATTCTCTTAAGAACCTTAGTGGAAAACAAATAGAAAACAAATAGAAAACAATGTTTTTCTTAGGAGAAAAACTCCTCAAGTGAGTGAAAAGAACACACCACTTAAATTGCATAGATAAACATTACTACACAAACATGTTGTCCACTTAATTGTATTACAAAAGTCTTAAGATGCTTGCTAAATTACTATTATACAAGTGCTTAAAAACAGGGGTGTGACAAATCTCCCCCCCTTAAAAGAATCTCGTCCCGAGATTCGCGGGTCTAGGCTTTAAGAAAATCAGGGAACTCCTGCCTGATATCATCCTCACGCTCCCAGGTAGCTTCTTCCTCAGAGTGATTGGTCCACTGAATCTTAAGGAATTTTATAGCACGCCTCCTGGTAGCACGCACAATTTCCTCGAGAACCCGCAGGGGTCTATCACGATAAGTCAAGTCATCATTGATGTCAATGGTCCTGAAATCCACGTCTTGATACGAGAGATCCTTCTCAGGTACTTGCAGACATTTCCGGAGCAATGACACATGGAAAACATTGTGAAAAGCAGATAGCTCCTCAGGTAATTCTAACTGATAAGAAACTTCGCCACGACGTGCCAAGATCTTAAAAGGGCCAATATACCTGGGGGCCAGCTTTCCTTTGAAATGGAAACGCTGCATCCCTTTGAGTGGCGTAACACGAAGGTACACGAAATCTCCAATGCTGAAAGAGACATCACGACGCTTCGTATCAGCATAACTCTTCTGACGAGATTGAGCTGTCTTTAAACGTTCCCGAATAAGTTGGACTTGCTCCTCTGCAGCTTTCAAAGTGTCCACACCAAAAACCTGAACGTCTCCAGTCTCAGTCCAATTTAAAGGTGTACGGCATTTACGCCCATACAGAGCTTCAAAAGGGGCCATTTGCAAGCTAGACTGATAACTGTTGTTGTAAGAAAACTCTGCGAAGGGCAGACAGTCTTCCCATTTAATTCCATAGGACAACACACAAGCACGGAGCATGTCTTCCAAAATTTGGTTCACACGCTCTGTTTGTCCATCAGTCTGCGGGTGATAGGCTGTGCTAAAAGCTAATTTGGTTCCCAAACTCTCGTGCAACTTCTTCCAAAATCTAGATGTGAATTGTGTACCTCGATCAGATACAATCCTGCTTGGGACTCCGTGTAGGCTGACAATCCGAGAAATATAAAGATCAGCAAGCTGATCTCCACGATAGGTGGTCCGGACAGGAATAAAGTGAGCAACCTTCGTGAGCCTGTCCACGACAACCCATATAGAATCATTTCCTCGGCTAGACCTAGGAAGTCCAGTGATGAAGTCCATTCCCACTTCATCCCATTTCCAAACAGGCACTTGCAATGGTTGGATCAATCCAGCGGGACGCTGGTGCCCAGCTTTTACTTGCTGGCAGACATGGCACTTGGCTACAAATGAAGCAATCTCTCGCTTCATTCCATGCCACCAGAATCTCTCCTTCAGGTCTTGATACATCTTTGTTCCTCCAGGATGGATAGAATACATGGTCTCATGAGCTTCGACCATGATGGTCTGCTTGAGATCAGATTCAGAGGGAACACAAATACGGCCTTCATACCATAATCCCCCATCAGCATCGATGGTAAACCCAGCAACCTTTTCCTTCTCCATGCGGGCCTTAATGCCATCAATACTTTTCTGGCCTTTCTGCGCTTCTTTGATTTGGTCAACCAGGGTTGGTTTAAGTTCTATGGCGTCTAACATGCCATAGCTGACCACTTCAATGCCAAGCTGGTCCAGCTCTTTCCACAACTCGGGTTGCCTTACTAGAATCATAGCATTTAGAGAGGCCGGCTCTCGACTAAGAGCATCTGCAACCACATTTGCCTTTCCAGGGTGATAATGAATACTCAGATCATAATCTTTAATGAGCTCAATCCAGCGGCGCTGCCTCATGTTGAGCTCACGTTGAGTAAAGATATACTTTAAACTCTTATGATCCGTGTAAATTTCCACTCTTCTTCCCATAAGAAAGTGCCGCCATGTCTTGAGAGCATGAACAACGGCAGCAAGCTCTAAGTCATGAGTGGGATAACTCAATTCGTGGGGTCTCAACTGGCGGGATATGAAAGATATCACCTTCCCTTCTTGCATAAGCACGCTTCCAAGGCCAAGCTTAGAAGCGTCACAATATACGTCGAAATTCTTGTTGATATCCGGCATTATAAGGATTGGGGCAGACACCAGTCGACGCTTCAATTCATTGAAACTCTCATCACACTTGTCCGTCCATAGGAACTTGCTATCCTTCTTCAGCAACTGGGTGAGGGGTCTGGCTATACTCGAGAATCCCTGAACAAACTTGCGGTAATATCCTGCCAAACCCAGAAAGGATCTGACTTCAGTCTGGTTGGTCGGAGCAGCACGCTTCTCCACAGACTGAACTAGAGCAGGGTCAACAGATATTCCTCCCTCAGATACTACATGTCCAAGAAATCCGACTTCCGTCAACCAGAATTGACATTTACTAAACTTAGCATACAATTGATGCTCACGAAGTGTTCCGAGCACAATTCTCAGATGTTCTTCGTGTTCTTCCTCACTCCTCGACTATATGAGAATGTCGTCAATAAAGACCACGACAAACTTGTCCAGAAAATCCATGAATACCTTATTCATGAGATTCATGAAATAGGCAGGGGCATTGGTTAGACCAAAGGACATTACGGTATATTCATACAGTCCGTAACGAGTGGTGAAGGCAGTCTTTGGAATATCAGTATCACGGACTTTCAATTGGTGATAACCAGTCCGAAGGTCAATCTTAGAGAAGATTACAGCCCCATTCAGCTGGTCAAACAGGTCTTCAATTTTGGGCAACGGGTATTTGTTCTTGATGGTAACATCATTTAACTTGCGGTAGTCCACACATAAACGAGTGGTACCGTCCCGTTTTCCCACAAAAATGATCGGAGATCCCCATGGCGATGCACTAGGGCGAATCAATCCTTTCCTTAACATGTCCTCCAGCTGAGTCTTCAACTCATCTAATTCCTTCGGGTTCATCCGATACGGCTTCTGTGCTATGGGTCCAGTTCCGGGCACTAACTCGATCACAAACTCGATATCCCGATCAGGGGGCATACCGGGTAATTCTTCAGGAAAAACATTCGGGTATTCGCAAACTACCGGGACTTCCTCAAGGACAGGGTGGACTATTCCGGTGTGGCAGTGAACTTGTGACGAGGGTCGAGTTGCAGTGTACGCAACCTTTTCCCCATCCTCAGAGATCATTTCAATAGATTCTTAGTGCAATCGATAACTCCCTTATACTTGGCCATCCAGTTCATACCGAGTACCACTTCTATCCCTTTGGATCCCAGCACTATAAGATCAGCATGAAAAGTTTTCCCTTGAATTTCTACTGGTACCCTCATTGCAAATTAGGTTGGCTTTAGTACTATCCCCAGGTATTTGTACTAACATAGGGTTGTGCATACGGGAATGCTTCATACCACTTTTCTCAGCAAACGGTTTAGTGACAAAGGAATGTGATGCACCAGAATCAAACAGTACTGCGGCTGGCACCGAGTTGACAGGAAACATACCCATCACCATGTCTGGTGCCTCCTGAGCTTCTGCAGCATTGATGTGGTTCAGGTGTCCCTTCATCCTATTCTGTCGTCCAGTGGAAGGACCATGGTTCATCTTGGTTGCAGTAGGCTGGGCTGGAGCAGTAGCTTTGTTGGGGCAGTCACGAGCGAAGTGACCTTCCTTTCCACAGGCAAAGCAACCTCCAGAAGGCTTTGAGCTTGGGTTTGGCTTGGGAGCATTGTTGGTGTGGTTCCCATTTCCTCCATTGTTGCCTCCATAGCGGTTTCCATGATTATTCCCAGAGTGATTACCATGGTTACCACCATAGATGTTTCCTCCGTACCTTGGTGCATACGGTGCAGGGTGATTGTAGTTGTTGGGCCTTGGTGCATAGTTGTGGCTGGGGCGGGGTGCATAAGCAGGCGCCTTGTGGGTTGGTGGCCTCGCATACGGAGTGTTGCGAGTCCTCTGAGCACTAGGTCCCCCATGAGCAGTCATTTTCCTCTTGCGGTTATCATCAGCAGATTTCCGCTTGTGCTCCAGCACCATAGCGGCATTAGCAAGGGTCTCCAAATCCTGGAATGGAACCACTACTAGAGAGCACTGGAGCTCATCATCCAGCCCATTTAAGAACCTCTCCTTCTTCTTAGCATCAGTATTAATATCATCCTGTGCATACCGGGACAGAGTAGTGAAATTCTCCCAGTACTCAGACACCGGCATACTTCCTTGCTTCAGATTCAGAAATTTCTCCCGCATAAGTGCCATCATTCCTTGGGGAATGTGATACTTGCGGAACCTTGCAGAGAAATCCTCCCAGTTGAACACGTGACCAGCAGCAACAGTCTCACGTGTAGTTTCCCACCAGGTCCTAGCAGGACCAGCGAGAAAATGGGAGGCCAACAGGACCTTATCATTCTCCTCCACTGAAGCGACCTCCAGTTTGTTTGCAATGGTGCGGAGCCAGTCGTCAGCATCGAGAGGCTCCACAATCCTTGTGAAAACTGGGGGGTTGGTGTGCTGAAAGTCTCTCAGCCGCGAGCGAGCACCATTGCCATTGCCATTGCCATTATTGTTGGCAGCAGCAGCTAGTTGTTGCAGAGCGGTAATGGTAGCTGCACTCTCATCTCGGCTGGCCTGGCGATCCTCCATCAGCAGTGCCAACAGCGCCTCCACTGTGGGTGGTGGTGGTGGGGGGGGGGTTCGTGACGGGGTGCCATGCTGAAGTGAAACATGTGTAAGTCTAAGAAATAAATTCTTGTTTTTGAAAACCCAGTACCTTAATATTTAAACAAAAGGAATACTAGTGATATGTTTCAAAAACAAGAGCGGGGCAGTCGCAAACTTGAATGAAATGAACGCAAAGTAGTGACAATCAACAGAAAATCAAGCCAAACATTTCATTCATCACCATAATTAAACAGAGTTTCCAACATTACACACACATCACAAGCCATATCATACAAGGAAGGCTTCATCGAGCTACAGGGGGTGCGATTGGTGGGGTCATCGCAAGGCTACTACTAGCAAACTATCTAGCAAAACGATCTAGCATACCTAACTAGTACCTAGACCAGCACCATGTGCTAAGGGTGAGAAGGCAGCGACTACACAGAGTCGTCGCTGTCCCCAACGTCGAAGATACGCTCCTCAGGGTCCTCCTCCTCCTCGTCAAGCAGGTCAACATCATCCTGCTCGCTAGCCTCGCTCATATCCATCCCCTCTAAGTCGGAGGGAACGTCCTCAATAGGCAGAAGATCCTCAATCTCCCTGTGGAGCTCTATGGCCTCCTCCTCAAGCTCCTCCACGGCAGCGTCTCTCGTGGCTATGTCGTCACGAGCTATCTGAAGCCTGCCGCGCAGAACGGCGTTAGCCCCCTCCAGGGCCGTCATCCTAGTGGTGAGGCGTGCACGGCCAAGGCGGGTGGCCCTCAGCTGCCTCCGTAAGGCACGGTGCCTCGCGGTAGTAGCCTCCAACTGTTCCTTCAACTGGGACAACTGCTGAGCCAGAGCTCCACTCTCCTCCTGGCTGTCGTGAAGCTCAACCCTCAGCTCGTCAGTCTCGGCTATCAGTGTGTGGTGCACCAATATGCCGTGGTGGGTGTCAAGACGCTGGTCGTCCAACCTGAGCTGAGTGCGGTGTAACAGAATCTCCATCTCGTCCAGGTGGGGACCAACAGTGGTAAAGTCTTGCTCGACAGGAAGTGGTATGCCATCCTCATCACGTCTCCCAATCAGCTCGAACCGGGAACCGTTGAACATATACTCCCCGATGTGTGCCAGACGTGCTACTGACTCCTGTATCACGCGCACCGCAGCCTCGTTCCAAGAACGATCAACAGCACGGTACACGTAGGCCTCCACTGTCGGGCTAGCCAGAGGTGCGCGGATAGTGACCTCCGCGTACCAGTCTCCCTCCAGAGGTGCCCCGACAACTAGTCCTCCTCGCAGCTCTGGAAGTGGGCGTCCCAACACAGTAGCCATAGATACTAGCCTCTCCTCGAAAAGGAAAGACTCGCCACGTGGACGTCCCAACTGAAAAGCCACGGTGATGTCCACGTCCATCTACACAAAATTTGAAGTATAGTTTAAGTTAGATCCAAGTGTGCAAAGTTTTAGGTTCATGCAAGAAATAACCTTAATGCAAGTAGAGTCTAACCCAGAGAGGTGGTGGGATATAGGGAATAGTTTTTTACTTAGTCATATATCCAATTTTTCTTTTATTAGTAACTTAGATTATCGGAGTATACACTAACGTCCATGCTAACTAAGGTCTCCTAGAGTCAGGATGGCTCTGATACCAACTTTGTAGAGGCCCCTGACCGGAGGGTCCAGAACCCCTCATATGCATTCATTCACGATCCCAGAAGAACCAGTCGTGAACAACATACGTAGTTGGCATACAGAATACATCATCCATTACACGAATATAGAGTCTTACATAAATGGTCACATGACCAAGTTCTTAACAACTGTCACGCAGGACAGACATTCAAAGCAAACACAGCGGAAGACGATAAGCATAGCGTAGTAGAACCCGAGTCACGCCTCATCCTACAGGTTGCTGACTGGGAGACGATCCTAATTCGCTGGTTCATCAGTGTAGCACTCCTCCTCATAGAACCCTTCCTGAGGTGCCTCCTCATAGTCTGGCAAGTAAATACCAGGGGCGAAACCAAATGAGTACTTTTGAATGTACTCAACAAGACATCCTTTATCAGCTTACAATTATGCATACATGCTTATTTGGTGGAGTGGGTAGGCCATACTTATGGTTCAGCTACCCATGACAGATAAAAGATTTATCATGGTTGAGGTTTCATGTTTAGTTCTTTGTGAAAGATCATTGAAAATAATATAGTTTAACTCTCGTAGATATCACATATCTCGGAGGTTTTATAAGCTTTGTTTTAGAAAAGAAAGTTTTTCTTTTCAGAAACTTTTAGTAATAGTTTCTTCCTCATCCGTATCTCGCAGATACCAAGTCATTCCTCCTTAGTACCTCTCAGGTACAAAAGCCTTCCTTCAAAACCTCTTTTGAAAAGTTGACACAATGTTAGCTACATGGCCATTCAACCGTCCATATCCGAGGACGCGGCTATCTCGAAATAGTTTTACTCTGCAGAGGTGTACACATTTCCACTAGATCTAGAGTCCGCCATGAAACAACCATGGACTGTTCCCAACCTATGAGAACATCAGATAACTGGTCTTGACTATCCACTCTGTACAAGCTAGTACATGACTATCTCTTCAATTGGGGTTACCCTCCCTGTCAAGCCATGTCCCACATCGCCAAAACAGGAGACCCAACTGCTGCATCCGGAGGGAAAATTAATCCCACACTTTAGATGTCCCGTATACTCACTCCTAGCGACACTTCGGTTCGGAGGATCCAATCCCCTATAGCCTTTGAGATAGCACATATACTAACCATAACAAGTTTTTAATCAAGCCCCTACCCATATTGGGGTAAAGTGGCAGTACGATAATGGTTGTCCAGCGAAGACTAGGTTATGTGTCTTTTGTAAACATTTCTCATAAAATTTCCCATCATAACAACTCTTCCGGTAGACAGGGTCTCACCCTTCCTCCGGGGTTTTCCTTCCATAAGGCATTTGTTTACAAAAACACATTTTTATTTAGTTCATTTAAGAACTCAAGTTTTAAGTGGGTGTATGGCATTTATATACCATTTAGTGGCTAAGGGCTTGGCAATACCAAGTTGACTACTATTATGATTCCTTATACTAGTAATATTAGTAGTAGTAGTAGGATTCACACAAAAATAGTTTTGAAGGTATAGTTTTGTAAAAACTTCAGAAGTGAAAAGCATGCATGATAGATAATGATAAGTATTTATACAGCAAGCATTAGGATGGCTTGCCTTGGTACAAGTGATGGTCCTGATCCTGAAAGTAACAGGAGTTGCAATACCCTTCTTCAGCAAATCCTTCCTCCTCGTTTTCTAACGTCGTAAAAAGAAATAAAGGCACACTTTCAGAACCAAACAAGACAAACAATGCTACAAGTAATACATACAGCAAGCAATCAAGAAGTACCACCCAAAGTTCTCAATTTTTCCCTTAAGAAAAATTGACATAAAAACTATAGTTGAAAAATCTGCTTTTCCCTAGTGTTTATGTGTGGCCAAAACCATGATTCTTAGTTAAGAACACCATGGACCAGTGGGGTAAGGCACATGTTACTAGACAGTAGGGTGTCCCATAAAACATATTTTGATGTCTAAAAGCTCCCCCAACAATCTCTATGGCTAGCACATATAAATTGCTAAAAATACTCAAGTGGTGAAAAAGCTCATGACAACAAGTCAAGCCTATTTTCCACCATGATGCAAAGGTACCAGTGGGTGTTCCACTAGCAAAAATGCTCACCAAGAGGTTAATAAGCCTCTGGTCACTTTTCTAAAAGTGCTCAAAACAAACAAACAAGCACCCAAAACTCCTACTCATACTAGTAGAAAATTAGGAAAAACACTAGACTATTTTAGGCTACACTTAGTTAATTTTATGCACAAGTGTGCAAGCTAGCAGAGGCAAAATACCCCTCTAACCAGTACCATAAAAGCTACTGGATCTCACAAAAATATCATAAAAACATAGCTAGGAAACAAGGAAAAACTATGCTTAAAATGCTACACATGTGAGGAGATTAATTCCTAGTCATCCAAGTGTTACTCATGCTTTTATGCTACTTAAGAGGAAACCTATCAGAGGTGAAAACCCTAAGATAATAATGCCACAAGGACATTCCATCCTCTGGTTTCAACACCAAAGATTCATATTTTTCCCTAAAGAAAAACAAGACAAAAAGCATACATGGATATCGTAGTATTAAATCTAGTCCTTAAGCATTTCTATTTAAATCTATTCCACACACAAGCACCAAGTATTTAGAGGTGCTATAAACAAACTAACAGTACCTAAGTGGTACTGGTTCCATGGAAATTAATCTAGCAACAAGCCTAAAAGCATTTAAAGATTTACTCAAAACATATCTAAAAATCTAGCTATGAGCAAGATCTATGCATGGAAAAATAGTCCTAAAATTCTACCACTCAAACCATTTATTCTAACATGTTCATATAACTTGTACACATCATAAACACACTGGAAAACAACTTCACAAGCAAGAACACATCATTTGCATATCACAACATGAACCTATAAAGCAAGATCTAGAAATAAAAATTAGACAGAAAGTACCCAAAACTTGTTCTGTCTCTCTAATTTTTTCTGTGGCTCCAAAAAGTTAATCCTTCTAGGATGTGATAGTCCTTATCACTACAAAGCCTCTCCAACTTGCCTTACTCAAAAATAATGTCCCAAACTCCCCCTAAAAATCATGGAATAGCTCACAGATGCTTTACCAAAATGGATGGCATTTCCAAATGGTAACTCACCTTGGTGTAAGCTAAAATTCTAATGGTAGGTATTGAAAAGGTCTTTCCAAAACAGTTGAGTTTTCGCAAAAATGTTTTGTATTTTTGAAGTTCTATTCATTTCAATTTTTAGGGTACTGTCTGGCATGTTAGCTATAGAAAAATAACTAAAACTCAAAACATGATTCTGCCAGTGGGATATGGTTGTGATTTTGTATGTCTACGAGTAAAAAAATTAGCAAGGTTAAATAAATTTAATTGCTACCTTTTCCAAGCCTAAAGCTAACACCTATTTAAACTGCCAGAAAAATTCTATTAATGAATCTAACAGAAAAATGCTCAGATGGGCCAGATCTGGCGCGCCTGGCCCAACTAACGCGCGGCACAGCCCGCCAGCGCACGCGCGCGCGCGAAACGGTAAGTTTCAAAGGAGACCGTCGATTCGCAGATCGACGGCTCCTCTCTCTTCTTCCTCCCCGCGCCTCTCTCTTCTCTCTCTCTCTCTTATGCCCGCGGATGAACACGTAGCGAGCACGGGGATTAGCTCACCTAGGGCTTGCGAGACGGAGCGGGGTGGTGCAGGTGTGGAAGATGGTGGCCTGGGCGACTCCGTGGCGCGGGCACGGACGGCGAGAGGGCAGGGACACGGCGGCGGCTCGACGTCGTTCTGCGGCTGCTCCGAGGACGGCGGCGAGGATCCTGCAAGCGATCGATGGCCAGAGGGTGTCAGGGAGGTAGGCAAGACCTAAGGGGTCGCAATAGAGGTGAAAGAAGGTCGGGAGGGGCAGTGAGCTCGACGCCATGTCCACCTCGATCTTGCACGGGTCTGCGGCTGGGCGCGGCTTGCCTCGCTCGCACAGAGCGAACGAGCAAGCGAGGGCTTGATGGGATGGTTGAGTGTGGTGAGGTGAGTGCTGTGGCGAGAGGGATTGGCCACTAGGGCTATGTAGGCACGAGGCCAAGGTGGGGGTGCTCGGGTTGGCATGGGCATGGGCATGCCTTGCCCTTTGGGGGTTCTCCATGGGTGGCAACGTGTCCAATTGGTGCCTTGGGGTCAATCTAGTACAAATGTGTGAGCAAAGCCACAGCAAGGGCCAAGGGATGGGAAAAAGTGTGAAAAACAACTATTCCAACCACTCTATGTGACATCACTACATAGTCAAATGCCACCTCACATTTCTCCCTCCCTGGTCAGCCAAAGGAGGATCCAATGCCACCTTCTAGAAGCTTATTAACATGGTTTTCGAATTGGCAAGGTGGCCTGGCTTGGATCAGTACACACAAGCTAAAAACATCAAGTCCAAAAGTGTAATCACTGTTCTGTCAGAAAAATTCAGTTAGGCAGTGTTCTGAATTTTTCTAAGTGCTGGAAAAGCAGACATAGATAGCAAAACTTGGACTTGTTTTCACCAAGCAAACAAGCTCTAAAATGAGTGATTTAAAATGCTCAACAAAGAACAACTATCCAAGTTTCAGAACCAATCATTAGATCTGAAAAATGAGGGGTTTAAGGCTCTGGAAAAAAATGGCAAAGTAGGTACATTCTCTGTTTCTAAAATGCTAAATTTTCTGTTTTAACAAGATGGCTCAAAAACCATCATGGCATTGTGTGTTAAAAATCTTTGTAGGTTTTTCCAAGAGTGTAGTTTTGTTGTACTCATAACAAAGAGTAGTTTTGATCAAAGAAAATCCATAATTGGATAATCCTTGTGATGTAAAACAAGGGTTGAAAACAGCTACTTGGCTGTTTTTCAGGACAAAATTTAGATTGGAAAATCTAATGAAATCTTTTCCAATTAATTTTATTTCAAGTTCAAGTTGATTCCAAACCATCAATAACACATTTTTAAGTTGAAACAAAGTGTTACCTCACGTCTTGAAAAATATTCTCTTAAGAACCTTAGTGGAAAACAAATAGAAAACAATGTTTTTCTTAGGAGAAAAACTCCTCAAGTGAGTGAAAAGAACACACCACTTAAATTGCATAGATAAACATTACTACACAAACATGTTGTCCACTTAATTGTATTACAAAAGTCTTAAGAGGCTTGCTAAATTACTATTATACAAGTGCTTAAAAACAGGGGTGTGACAGTGCAGTAGCCATCGAGGTCCTCCTCGGGAGTTTTATCCTCTGGCTTCGGCTTCCACTCACGATTTTTCCACGATGTCCGCTGTCGCGATTTCTTGTGAATTCTGCTACCACCAGTTCTTCCCGATCATTGTGATCGTAATGCTTTCTCCTTTTCTTTCGACCATGGCGCTCGTCTTCAGGTGCTGGTGAAGATGCTTTCTCGTTGCGCACCGAGTCTTCGCCGTTGGCCTATCTATCGCCTATGGCCATCAGTTCTCCAATGGTTTTGGGTGCGGCCCGTCCCAGTTCTTCCCGGAAGGCGGTTCGCCGAGCTCCTTTGGCAAAAGCTTCGACTGCAACTTCTTTCGATATATTTCCTTCCGTATTCCTAAGTGTGGTCCATCGCTGGATGTATTCGCGAGTAGACTCTCCACTTTTCTGCTTGCAAGCTCGCAGCTCCTCGATGGTCGCAGGTCTTTTATATGTCGCATGGAAATTCTTGCGGAAGTCAAAGGTTAGGTCGTCCCATAACCCGTAGCACGCCTTCGGTCTTCTTTCATGCCAGCTGCGCGCAGCGCCTACGAGATGTAGGTTAAGGTACTGCTATAGCTGTGGTCTTGTTCCCACGTTGGCATTTTACTGTCGTGAGGTAATCTAACAACCAGGATTGCGGCTCTAGCGAACCGTCGTATTTTGGCACCTCCGTAGTGATCTTAAACCTCCTGGGCATTGGCGCTTCGCGGATGTCGCGAGTAAAGCATAACGCGCCGCAGGCCTCTTCGTCGGAAGAGGTAGATGGGGAACGCGCGCGGTTCCTGGCCGCTCGAGCCTTGTCGACTTTGTGATGAGCGATGTCTGATCGTGCGTTGTATCCAGGCTCGTCGTGATTGACATCTTTCCTGCGGCTCCTTGCTACGGTGTCGCGAGCGGCTGCTGTGATGCCGCAGGCTGCGATCTCGACCCCTCGAGCTGTCATCGCTGCTGCTCGGGCTATCTCCGCGCCGCCGAGCTTCTTTTCCTCGCACGCGACGAGGTGACTTCTCCTTCCTGGGTGATGCACTCCTGTGTCCGCAGGGTGTTTCCATGTCTTTCGGTGCAGTCGCTTTTTGCGGTCATAGGCGGCGAGTCTTGAAGGGGTCGTTCTCCCCTGGTTGGTTCGTCTGCAGATAAGTGGCTGCATCCAAGACTGCGGCGGCTGGAGTCGTCGGGTATACGTTGCCGTCTTCGTCGACGCGCATAAGAGAGGCTTTGAGTGACCTACTGATCCCGGTCAGGGAATCCTCATCCATTGTCGCGGTCTTTGAGACGAGTCTTTTCCTCGTGGGTTGGTTCCCCACCGAGTGCGTTTTGGAGAGTTATGCATGGCGCTGGCTTGATTCATCCGCCAGTTTTTTTCCGCTCGGCCAGATCTTTGCGAGCTTCTTTGATTAATGTCTCCGCTTTCACTAGATGGTAGTGGTATGCGGTTAGCTCTTCTTGAGGGGATCCTTCTTCAATTGGCTTGGATGAGTGCACGGCCGCTTTTGCCTTGAGCCAGGCTGCTCGCGACACTTTGATGTGCTCGCGTTCCCTTGCGCTTTCTTCCATCTCTTCAGGTGGGTCAGTTGATCCTGCCGTGCAGACCTGAGCCAGATATGGCCCTTGAGTCCTAGGCATGGATTGGAGAGCTTGCCCAACCCGAGAAGGTTCTTCCGCGGAGATTGTGTGGAAGTTGCGAGTGTTTGGGCGGATGGACTCGCCGCTTTTCGCTAGGTCGCGACTCGTGTAGTCAAGTAGCATGTCGACAGCTTCAGGTTTCAAGACTGACTCAGAGTCTGATCCTTCGAGATCGGTTTTTTCGGGGAAGCGCGTGGTCCCCTCTTTGTTGGTGTAGAATTTGAAGCTCCCGAACGTCAGGGTGACGCTTTTCTCCAGGTCGCTGAATGCCGGGCGCGACTCCGGCGAGTGGGGCGCGATGATGACTGACCCGATTCGGATCGGATTGGTTGGAGTCGAAGTTCCGGGGCTCCAGCTGAATTTTGGCGACGATGAGGTCGAAGGTGCCGCAGATCCAGCGCCCGCCGTTCCCACAGACGGCGCCAATTGTCGAATATGTATCTCAACAAGTCCCTCGGGTGAACCGATAGGGTTTCGAGTAAGAGAACGAGTAGGCGCTGGTGACAATCGTCGGCTAACAGGGTGCAAGATTTACCCAGGTTCGGGACCCTCGTAGAGGTAAAACCCTTACTCCTTCTTCTGTCGATCTGTATTAGCTCAATAGATCGGTTACAGTGGGGGTGCTCAAGTCGAGAGTAGATCTCAATCTCAAGGCTTAGGTGGTGCAGTATTGCTTGGTCCCCCTCCCGGTGGTTCTCTGGGCTTTATATAGGTAGCCAGGTCTCAAACCGTCCCCAGGGGGGATACAAACCCTAACCTAAAATCGGTTACAGGTTTCCTTTCTTAACCCGCAAGGCTTTGCGGGTGGGCCTTGATTGGGCCATCTAGAACTGTCCACGGCGTCTCTCTTGGAGCTTGTGTCTTGGGCATTGGACCGGGTAGGCCCACCCGATCGGGTATTATTTTGATTTCAGCGTTCCCGCCAGAATCCACATAATACCAATCCCGGGTTGTCAACTTTTGGTAACATTACAACAATTCACGAATAATCCACAACAACAACAGAAGATACATACAACACGACTCCAACGAGTCAAGAATAAAACTGGTACAATACAAAGGTCCAAATAACAATGGAAAAAGAAATAGTATCCGACTATGGATAAGATACAAATTGGACTAAGCGTCCTGAAGATAACCGATGGCGTCCAATCCTTGCCCAGGCCAAACCAGGGGGATTCCCAAGCTAAGGTCGTCCAACTTCAAACATGTCAACTGCATTGTGAATACAACCCCAAATCATGGGGTCAGTACTTTGAATGTACCAACAAGCGGCAAGCAATACTCACAAGATACCAATGCAACCAGTCATCACAGGATACAAATACTTTGGGTAAAAAGGAAGAGGTTGTTGTAATGAAGTGGCAGCGGGCGACACTAAGAAGTCTATGGAGACACGCTACAACTCTCGTCTATTAGAAAGGGATGAGAGAGCGCATTGAAACAACTATAGCTACACACCACGAAAAATACCCATCTAGGGTTAACCCCCCTCAACCAATGCCAGGAGATAACCCGAGGAAAACTCACACATGTTGAAATAGTAATCTCGTTTTCGCATAGGTTAACAAATATTATTAGGTGTAAGTTGTCTAAATCTTGTTAGCCAACACTTTCTCCAAGATCGTCACGTAAGCGCGGACGGACGATACGCCTTCTCGAAAACATTTAACCCTGTAGGGATGCACTACTATAGCCACACACACCGAGACTGTCGCGAGACTGTCGGCACAACACTTCACCTCACCACAAGCGAGTCTAGGGTGTCACCTAGCTAGGTTGATCCGAATCGAGAGTACGGACGATGCTTCGAAGCGAACCCAGCCGTTTGCGTCTACGCGCGAAGCGGATCAAACCTGACCGGAACTGTCTGATTCACGTCATACCGCGGAAACCTATATAATTGTACGCACATCGGTAACATACCATCATCATTCTCAACATCGTTGCCGTCATACCTGCAGAACTGGTGATGTGCGTACCCAAATGGAAAGCCGGAACTAAGTTGTGGCATCCTCGATAAGAGTGCAGCGGGGCTAATAGGTTGCGGGGAGTCCCATTACCTCCCACGATATGGTTAGCGCGCTCATCCTTGGATCAGCGGACAAGAACCTTTTCCTAAGGCGACACCATAGGGACCAAAAGCCTCGACGGACCTCCCGTCGGTGCCTTAACTCGGATGAAATTATTATTACCCAAAGCATTAAGATAATTTTTAATAAAGTTGAACCAACCTATCATCCTAGTCAGGTGACAAAGAACCAAACTCGCCAAAGAACCTAAGCATGCGCTACCACTCGCAAGGCAAACAAGAAACAAACATGTCATAGGAGGTGCGTGATGAGGCTATAACATGGCTGCGAGGTAAACATATGATAGGACCGAGACACAAGCATAGAATCATAAGGCTATAATAAAGACAACGGAAATCACCCGTAACAAGTGACGAACGGCAGCCATAGGTAGTAAGTGAGTAAAGCTTGCCTGGAATCCAGTTAGTAGAGGATGCATAAATTGTTGTTGCTCACATCAACTCAACGTCCTATCCGCGAAGAAGCAACGCACTAGAAGAAACAACGAAATGCAACACTTGCAACTACAGCAAAAGATCCGGCATGATCAAGAATATGGATGCATGAAATGCGAGATGCAACTTAACCAATTTATGCGGACTCAGGTCTCCACACAATTTATTTATAGGTTCAAGTTGTTAGCTAATCATAAAATTAAATGTTGATTAGCATGGAAAACAAAATCATTGGTAAGTGATACGTCTCCAACGTATCTATAATTTCTAATGCTCCATGATAATATTATGCCAATTGCTACATGTTTTCTCACTTCTTTATGTCATTTTTACACGTTTTCCGGGACTAACCTATTAACAAGATGCCAAGTGCCAGTTCCCTGTTTTATGCTGTTTTTGATTTCAGACAAGTTGTTCTGAAAATATTCTCGGAATTAGACCCCACAAAGCCCGAAGTGCCTATTTTCCTCCGAAGCAGTTAGAAGACCGAAGAGGAGTCGAAGAGGGGCACCAGGGGGGCCCACACCATGGGGTGGAGCCCCCCCTTGGCCGCGCCGGGGTGGTGTGGGGCCCCTAGGGCTCCATCGCCTCTGCCCTTTCGCCTATTTATTTCCCCCGAATGGAAAACCCCAGATACCTGATAAAAAATCCCCGAAAAGTTCCACAGCCGCCATCTTAGTCAACCCAAGATCAGGGGGTTCTGAAGCTGTCTCAGGCACCCTGCCGGAGAGGAAATCATCACCGAGGCCTCTACATCACCATGCTTGCCTTTCTAGTGATGCATGAGTAGTTCATCCTTGGACTACGGGTCCATAGCAGTAGCTAGATGGTTGTCTCCTCTTCATATGCCTCCATGTTTAGAACTCATGAGCTGCCTAACATGATCGAGATTGATCTTATGTAATTCTATGTGCTGTGTTTGCTGGGATCCGATGAATATTGACCTTCTGCCAAGTTGACTATAGTCTTTATTTGCATATGTTATTTGTGATCTTGCATGATTTCTGTTGCTAGTGGTTTCTCTGGCCAAGTAGTTGCTAGTAACTCCAAGAGGGAGTATTTATGCTCGATAGTGGGTTCAGGACTCCTTTTCGCATGTGCTCGAGTGACAGAAACGTGGCGGGGGAGGATGTGTTGTTGCCACTAGGGAGAAAATAGCGGTGAGAGTGCCCGCGTGTACAATCATTGCTTACATTACACACATTTTTAATGTAGTTATCTGTTGCTTGCAACTTAATACCTAAGGGGGTTCGGATGATAACCTGAGGGTGGATTATTAGTCATAGATGCAGTTGGATTACGGTCTCTGTATATTGCTGTAATGCCCGCACTAAATATCCTAGTAGTCATCATGTCATGAATGTGCACTACGGTGCAACCTTTATTTGTCAATTGCCCAGCTATAATTTGTTCACCCGATATGCTATCTTTTATGCAGAGACACCACTAGTGAACCTATGAACCCCGGTCCATTTTCTTACACTGTTAAACAAACCACCACAATTTCCTGCTTTCTTTACTTACTGCAAGCATACACTATTTTTCACACTATACGTCTCATCTTTGTTTTCAGCAAGACCGGTGAGATTGACAACCTCATTGTACCGTTGGGACAAAGTATTTTGGTTGTGTTGGGTGCAGGTTCCACGTTGTTGCTGACACTGGTGAAGCGCCAGCACCACCGTCAGTGGCATCAACCTTCCAAAGATCCTCTTCCTCCTACTGGATTGATAACCAAGAACTAAGGGGAATTTCCTACCGTTGGGCTCATCACACCCACCTAGAGGGGTATCCCAACACGCACCATCAAGGGAATTTCTGGCGCTGTTGCCGGGGAGAAAGAAGTCTTATGGCGCAGGGGAGTCTCTCACTCTCAACCTCTTTATTTATTTTTATTGTCTTGTTTTTATTTTTGTCTTCTTTGCTATCAAAAACAAAAAAAATAGTTCTTATTCTAGTTGTTATTTTTGCTTTATCATGCTTGCTATCAATGTTTGATGTCTTTGAAACTAGATCTTATAGGCAAAGTGGGTTCACAGATGAACAACAAAAACATTATAAGGAACACCGCTTGTCACAAAAAGGAATACACTTATGGGAGCAAACTAATAAATTGCATGACTATGCTAAAAACTTGTGCTCAACTTATAATGTTACTTATTGCTTTGATAAAGCTTGTTGCTATAGGAGGTATAAACACCTCCCTTTTTAATGTGAGTATAATGATGATGTTACCATATCTTCTTATGTTAAAGGAATTTATGAATTATATGATGTGGAGCAAATTGAAGAATTTATTGCTTGGAAGGGTGCATTCGAAATTTCCTATTTACTTGAAAGTATTGATGATGCACCTTATAAATACGAGATTTATGCTATACTTGAATATTGCTTTGATAATTACAGGGATTGTAATTACTACATAGTGGAATATCTTAATAAAAGAAAAAACTGCTGAATCTGGAAGCTCATTGGATGAAAAAGGGTAGGAGAGTGATGATCAAGAGAAAGAAGAATGGAACCCATGTCTACCTTCCAATGATGTTATCTCTTTAACTCATATATTATTTGATGAAATTGATACTTGATATACTTGTGACCTTGATACTACTATGAATGAAACTTGTGAGAATGATATTGCTACTGTTGTTTATGATAATCCTTACTACCTTGATAAATCCTATGATAATCCTCTGTTTATTCCAACTATTTATATGCATGATAATGAGGAATTTTGTTTAGAAAAATTTATATGATAATGCTCTTGATGATGGTCCTATGTTATTTGATGTTGTAAATTATAATTCTACTAAAAATAGGATTGCTACAATATATCATGTACCTTTTAAGAGTGACCAATTATCATGTTTTGCTATTGCTAAAAGTGGGAAAAAGGAGGAGCTGATTTTAAATTATGATCCCACTGTTTTTGAGCTTGATATGAATTGTGTGATTTTGCGTGCGGAATAGTTTTAAATAAATGTTTGTGTTATATAATCTTGTTTTCTAGCATGTGTAGATGTGTTGCTCTCTGTTATAATGTTGTTTTCTTGCAATACTAGATGTTAGGAAGTTTGGTCATGTTTGGAAAAAAAATAGAAATAGGGAATACCCTAGTATTGTATTCTAGTATTTTTATTGAATAGAATTTGTGAGCAAAGTATTGATAGGTTTATTACCTAGATGTTTGATGTTGCCTTGATGAGTCCACTACCATTTTGGTACTGATGTGTGGATGTTATCACCTATATTAGCTTGCACATTATTTTATAGGAAAGCATGTGTAGCATTTCCTTGACTAGATGCACCCTATTACTTTCACTAGTATGTGTAGCTTTGTGATGATGGTTTAGTGGAATGTTATTTTTCCACAAGTATCACCAGAGGCATTGCGACCTCTTAATGTTTTTGTATAATAGTGGAACACCCACTGATTCCATTTCATTTTGGTTAGAGATACAATTTCCCAATCATACACATGTTTGTCAGTGGCATTTATCACTAAATGTGTGTTTAGTATTTTCCACCAAGGAAAATGGAGAATTTCTCTAGTTGTTTTATTGAAGTGTTAGTAATGCTCTGTGACTCCTGGTATGAGGTACCTTTTTTATGTGATGTACCCTTGTGAATATCATATTGAGAAGAGTTGGACTATTGTTTTTGTTTTATTTGAGTGTTTGTACTAATAGAAGCATTTCCTAGTGATGAGGATTGTCTGTGGATAGAAATTTCCCTTGAGTGGTTTAATTTTAGAAAGTGTTTAGTTTAACAAGTATTGAGTGCATATCTACTGGTTGTATGGCATGTTACTTTGATGCTTCTTATCTGGTTGTTGGTAAAGCATGGATTATTAGACTTGGTTGATTCTTGCTAAGTAGTTGTTTTCATGGAATTAGTTTGAGTATAATTAGTTACTAGCATGTGTATGGTGTATGTTCTGCTAGTGATTATTTATAATCATGTGTTTCTTGTTTAGGAAAATGCATTCTTGTAGTGTTGATTGCTTCTCTAGTATTGTATTAGTGTCACCCCTAGATTTTATGAGTTGCTCTATAACTATTGCCTTTCTATTTTATGAGTGTATGCTTAGCCTAGCTTGTTTAGCATGTTTCCACTCCTGTTATTATGGTATAGCTATTTTAGTTTCTAGTTGTTATTAGTTGTGGAGTACATTATTCTTAGACATGCTTGTGTAGTGATCTTTCATACTAGTATGCTCTTAGTAAACCCCAATTTTTATCCTGCCTTTAGCTATATTTATCTCTTGTGATTATTGTGTTATAGAGTGTGTCTTATTACTTGTTACAATTTGTTGAGCCACGGGTTTGTTTAGTTATATTTATGATTGAGTGATTCTTTAGTTTTTGTGTAGGTGCGAGCATAGTCAGTAACTACCTTGTTCATCTCTGATTTGCTTTGCTAGTTGGAATATTCTAAGTGATTACTTTAGCATGAGTATTGTACCAATAGTGTGGTTGTGTTTAGTATTATCTTGTTATCTATGATATGTGTTAGTGGTAAACTTATTCTAGTGATGCTTGCTTGTGTTGTTGTTAATACCCACTGAAATGGGTATTGCTTTGAATGATTGTTATTACTCTTGTAGTCTCACCCTTGTGACCAAAGGCTATTTTAGCTTCTTCAGTATCTTGGTATGAGAGTGGTGCACCCACTCAACAAATGATACTTTGGATGTGGAATATGATTTTCCAAACCATAAATATTTCAGTGATAGCATTTATACCATGTGTGTTGTAGTTTTCTCGATAACTTTTTTATTGATTGCGTTAGTATAAGTTGGCTTGCTATAAGTGTTGATTTGTACTATTGTTTGCCTTCTTTTGGTTCTAAATGTGTGTCTTTTATTCTTTTTACGACGTTAGAAAACGAAGAAGAATAAGAAGTTGTAGAGTTGTGTGTCAAGTTTGAGCTACTTCAAAGCCAGGGACATAAAGAGTTTCAAGGCAAGCCATCCTGATGCTTGCTACTACACTTACCATTATCTACCATGCCTGTTTTCACTTCTAGAAGTTTTACAAAAAAAACCTTGATTATCAAAACTATTTTTGTGTGTCTATTACTAATATTAAGTTTATATAAGTTAATATCTTGCCATTAGTTGAAACTTGGTGTTCCCAAGCCCATAGCCATCATATGGTATTTTGTTTACCACCAAAAGTATAAGTCCCTAAGTGGACACCCTAAAAATATGACTTGTGCAAAACAAAGGCTTTATGGAAAACCTAGTGGAAAGGCAGAGCCTTATCCAGAGGAGGATTATGAGGTGGTCATTTTTGGAAAAAAGGTGTTTTCAAAAATGACACATAACCTAGTCTTCGCCGGACAACCTTTACCGTACTGCACTCTACCCCAACATGGGCACGGGGCCTAGGTGAAAATGTGTTCTTGTTAGCATGTGCTCTATCTCAAATTGCTATAAGGGATGCGATCCCTCGAACCGAATGCCGCCAAGTTATGAAACACGAGGCATACAAAGTGAGGGATTAAGTTTCCCCCCGGGTGTAACAATTGGGTCTCCTGTCATGGCGATGTGTGACGTGGTGCCGGGGAGAACAAACCCAACTGAAAGAGATAGTCATTTACTAGCTTCAACATAGTGGAAAGTTAGGATCAGTTATCTGATATTCTCATACTGTCAGAGACAATCCATGGTTGTTCACGGCGGATTTTCTGGATCTTGTGGACTGTCTACACCTCTGCAGAGTAGAACTATTCGGAATAGCCACGTTCTCGGGTATGAACAGTTGAATGGCCATGTAGCTAGCATTGTGTCAATGTTTTCAAATAGGATGTTTTGAAAATGGATTTTATACTTGTGAAGTACAGAAAGGAGAAACTTTGTACTCGTGAGGTATGAATGAAGAAAAGCTGGAAGTTGTTTTACAAGAAGTTTTGAAAAGGAAAACTTTATTTTTAACAAAGCCTTACAAAACCTCTTGTACATGCGATATCTACAAGAGAAAGAAAAATATATTATTTTCTTTTGAAGTATCTTCTTCAACAAAGATATAGAGATGTTAAAATCAACCATGATGTATCTTTCATATATCGTGGGTAGTTTACCCTATGTATAGCATACCCACTCCACCATATAAGCATACTTGCATTCTATAAGCTTCATGAAGGATGTCTTGCAGAGTACATTCAAATGTACCCATATTGGTATCTTTCCTGGTATCTACTTGCAAAACTTCGAGGAGCAACCTCAGGAGGAGTTCTACGAGGAGGATTTACTGCACTGATGGCCCTACGAACTAGGATCGTCTCCCGGTCAGCAGCCTGTAGGTTAAGGCGTGACTTGGGCTCTACTACGTTGTGTGTCTGCCCTGTGTGACAGTTGTGTTAGACTTGGTCATGTGACCATTTCTCTTTTGTAAGACCTTTGTGTAATCGTGTAATGGATGATGTATTTGTATGCCAACTTGATATGTTGTTCACGACTGGTGTGATCTGGGATCGTGAATGTATGCATAACAGAGGTCCTTGAACAGTGGTTCTGGGGGCCTTACAGAGTTGGTATCAGAGCTATCCTAACCTTAGGAGACCTTAGTTAGCATGGACGTTAGCAAGTACTCTAAAAGGATAATTTATAAAACTAAGTTACCAAGATGACTATGTACTAAAATATTCTATATATCCCATCACCTGGGTGTTCTTAAAAACTCTATTCATGTTTAGTTACATTTTGAGCATCTTAAAATTTTGCACACTGTTACCTAACTTAAGCTATACTTAAAATTTTGTGTAGATGGCGGTTGTCTTCACCGAGACTTTCCGTCTGGGTACGCATGCACCTTTCTACCGCCATTTTGAGGAGGATTTGATCAAGATGACTCTTCTTATCGGTCGTCCAGTACCTGAGTTGAAGGGAGCTCAGATTCACCATGATGGACGGGAGATGTCCTGGTTGGTGGTCTGTACATTCGTGCTCCTTTGCTAGCACCGTCGACCCCGGAGATCACTTATGAAGTGAAGGAGAACAGTTGGGAGGATGGTATCCTTAGAGTGATGCAACTGACTATCGCAAAGCTCGTGAACTTCTTCCGCAGCAAGTTCGAAGGCACTCCCTATAGGTACTATGGGAGAAGCGATGAGGATTACAGGCCAATATATGTCACACAAGACTTTGTCTTTGCTCGTCATTTCCATCACATGGAGGGATAGCTGCACATCAATCAGTTTTCCCTTGATAGACTCAGGGAAGACTTCGACCTCCAAGGAAGAGAGATATTCCAGCTGGAGAAAGACCTAAGAGTTTCTACGGCTATTGAGCGTCGTCTTGTGGCACAAAAGAAGACCCTGAAGTACGTTGACTCCCACGTTCGTGCACAAGTGAGAGACCTTCAGTTTCAGCTTGCAGCCAGCAAGACGAGAGTTGGAGAGTTGGAGGAAGAGCTGCGTGCATCCTCGAGCACTTAGGATTGCCACAGGTTGTTAGGAAGTTTGTGTTATCCCCACCCGGGACGTTTTTTTGTGTTGTGTGAGTCTGTTAAGAACTATGTGTGCGCTAGATCTGTTGTAAGGCCTATGCCTGTGTTGTGTAAACCTTAAGTGTGTTATGCTTGTTGAGGACTCCTTTTTATGAGTATGTTGGTCTATGCATGTGATTGTGGTTTACCTCTTAGAGGCTTGTCTTTGCTTATGTGTTTTCTGCCATTCTCATCTCTCTTATGAGACGGTTTGTTTCCCTAGTTATAAAAAAAACATCCCTTTATCTTCTCTCGTCTTATACCTTTCTTTTCTTCAATATGGCCAGCGATTTACCTCCACCACCTTAGCCAATGGTTGCTCAATTTTTTGCACTGATAATGGAAGACTGTGAAGCCGCTCGTGCAGACCGCAATGCCACCCTTTGTAACATCCCTGATTTTTGGAAAGTCCAAAACTCACTAAAAAATTGAAAATTTTTGTTTTCATGTTATGCAAGTCACCAAAAACCAAATGAGATGCAAGAAACAAAAGGAAACAATACATACTTCAATGAAATTGGAATTAAAAATCCATTGTACCTCTATTCCATAATCCCTGAACCTTATTCAAATAAATTTTGTTTAATCAATAGTTATTATCCTTCTTTAAGAAAACCCTAGTCTCTAAATGTTTTCCAATTAATTATTTTGATATGAAAATGAGTCACACTTTTGGGAACAACCTTTTTAATAATGGTAACTCTATGTAATTTTATTTGTCAACAATATTATTTATTTGATATGTTCTATTTTAAAGTGGCATTAAGTTACTATTAGTAAACCCCTCATATCTGAGTAATGCTACAGCTACGGGCAGCATTTACGGATTGGAAAATTACGGACTGATGTGTCAGCTTTTGGTTGGCATGCGAACGGGTCCACCAGGTGGAATTCAGGGGAGAGAGCAAATCATAAGGGCACACGTTCGCCCGTAACCTTTCTTCTGTAAATAATTTCCGTAGGTCCAGCATTTCCGTCTTAAAAATATACAATATAAAATGAGGTGAAATGGCTTTGAAAAATAGTATATGACATGTATAATGTCTCTGGAATTTTATTTAGACAATAACATCAATTTATTATTTTTTAAATTTTAAAATGACTTTAAGTACTATTAGTATTTTATTTATATTTTCAAAATATAAAATTGGAAATGTGTTGAAAAACAGAACACACTTGTTTTGGTTGAAAGATAATGTTTTTACAAAATTTTAGAAATTGGTTTGAGGCTGTTTAGATATTTGAAACAAAAGTTATAAATAAAATGAGAAAACAGAAAAAGAAAAGGAACAAAAAAAAGAAGAAGAGAGGAAACCAGCCGGCCCAGCCCACCCCATGCCCCTTAATTCCCCCGCGCGCAAGCAGAGTGCAGTAGGCCAGCCCACCAATCCAGACCGCCCAGCCCTCTCTTTTCTCTGTGACCGACAGGCGGGGCCCACCCCTGACGTCAGCATGACATGGTCGTCATCAACCCCTACAGAAACGGCAACCCCAAGCATGACACCTTAAAGACCCGTGCTCCCTCTCCATTTCCCCTCAATCTCCCCAAAGATCCATGCCCAGAGGCAGAATAAATTCATCGTCGGAGTTCATATCCATCCGCCGCCGTGATTTACTTTTCCGGTGAAACCAGTAGGTCTGCGCCGCCCTCGTTTGAACCCCTATGATCCCCATGTCCTACCGCCCTTCCTCACTGTTTTTTCCCTTCCGGTTCACTGGTGAGAGCTTACAACCTCGCCGGAGTTTCTTCATCAACACCGCCACGGGATCTTCATGACGCCGCCGTTGCGAGCATCCGTAGGCCCCACCGTGTAGCCGCCCTCGTGGATCCCGGAGAACGCCTGCAGCGCTGCCAAGCATTTTTCCGTGCGGCCGCACCACCGCCACGGCCATTTCCAGCGACGAGCTGGCCGGTGAGCCTCCCCTCCCTCTGTGTTTTAATCTTGGTCACTAGATCCCGATCGAACGTCCCTGGTTATATCACTTAAGTGAAACGGTATAGGCCAATTAGAATCAGCCGTGTGGCATGCCCAGTCAGCGCTTAGTCAGCGCCACGCAGACAGCCCAGTCAGCACAGCCAGCCAACCAGAGACAGCCACGTTGCCAACCATTTTTCAGATTTTCTCCCGAATAGAATTAAAATGCCAGTTTTGCAGAAAACACCCTGCATATTAGAATCATCATATATTTTCAACCACTTACCCAAATTTAGCAAACTTTGACTTTTTGAAGTCACCTGGATCTGTAGAATCTTTTAGCACTGTTCAAATTCAAAATTGCCAAATTAAATTGGTTCAAATTTAAATATGCTTGTTTGATGATTTTTGGCATAATTCAAATTCTACAAATCCAAAAATTGAAAATAAAATATATTTGGAAACCTTGGAATGTGTAGTTTCATACCCTCTGCCCCAAAATAAATTTTGAACAAATTAAAATTGAATTTAGAATTGATTTTTCTATTTGAGTATTTTTTTTACATAGATTTAATTCTATAAATAATTAGAATATGTTCCCTTAAGCAAAACTGCTCCATTTGGTAACCTTGAACCAAAGACATTAGTGCCTAACCATTTTGGACACCCTTGGACCATGACAATGTGTTTTTGACCAAAAACCCAACATAGTGATTCATCCATTTTCACCATGTCTTAGAAATTCTTTCCATCATCTGTTCTTTGATGTTATGGCTATTTCGAGCCAAGACCAAGTCCTTAGAATGTGTCAATCACATATAGTACCAAGTAGTGAACTTTAGTTTTCTATCTACTGCTCCATTCCCCGTTCATGCTTCAAGAAATCATCAAGTTAGCAAAATGGAGATCAAGACTCAAGCACAAGAAGAAAACTACATTTTCAACTTGGTGGCAACATGAGAGCTACAAGGAAGATCAATGAAGAAGTTTTGAAGAAAATACTTGGTCTCCACACCTAGAATAAACTCAAGTAAGTACAAGTGTGAAGAAATCCAGAAGAAAACATCTTCCTCTATCTTTCTATCTTTCTTCATATTTATTTCCAATTTGACTTAGTGGTAGTTGTGCCCATACTACCTTGGACCAACTAGTGATAAGCCATGCATAATCTATCAATACCAAGAGAACAATCCATCCAAGTAACAAGACTACAATAGAAGCATGAAGATTGTCTTCAAGAAGACAAGCATGTGAAGACTTGGAGCAATCCATACAAGTTGAAGATTTAGAAAGTTGTTTTTGTCCACCCATTGACCCAAATGGAAAATCCCAAGACTTTATCTTGTTATCTCCATTGTTATGAAGTTAGTTGAACCTAGACCTACCCTAACCAAAATGGAAATACTAACTTAGATCAATCAATTGTTTGGATGAAAACAACTAAGTGTTACACTATGTAATGTGTTACTTTAGTTGAAATAGTGAGATCACCTTGGTGAACTCTTGGAACTTCTTAGATAAATTTGTTTCCAATAAAGTTTGATCACATGAAACTCAACCTAGTCCATCCTAAGTAAACCCTTGGAAACTCCTTAGAATATATTGAACCATTAGAGAATGAATCTTTTCAAAATCAAACCTTGACCTTGTCCTAACCAACTTGGTTAAACCCCTTTTCCATGATTATTGCTTTGTATGCTTCTTCACTTGCATGTTTGTTTGATAGTATGTTTGTTTATTTTGTTATTGTGTTTTCAATTAATAGATTGTACAGAGTGCAACGATCTTTTGTGAAGAGAGTGTGAATTCTGCACCAACTTCAACAAGGAAAGTAACACACCATCAACTACCCATTATTTTTTATATGCATTAGTTGATTTTTGAGTAGTATGCATGATAGGAAATTTTACTAAGTTATATTATGCTATGTTATATCCTAGTAGTGTGTAGCCATCCTTATACCTTGTTATTTTGATGCCTTGGTACTTATTAGATGCTTAGCCTTGCTACAAAATTTGTTTTACTTGATGTCGAGGAAAAATACTAAGTATAAACCTTAATGAACCACTTGGGTGGATTTGGTTGTTTGGCTGATGAGAGTTGAGTGTCTCCCCGAGGGGTGTTCACTTGAAGGAATGCCACCCAGGAACAAAGTGATTATGATGTTCCCCAAGTTTAGATTGCTTCTGGTGCAGCCTTTAGTCATATGGGCTCTGTCTTGATTAACTAAGTTGCGAGGGTTCAGCCTGGGCTTGACAAGCAGATGTAGCATAATTATAGGTGGAACGGGTCTTTCCATTAGGTTGAATTCTTGCTTCTGAAAGATCTCGTCTCAATATTCTCCTTTCCTTAACTCACTCAGAGTGTATAGGATGTTTGGGCTGATTGGAGTCTGAAGGTGAAAGTGCACAAACTCTATAGAGTTAGAAACTAAGATCTTAGTTGTGTCCCCGATTATGGACAACTATGAGAAGCTGGACAAGGATGGACGGAAGAATCACATCACTATTTTCAATAAGGCTGTGTTTGGATGTAAGAATTGAGCCTTGGAATTGGCTATTCAGAATTTGGAGGCCTAAATTCCCTTGTTTGGATGTCCATAGCATTCAGGCTGGAAATCGGACAAAATTCCAAGCCCACTCCCCACGCGTGTCCGGTTGGCCTCTCACAATACGGAGCATCTCCCCTCCGTATTGCATGGAATTGGCTCGTACCTGTTTGCGTCTCGCTCGCGAGGCTCGTGACAGGAGCTCGCTCGCCCGTGACCTAGCAGCGGCAGCGCTGGTGAGCTCTTCTCCCCTCGACCTCCTCCCTAAAGCTCCTCCTCCCAAGTCCCAACCCTTCCTCGAGCTCCCCTTCCACCCCGATCGTATCTCCCACAGAAGGCCGCCCTAAAACCTAGAACGAAGGGCATATGGAGCCAGGAGGAGCTCCATCGCCACCCTCGTCCTTGTCCCTCTCGTTGCGCCTCAAAGGAGCTCCGCACCGCCCATGGTCGAGAAGACCATGGAATTCGGTTGTTGTACTCATCCTCGTCGACCGCGCATTGTGGCCACCAAGGAACTCTGGAACCACCCATGGAGGATTGAAGCTGTGCGCTTTCTACCGCTGCCGCTCATGGAGGAGAGGAGCAGGGAGCTCCGCCGCCTGAGCTTGGAACTACGCTGCCGCTAGGCACCATGTTGTGCTCGCAAGGGAACAGTGATAACGAGACAGAGGAAACGTGCAACCCATTACAATATTATGGCCATCCAAACGCAAACTTAGAATTGGTTGACCCTTTTAGATTCAACAGCCCAATACTTGCACATACAAACATGAAATTTTGAATTGCAGCCCAATTCAATTTGTTGGTTGATCTTGTATTGGGAACAATTCAATTCCAAACCCTCCAATTCATACATCCAAACACATTCTAAGTGAAATTTTGACCAAGTGAACAATATTGTGGTGCTTCGATTTTAGTCCAATGATGCCACCCTTTGAAAAAAAACTATTGTTTTACAAAATATAGGAGAAAAATGGCTTTCTGCAAACTTAGCCAAAACTCCACTCAGTCAAATAAGCATGTAGTATTAGTCTTGCCATTTATATTCACCATAGTGTTAGTTGCCAATACATTAAATTGTATTGACTCCCTTGTGGCTGCATATTCCATCTTGCAGATGATTCTGAAGACGAGTGAGGACTTCGTTTAGGATTTCGAGACTATCGCCAACATGTTTTACCTGTGGCACATGAAGAAGATGGGCTCAATGTTGTACTATGTTTTCCACTGTAATTCCTTTTTTTCTACTAGTCTTCTAAGACTATGCAAGTATTAATATTATTTTGTAAAGACTGGATCATGCGATGTAATAGATTTTGATGCATTTGCATGATATTTCATCTTGTACTGTGGTGCTAGCAATTGATCCAGGGGCTAGCACAATAACACATATGTTCTTACATTATTTAAATGTGGGAACGCTACACCCTTGCTGCTGTAACATCCCTGATTTTTGGAAAATGCAAAAATCACAAAAATTTGAAACTTTTTGTTTTCATGTTATGCAAGTCACCAAGAACCAAATGAGATGCAAGAAACAAAAGAAAACAATACATATTCAATGAAATTGAAATTACCAATCCACTTATACCTCTATTCCATAAACCCTAAAACCCTCTCAAATGAATTTTCTCACATAAAGAAAACCATTTTATCTTCAGCAAACCTTATTACATAAAATGTTTTCAATTACAACATTACCTTGAAATTATTTTATGGCAATAACAATCAAAGATTTAAAACCCTTAATAAATTCCTAAGCCTAAAAAAATATTTGATGAGAATAAAATATTTTAATAATAACTTCTAGTTGTTATTCCAAGTTATAAACATAAAGGAGTGAATATAAAATGCATTGCTTTGAAAATAACATAAAAGAGGACTTTGGAAACAATATTTCGGGTTGTGTAATTTTTCTAAGCCACTTTGATAATTATTGATTTTTCTATTTTAAAAATAGCATCAAGTTACTATTAATAAATCCTTCATACCCTAAAAATATGAAAATGGTTTAAAAATGACTTCCAAAAATAGTATTTGACATTTATAATGTCTCTAAAATTTTATTTAATCAAAAACACCATTTTATTATTTTTCCAATTTTAAATAACATTAAGTACTATTAATGTTTTATTTATAAATTACAAAATATGATTTTTTTGAAATATGTTGAAAGTTTACAAAAAATGTTTCTAAGTGAAAGATATTATTTTTACAAACAATTTGCAATGTGTTTGCGGTCATTTGGACTTGTATATTAAAAGATATAAAAACAGAAAAAAAAAAAGAAGAAGAAAAGAGGATGACGTGATGATGACGTCATCATCGTCATCAACCCTGCTCTTCCGTTTCTACCCGAGTGAAGGGAAATCGAATCCCTTGATTGCGGGCATTTGAAGGCGCCTTAATCCCTCCCGTCACCTCAATGTTAAAGCCCCGCTCCTCCTCTTCGTTTTCCCTCCTATTACCCTCCTAGACTCGCCTCCATGCTGCCACAATAGCTCGCCGGAGCACACCCAGCCCGCCACCATGCCAGCAAGATTCCGGCCAAGGTAGCACCCTTCCACCGCCCCTCTGTGGTTATCCAGGTTCCCCGTGACCGTGCGCATCAGTTGAGCCATTTGGCCGATTTTTTCCGTTTAGGGAATCAACGGCGCCGTGGGGTTGCATCTCTCCGGAGGCCGCTCGACTCCGTCCGCGCGCAGGTGCTGTCCTGGGAAGCGCACGCCCTCGCCGTGGTCGCCTTCTTCCTCTTCGTGATCTCCCGAGCCTCGTGGACCATCCCGATGAGCAAGTGCAGCACCAGAGAGACGCCTCCGACGAAATTCCGAGCGCAAGCCACCGTCCTCACCATTTCCGGCGGCCAATTCCTGTGACAGAGGTAAACCCTAGCCCCTAGCCGTTAGATCCAAATCGGACGCGTCCTGTTAAGTCACTTAACGAATCGGTATCAACGAATCAGGGCCAGCCACGTAGACAGCCCAGTTGGCAGCGCCCAACGTGTTATCTGTCGCCCTCTGCGGTATGTAGCAGGCCCAAGCCCACTTCCTATCCATCTCTATGCGCGGTACATAAGCTATTCTGGCCCAACTGTCTCTGTATTTTGTTTCCGAATAAATTAGAATGCAAATTTTTCAGAATAGTCCCTAGAACTTAGAAACGTCATATCTTTTTAACCATAAGGCCAAATTTAGCAAACTTAGACTTTTTGGAATCAGCACAACATGTAGAATCTTTTAGCACTGTTAAAATTAAAATTTGACAAACTTAAATGGGTTCAAATTTAAATATGCTTGTTTGATGAAGTTTGGCATATAACAAATTATACTAATCCAAAAATTGCAAATAAAATATATTTGGAAACCTTAGGATGTGTACTATCATATTCTTTGTCCCAAAATATTTTTTAATCAAATTAAATTTGAATTTAGAATTAAGTGGTATATTTTAGTATTTTGGACATAGATTTAATTCTATACATATTTAGAAATCGTTTTCTTAGGTAAAGTTGATCCTTTTGGTAACCTTGAACTAGAGACATCAGTACCTAAACCTTTTGGACAACCTTGAACCATTTACTTGTAAGTTGGATCAAAAATCCATCTTAGTGAACCACTAGTTGATCATGCCTTAGATTTTGTTTCTATTCTTTCTACAATTGTTTGTTGTGAACATTTTGAATCCAAGACCAAGTCCCTAGTATGTAAACCATATAAGAGACCAAGTAGTGAACCTAAAACACTATATTATAGTATTCTATCTACTCCTCCATCCCCCTATTCTTGCTTCAAGAATTCATCAAGTTAGCAAATGGAAAACAAGACTCGAGCAATAGAAGACACTTCACTTTCAACTTGGTGGCAAAAAGTAGAGCTACAAGGAGGACCAATGAAGAAATTTTGAAGAAAAGACTCCACCACTAGAAGCAACTCAAGGAAGTACAAGTGTGAAGAAATCCAGAAGAAAACATCTCCCTCTCTCTTACTATCTTTCTTCGTGTTTTCTTTCTTTTTAACTTAGTGATATTTGTGCCTATCCCATACCCAAACCAATTAGTGAAGTGAAAGCCATGAAGAATCTCTCAATACCAAGGGAAGAATCCATTTAGGGAACAAGACTACAATATAAGCATGAAGATGATCTTCAAGAAGACAAGCATGTGAAGACTTGGAGAAATCCATACAAGTTGAAGAATAACAAGTTATTTTTGTCCAACCATTGACCCAAATGGAAAACCCAAGACTTAGTAATATTTTCCCTTTGATGAGGAAGTTAGTAGGCCTACCCTAACCACAATGGAATATACTAACATAGTCACTCAAATATTTTTGAAGGTGAATATGACCAAGTGTTTGCATGTATTACTTTAGTTGAAGAAGTAATATGTTTATTCTTAGTGAAGTCTTGGAACTTCCTCGACAAGTATGGTTATAATAAAGTTATATCACATCAAGCTCAACCTAGTCCTTCCAAAGTAAACCATTGGAATTTCCTTAAAAAGAATGAGACCATTAGAGAATGAATCTTTCAACTCAAACCTAGACCTTGTCCTAGCCCACTAGGTTAAACTCCTTTGGCTATGTTATTGCTTTGTATGATCTCTTCACTTGTATGTTTTCTTGATAGCATGTTTTTTTATTTTGTTATTGTGTTTTCAATGAGTAGATTGTACAGAGAGCAACGATCCTTTGTGAAGAGAGTGTGATAGCTTCACCAACTTCAACAAGGCAAGTAACACATCATCAACTACCCATTATTTTCTATATGCATTAGTTGATTTTTGAGTAGTATGCATTGATAGGAAATTTTACTAAGTTATATTATGCTATGCTATTATCCTAGTAGTGTGTAGCCATCTCTTTTATCCTTGTTATTTATAGCCTTAGAACTTGATCGATGCTATGCAATGAGACAAATGATTTTTTACTTGATGTTGTGGAAAAATTCTAAGTAACAACTTCAATGAACCACCTGGGCGGATTTGGTTGTTTGGCTGATGAGAGTTGAGTGTCTCCCAGAGGGGTTGTTCACTTGAGGAATGCCACCCAGGAACAAAGTGATTATGATGTTCCCCAAGTTTAGATTGCTTCCAGTGCAGCCTTTAGTCATATGGGCTCTGTCTTGATTAATTAAGTTGCGAGGGTTCATCCTGGGCTTGACAAGCAGATGTAGCATAATTATAGGTGGAACGGGTCTTGCCATTAGGTTGAATTCTTGCTTCTGAAAGATCTCGGCTCAATCTTCTCCTTTCCTTAATGCACTCAGGGTGTATAGGTTGTTTGGACTGATTTGAGTCTGAAGGTGAAAGTGCACAAGCTCTGCAGAGTCAACAAACTAAGATCTTAGCCGTGTCCCCAGTTATGGACAACAATGAGCAGCTGGACAAGGAAGGACGGAAGAATCACATCACCATTTTCAATAAGTAAAATTTGACCAAGTGAACAATAGTTGTGGTGCTTGGATGTCAATCCAATGATGCCACCCTTTTTGAAAAGAAAAGTTTGTTTTACAAAAGAGATAGGACAAAACTGGCTTTATGCAAACTTAGCCAAAACTCCACCTAGCCAAATAAGCATGTAGTATTAGTCTTGCCATTTATATCCACCATAGTGTTACTTGCCAATACATTAAATTGTATTGACTCCCTTGTGGCTGCATATTCCATATTGCAGATGTTTCAGAAGACGAGTGAGGATTTCGTTTAGGATCTCGAGTCTATCGCCAACATGTTTTGCCTGTGGCACATGAAGAAGATGGGCTCAATGTTATTCATGTTTTCCGCTGTATATCTTTGTTTACTGCTAGTCTTCTAAGACTATGCTAGTTGTAATACTATTTTGTAAAGATTGGATCTTGCGATGTAATAGAATTTGATACATTTGCATGGTATTTCATTTTGTACTGTGGTGCTAGCAGTTGATCCAGGGACTAGCACACTAACACATGTATTTCACTTTTGCTAAAAAGTGGGATGCTACAAAATGGTATCAGAGCATTGTGTTGCCTGTAGGATTCGAGCCCTTAGGTTTGAAAAACCCTTTTTGATCAAATTTATTGACTCCTTTGAGTACTTTTGGATCCTAGCGGCATAGTGAGATGAAGCGGCCCGGACAACTTTACGTGTCCACGGACACGAGACCGTTCCCTGATTGGCTAGCGGGTGCCAGTATCTCTCGCTATAGTGAATATCCAATTTGCAACAAGTGTTTAATAACCCATTGATCACCCTAGGATTGAAAATTTTCTATTTTCAAACTTTCTAGAAACAAAACAATCATCTTAATTCTTCTCATATCATCTCATCTGTTATTCACTTTCAAAAATTTCTAGAGGACCTACCTCTTCAATACCATCAAGAAAAATGTTGATGACCATATCAAGAAGTGCAAGAAGTATTTTCACCACATGAAGACCTACACTCAAGATTATTGAAGAACTTCAAGAAAAACATAGACTTCACAACAATCAAGAACACCTCAAGACATGTAGAGAAGATCTTGAAGAAAACTCAAGAAGATATAGATGAGACCACCAATCTAGTTACTTTGTTAGAACAACGTTAACTTGTTAGTGTATTGATCATACCAATGAGTGTGGTATGGCAATACTAGATGTTTTCTAAAACTATGTTGTTTGGTGTGATGATTGTGTTGCTATATGATTGTTATGTGTTGTTTGCAAGATGAGTTTTCCTTGATCCTCTATGTTAGGACATGGATTTTCTTTAAGTATCTAGTCTCTACTCATCCATACTAAGCCAAACCAAAACCCATACCACCAACCATAGTGAGCTACCATATGAAGTGCAAAAACAACCCTTTCACCCAAGAAATGTCATGACTAGTTCTCTATAGAGACACAAGCCATACAAATAAGGAGTGTCACAGATTTCAGGATTCCCTTTTGTGTGAAGGAACAATCACATCTATGATCAATGCCAACTACATCATAAGGAGAAGTAAGCCAATCAACAAGTGAAGAAAAACAAGTGAACCCCAAGTTGCATGAGATATGAAGATTTCAGAGCCAGCTACACCAAGAGAAGAAAAGATGAAGAAACACAACTATCCAGTTTGTGTTACATAGGAGTTTTACGAAACCCACTAGTTGGGAAATGATAGTTAGCTCAAGTTTGTCTTATAGATTGGAAACTTTCTGTTAGACAAGTGAGGTGACCTAGTGTTATTAAACAAGATTCATCAATCCAAGTACAAGGTAATGATTGAGTGCAACATGGATTGCCCCCATTGTGACTACTCACATTATTCACTTTTGCTACGAGGAATGTTAAATCTGAGTGACATACCTATTAGAGAGATGACGATGTTAAACCTGAACCATAAAATGGCAGAATACAATAATGACCCTATGTTATTGTTACTGAAAACATACTATTTTCGGTGAGTATCAAGCCAACCTTGGAGCTATCAAGCAATGGAAGATTTTCCTATCATGAGAGTTTCGTTAGAAATATGATGGTGCTTGCTTCAAGGATGACAACAACAAGATGGAAGATTGCCAAGGACATCAAAAGACCAAGTTGAGAGTGACCCAAAGAATTTTGATTGACCCAAAGAGTGACCCCTCGGTGTCAAAGCTAGTTCAACAGCCCTATGTTGGTCTATAACTCTACCATGAAGGAAATTTCTACTCAAGCCAATCTCAAATCAATCTACACTCCAATCTAATGAAACAGACTACCCACAAAAGTTTCTTTTAAGGGGGTAGCCCACCCAGTTGTTTTGGAACCTAGTTACCCAAACCTAATCTTTCTTTCTATCCTTCCCAAATCTCGGGACGAGATTTCTTTTAAGGGTGGTAGTCTGTAACATCCCTGATTTTTGGAAAATGCAAAAATCACAAAAATTTGAACTTTTTGTTTTCATGTTATGCAAGTCACCAAGAACCAAATGAGATGCAAGAAACAAAAGAAAACAATACATATTCAATGAAATTGAAATTACCAATCCAATTATACCTCTATTCCGTAAACCCTAAAACCCTCTCAAATGAATTTTCTCACATAAAGAAAACCATTTTATCTTCAGCAAACCTTATTACATAAAATGTTTTAAATTACAACATTACCTTGAAATTATTTTATGGCAACAACAATCAAAGATTTAAAACCCTTAATAAATTCCTAAGCCTAAAAAAATATTTGATGAAATAAAATATTTTAATAATAACTTCTAGTTGTTATTCCAAGTTATAAACATAAAGGAGTGAATATAAAATGCATTGCTTTGAAAATAACATAAAAGAGGACTTTGGAAACAATATTTCTGGTTGTGTAATTTTTCTAAGCCACTTTGATAATTATTGATTTTTTCTATTTTAAAAATAGCATTAAGTTACTATTAATAAATCCTTCATACCCTAAAAATATGAAAATGGTTTAAAATGACTTCCAAAAATAGTATTTGACATTTATAATGTCTCTAAAATTTTATTTAATCAAAAACACCATTTTATTATTTTCCAATTTTAAATAACATTAAGTACTATTAATGTTTTATTTATAAATTACAAAATATGATTTTTTTTTGAAATATGTTGAAAGTTTACAAAAATGTTTCTAAGTGAAAAATATTATTTTTACAAAATTTTGCAATTGGTTTGAGGTCATTTGGACTTGTATATTAAAAGATATTAAAAACAGAAAAAAAGAAAAGAAGAAAAAAGAGGATGACGTGATGATGACGTCATCATCGTCATCAACCCTGCTCTTCTGTTTCTACCCGAGTGAAGGGAAATCAAATCCCTTGATTGCGGGCATTTGAAGGCGCCTTAATCCCTCCCGTCACCTCAATGTTAAAGCCCCGCTCCTCCTCTTCGTTTCCCCTCCTATTACCCTCCTAGACTCGCCTCCATGCTGCCACAATAGCTCGCCGGAGCATACCCAGCCCGCCACCATGCCAGCAAGATTCCGGCCAAGGTAGCACCCTTCCATCGCCCCTCTGTGGTTATCCAGGTTCCCCGTGACCGTGCGCATCAGTTGAGCCATTTGGCCGATTTTTCCGTTTAGGTAATCAACGGCGCCGTGGGGTTGCATCTCGCCGGAGGCCACTCTACTCCGTCCGCACGCAGGTGCTGTCACGGGAAGCGCACGCCCTCCCCGTGGTCGCCTTCTTCCTCTTCGTGATCTCCCGAGCCTCGTGGACCATCCCGATGAGCAAGTGCAGCACCGGAGAGACGCCTCCGACGAAATTCCGAGCGCCGGCCACCGTCCTCACCATTTCCGGCGGCCAATTCCTGTGACAGAGGTAAACCCTAGCCCCTAGCTGTTAGATCCAAATCGGATGCGTCCTGTTAAGTCACTTAACGAATCGGTATCAACAAATCAGGGCCAGCCACGTAGACAGCCCAGTTGGCAGCGCCCAACGTGTTATCTGTCGCCCTCTGCGGTATGTAGCAGGACCAAGCCCACTTCCTATCCATCTCTATGCGCGGTACATAAGCTATTTTGGCCCAACTGTCTCTGTATTTTGTTTCCGAATAAATTATAATTTAAATTTTTCAGAATAGTCCCTAGAACTTAGAAACATCATATATTTTTAACCATAAGGCCAAATTTAGCAAACTTAGACTTTTTGGAATCAGCACAACATGTAGAATCTTTTAGCACTGTTAAAATTAAAATTTGACAAACTTAAATGGGTTCAAATTTAAATATGCTTGTTTGATGAATTTTGGCATATAACAAATTATACTAATCCAAAAATTGCAAATAAAATATATTTGTAAACCTTAGGATGTGTACTATCATACCCTCTATCCCAAAATATTTTTTAATCAAATTAAATTTGAATTTAGAATTAAGTGGTATATTTTAGTATTTTGGACATAGATTTAATTCTATACATATTTAGAAATCGTTTTCTTAGGTAAAGTTGATCCTTTTGGTAACCTTGAACTAGAGACATCAGTACCTAAACCTTTTGGACAACCTTGAACCATTTACTTGTAAGTTGGACCAAAAATCCATATTAGTGAACCACTAGTTGATCATGCCTTAGATTTTGTTTCTATTCTTTCTACAATTGTTTGTTGTGAACATTTTGAATCCAAGACCAAGTCCCTAGTATGTAAACCATATAAGAGACCAAGTAGTGAACCTAAAACACTATATTATAGTATTCTATCTACTCCTCCACCCCCCTATTCTTGCTTCAAGAATTCATCAAGTTAGCAAATGGAAAACAAGACTCGAGCAATAGAAGACACTTCACTTTCAACTTGGTGGCAAAAAGTAGAGCTACAAGGAGGACCAATGAAGAAATTTTGAAGAAAAGACTCCACCACTAGAAGCAACTCAAGGAAGTAAAAGTGTGAAGAAATCCAGAAGAAAACATCTCCTTCTCTCTTTCTATCTTTCTTCATGTTTTCTTTCTTTTTAACTTAGTGATATTTGTGACTATCCCATACCCAAAACAATTAGTGAAGTTAAAGCCATGAAGAATCTCTCAATACCAAGGGAAGAATCCATTTAGGGAACAAGACTACAATATAAGCATGAAGATGATCTTCAAGAAGACAAGCATGTGAAGACTTGGAGAAATCCATACAAGTTGAAGAATAACAAGTTATTTTTGTCCAACCATTGACCCAAATGGAAAACCCAAGACTTAGTAATATTTTCCCTTTGATGAGGAAGTTAGTAGGCCTAGCCTAACCACAATGGAATATACTAACATAGTCACTCAAACATTTTTGAAGGTGAATATGGCCAAGTGTTTGCATGTATTACTTTAGTTGACTAGACTAATCAAACGGACAATACCCCTCCAATGTCGAGTTACTCCACAATGTCGAAATTACCACAAACTGCCACCCAGGTACGTGAAGCGGTTAGCACGGGTCACGATGTCTTTTGTCCGGTTCGTCTTCAAGCTGACACCAATCCCGATGGCGAACGCTCCCCGGCCTCCGTGGCTCCACCACTGGTCCGCTCCGCCGCCCCCGCCAATGCATGTCTGGCCGTCGGAGCCCTCTGCACGCCTTCCTCCATTGTGGATCTCTCATGCAGTGGCACCAGAAGTGCTCGACCTCGAGGCACACAGATGCTCCATCGACCTCCCTGGAAAGGAGGCAGACCGGCTGACCGGCCCTTCCGGCCGACGACAACCGGGTCGAAAAATTCCTCATTGGAAATACCTAACCGCATGGAGTTTGGAGCAGATTTAGAGATGCCTCCCGGAGGAGGGCTGACCAGTAGATGAATACCAATAGTGCGAGAGGGGTAACCCCAGCGTCCATATCCGTGAAGTTGCCCAGGAACGAGACCGATCGATGAGGCCGCCGCCGGTCCATAGCCATGGCCGATCTGGCCGACGGCTAGGCGATTAAACGACAATACTAGCCAGCGATTAAAGGAAGCGAGCCAAGACGGAACCCAACTTACCGGCTGCTGCATCACAAACGAGTCACACCCTGTCTCATGCTCCCGTGGAATGAAATCAGATTACATCGAGCTCTCACTGCCATCTTCCAAGTGGAGCAGTATCAAATCTTCATGTCAACGATACATACTAATATTCACTGAATTTACCGTATGCCATTGCTGCCAATGCAGCATACTATGTCTGAATTATATCAGTCGGTGAATGTTATAGTTGAAGAAAATCAGAGTATGTACACTCTTCAACTAATCTGATGTAGAATTTCCTTACCTCAGATGCTTCATTGTAACTTGTAAGCTACATATCAACTTGAACTATGAGGTGGCAATGCCACCTTTAATTTGTTGTGTGTCCTGAAAAAATAGATATTGTGTAGGTGTCCAAAACGTTGTAGAACTGTTATAATATTCACTCAGTATACTTTATGTTTTATCTTGAAAAGAAAGTATAATGTGGTCTAAATTAGTTTTCTGTCCTAGAAAAAAAATATCTAATGTTCAGACCGTTGTAACTGAATAGCACTAAGTATTCTAAATTAGTTAGAGGTTAAAGTTCAGGATCATGGATGGTAATAACCAATAATTATTTATCTTTTCTTTCCTAATGTTTTGCTTTTTATTTTCTGAGGCTTCATGTCTTGTGCGGTGAATTCTAACTACGTGTTTCAGAACCTCAACCTCCTCTTATATCTTTCTGGGCGGCAGCGTCCTTCCTCCGCCCCGTCGTCTCCGGGCAAGTTGTGCTCCGCGTTGTTGCAGTTGCGGGCGTGTGACGGCAACTTTGGGGAGTGTGCCACATACGGCGAGGAGATGGCGTTGGAAGCACTGAGTCAGCAAGATGGCAGGAGCGCGAGCAGACACCGTGCTCCCCGTAGCATCAACAAAAAAAGATCTGAAGTGATCCATACTCTTTGAGAGATGGTAGAAGGAAATTCCATATTTTCCTGTCAATAGTTGCTAACTAGAAAGTAAAGAATCTTTTATTATTAGTGGAACAACAGAGAGTTCTACAAGATGAGTTAGAAACAGGTTTTGCCCTTTAGCAAAGCTGAATATAGGTAGACATGCAGCACACGAGTTACAACTTGTTTATAAAAGAACCTCTCATCTGAAATCATTACCTCGTAGCTGATACATGTGTTATGCGAACTGAACCAAACTATATATTCAGAGATTAGAGAGCACAAGTACATGTCTACCTACTGATTTAACAAGTACAGATACAAGCCTATCTGAGAAGGAAATAAGCACTTATTATGAACTTAAAACTGATTGTTATTTGCTCTGTAATTAAATGCATTTCTGCTTGCTTGACTAAAAAAGGGCTAACAGTAGACATGTTGTTGTTAGGCCAGAGAGTAGAGCTTTACTTAATCCTTTTTGTCGAATACGTGACTGCACTTGAGGAATCCAAATTAATTTGCACTTGAAAGCTTGTATGAGTAGGTGACACTGTACCAAAGGATTTATAATTTATGAGAAAGATTGAACGTGGTGCATGAAAGTTGACATTGAAATTACATTTATAAATCACCACTTATGCACTATGTACTTTGTGTGAAATTTTCATTATTTTCAAAAAAGTTCCCTTTTTTTAATGTGAGACGTGCGTTGCACGTGCACAGAGGAAATATTTGGAAAAACAATTGACATACCTGGTTGAGTTGTACAGTTGTACTTTCCTTTGGATAAATATTTTTTCCAAAGATCTGAGCTGAAGCTGCACGTACGTATGTTTTCGAACTATCAGTATCAAGGCATGAGTTGTGCAGAATTTGAATTTAATTCACGGTTAGATACTGTACCGACTTTTGCTTTTATATATATATATAATTTTAAGTTTAGACCACCAGTCACTTATATATTAGTACAATGCAGGAATACATCAAAACATATTCCAATAGTGATATGCTACCTGATATATTGATTATGTATAAGTTTGTTGTGAACGCCCAGCTTGTGTATGAGTTTGACATGTATTACAAATATTTTATTTCTAAATGGAATGTTCATATCTTCTATGCAAATGTTCTATGGAGAAGTTGCAACAGTGAATACAACTAAGATGGATAATGGTAAATGGACAGAAATAACCAGAATGACCACAAGTTGAAAAAAAATCCATGTTGTGTAGTGCATGATGCCTATATTGAAATTGAATGCATAAATTTTCGTCTCTTTTATGAATGATTTAGTTTTCTATTTACCTCTTTTTTCAAGAATGCAATCGCCGCATGTTTTTTCCCAAATATTATTTTCTTTAATAAAAACCCTGACAGTGTGCATTATTTTGATGCAGAGGCCGGGGCCTACGGGCTTCCATTTCAAAAAAAAAATTAGTCGGGTCATGTTTGTACAAATGTGGACAATGTATTTTCTTTGGATCTTCTACAAATGTGTGGTGATTTTATTTGATTAGGTGGCTGCACTAAATTTCTTTCAACCCAAACATAGAAAACACTCATAGATCGAGATAGAGGGTTCATTGTCAATTTTATTTTAGTTTGGACGGATTTGATCCAAATTTCAAATGCATTATTTGACTTATGAGACGTGCGTTGCACGTACATATTTGCTAGTTACTTTAGTTGAAGAAGTAATATGTTTATTCTTAGTGAACTCTTGGAACTTCCTCGACAAGTATGATTATAATAAAGTTAGATCACATCAAGCTCAACCTAGTCCTTCCAAAGTAAACCATTGGAATTTCCTTAAAAAGAATGAGACCATTAGAGAATGAATCTTTCAACTCAAACCTAGACCTTGTCCTAGCCCACTAGGTTAAACTCCTTTGGCTATGTTATTGCTTTGTATGATCTCTTCACTTGTATGTTTGCTTGATAGCATGTTTGTTTATTTTGTTATTGTGTTTTCAATGAGTAGATTGTACGGAGAGCAACGATCCTTTGTGAAGAGAGTGTGATAGATTCACCGACTTCAACAAGGCAAGTAACACATCATCAACTACCCATTATTTTCTATATGCATTAGTTAATTTTTGAGTAGTATGCATCGATAGGAAATTTTACTAAGTTATATTATGCTATGCTATTATCCTAGTAGTGTGTAGCCATCTCTTTTATCCTTGTTATTTATAGCCTTAGAACTTGATCGATGCTATGCAATGAGACAAATGATTTTTTACTTGATGTTGTGGAAAAATTCTAAGTAACAACTTCAATGAACCACCTGGGTGGATTTGGTTGTTTGGCTGATGAGAGTTGAGTGTCTCCCCGAGGGGTTGTTCACTTGAGGAATGCCACCCAGGAACAAAGTGATTATGATGTTCCCCAAGTTTAGATTGCTTCCAGTGCAGCCTTTAGTCATATGGGCTCTGTCTTGATTAATTAAGTTGCGAGGGTTCAGCCTGGGCTTGACAAGCAGATGTAGCATAATTATAGGTGGAACGGGTCTTGCCATTAGGTTGAATTCTCGCTTCTGAAAGATCTCATCTCAATCTTCTCCTTTCCTTAATGCACTCAGGGTGTATAGGATGTTTGGACTGATTTGAGTCTGAAGGTGAAAGTGCACAAGCTCTGCAGAGTCAACAAACTAAGATCTTAGCCATGTCCCCGGTTATGGACAACAATGAGCAGCTGGACAAGGAAGGACGGAAGAATCACATCACCATTTTCAATAAGTAAAATTTGACCAAGTGAACAATAGTTGTGGTGCTTGGATGTCAATCCAATGATGCCACCCTTTTTGAAAAGAAAAGTTTGTTTTACAAAAGAGATAGGACAAAACTGGCTTTATGCAAACTTAGCCAAAACTCCACCTAGCCAAATAAGCATGTAGTATTAGTCTTGCCATTTATATCCACCATAGTGTTACTTGCCAATACATTAAATTGTATTGACTCCCTTGTGGCTGCATATTCCATATTGCAGATGTTTCAGAAGACGAGTGAGGATTTCGTTTAGGATCTCGAGACTATCGCCAACATGTTTTTCCTGTGACACATGAAGAAGATGGGCTCAATGTTATTCATGGTTTCTGCTGTATATCTTTGTTTACTTCTAGTCTTCTAAGACTATGCAAGTTGTAATACTATTTTGTAAAGATTGGATCTTGCGATGTAATAGAATTTGATACATTTGCATGGTATTTCATTTTGTACTGTGGTGCTAGCAGTTGATCCAGGGACTAGCACACTAACACATGTATTTCACTTTTGCTAAAAAGTGGGATGCTACAGCTGCCCTGCAGTACTTAACTCAGCTTGCCACCATCAATGCTGAGAATAATGATATCCTTATGAAGGAACACTAGCGCATGCTTGTTAGTGAGAATCGCAAAAGGAATACAGTGACACAAGGAGAACCTAGTTCACCTAGGACCCACAGTACTTTACCTGCGATGCCACTACCTTCAATGAAGCGTGTGAATGTCATACGTAAAACCACAGGTTGCTTTACTTATGGGAAGGAAGGACACTTCGCTCGTGAATGTCCCTAGAAGAATCGTGTTCTAATTCATCCTGATGTGACCCAAGAGACCCAGGGTCCAACCAAGAAAAAGCGAAAGAGTTTGATGAGGGAACATCGAGACCAACAAGACATTAAGGAAGTACCGGAGACTCATGCCATAGTTATTGGTACGTTTTCGAACCAGATCTATGACCGCCCTAGTTTTTGTTTAACTTCGTACTCTGAGGAATCCGACGTGATGGAACACTAGTAATGTCTCGTCGGACTAGTAAAAAGTATCTTTGAAACTAACGACACTAACGTACTATATCTAACTCTAACACCTAACTATGTTTTAAAAATTACTAACATATTTTTTCCAAACCAAGGAGAAAGGTGTCGTAGGATGTTTTATAGCTGTTTGACGGAAAGAGGAAGTTGAAGGGAATATTGGAGTTTTGGGCTATGATTGTACTAGGAAATAAGATCTCTTGTATATCTATTTTGGAAGAATCAGATTTTAGGATAAAAGTTTGATGAAATTGATTTGCGGTTTAGAATAGGAGGGAAAGTTTGGGGAGAATATAAGTATTATGTGAGTTGGACTAAGGATATATTATAGTATGAATACTCTGGGGCTAACCAGTTGTGGACCCCAAACCTTTGGAAGTTATCTAGAGCTAAATTACGTAACATTGAGGAAATGATTGGAGGTTTAGAATTTTAGGTGGAAACTATTGGATTCTTAGTGTACACTTGCTGAGAATGAAGATTGGATGGGATAGAAGTAAATATACTGAGAAGAATTTATGGTATTGGAGTAGAGAGGAAAGATTTTTGCTCAAGTGACTCTCATGCTGGATTGTTATAGACATTTCGATTTTGGTAAAAGGCAGATTGGAGAAATATTGGGTTGTTATATGTAGGAAAGGTAAATTGGTAGACATAAAAGAATGGTTTTTTTTCATTCTAGAAAAAAATCAATATGGCTTGGAGATAGAAGATGGATATTCTTGGAGATATAATTTTGGAGCTTGTCACGTTCTGTTGAGATTGTTCTTAGAGAAATGGCTTAGCAGTGGTAATGACATAAGGGTCCATAGAGTTGAAAAGATTTATATAAGTAGTCGGAAAGTGGATCAGATCCCTAAATTTCGGGTATATGATGGTTGAATTCTTGGTTTAGCATTGGCAATATGATCGTGGAGAAAATTACTTTTGAGGGAGACAAATGTTATGAGATGTGCCTTTTTAAAGGTAGATTAGATTAAGAAATGGATAGTGGACCACCCGGAGTTTTAGGGAAGGAGCAATGGAAAGCTCATGTTTAAGAATGATTGGTGGATACCGATAGGTTGAATTATAGATTGATGAGAGAATTTATACCCCAAAGGAAATAATAGTGGATTGATAATCCTATCCTGATATTCTAGTGATGGTTCTAAGAACTAGTTGATAGTGGCAGCCTTATCAGACATATGGGATTGAGATTTAATAAGATCTATGCCTAAAGAGTAATCCATGGATGAATACTTTGGTTTTGAGGAACAATATGTTTGAGGTTTAGAACATGGCACCCAAACCCCTTGGAAAGCTATCCTACCGGTGGATGTTGGTAAGATTAATCAAAGGGGTGAGGCACCTATGCTTAATGTTACCAACCACAAAGTAGCTAGTTCTATAGACTAACATTCTAACATTCTTGTCTTGGCCACACTCTCTTTTTGCCTGCTTGCGAATCTCGGGAAGAGATCCATTTAAGGGGGGGAAGATCTGTCACACCCCAGTTTTTGAATCCTTGTACTATACTTAAAGGAGACAAAACTGTGGGCCAACAAAATTTTTCTCTCAACATGTTTGTGGAGATCAACTTGTGTATGTGACAATAGTCATGTAAGCATTGCAAGAAATATTTTCTTTCAAAAAAAATATTATTTTTCCTGATGATTACTATTGTTTTTGTGAAGTTTTCCATTTGATGCTTTGATGAATTTTTGTCCCAAGTGTTGTATCAAGGTTGATTTCAACTTAGAATTATTATTTGACTTTGTTTGATTCAAGAAAACAAAATGGCATTAAAAATTTGGATGTTTCTTTTGATGTTTCTATTTGGAATTATCTTTGAAAAACTAGCCAAGTATCAATATCTAGCACTTGTTTTTAATATGTTAGAGAATCACATTTTATGTTTTCTTGGCATGATATATGGACTAAAAAACTATAGGCTTGGTTTTATTTGTGGAGTTGGAAAACAATCAATTGCATGTTTGTTTTTGTGGAAGAAAATAAGACAGAAGAATGGCTTTTTAGAAAAATAGAGAAATACATAAAGTAGCCCTTTTTCCACTTTGTTTTGAAAGCACAATTCCAATTTTGTTTTCAAAAGATGTTTTGAAAGTAAAAATCATGTTTAACAATCTCAAACTTGGAAAACTAAATTTGGAATCCATTTGACCCTTGAAAACAGAGTGAACATTTTGAAGTTTTCATCTCTTTCTAACAGTTAGCAAATTTTGCTAAGTCACCGTTTTCTGAATTTTCTATACCAATATTTTTACAGAACTTGTGCAGTTGTTTTCATTTGGTTTTGGTGCAATTTTGGAAATGGGACTTCGCCAAACGAGTTCACATATGTTTGAACTAAACAATGGTGCTTTTGGTTTGCTTCTAGATGAACTAGAGAGGGAGAGACATGAGAGTAAAGAGGAGGGGACAAAGAGGAGAGGGACATGGGCTGGGCGCACAGTATGTGGTCACTTTGGCCATGCCGCCACCGTGTCATGCTCCTCCTCGCCGATGTGAAGTCCACCCGGACCCCCTCTACTCTCCTAGCACGCGTAGGACACCGTTGCACGTCGTGCACGTCCCGGGAACACGAGCCCGTGCCGAACGCGGCGTGGCCGAGAGCACCGCATATCCCCGACCTTGGCGCCGCGCCTATAAGTAACCCCGCACGCCTTCACTTTGCCACCTTAGTCCACACCTCCACCGCATCCACCCCGAGCCGCTAGCCCAACCCCGGAAGCTCCCGGTGAGCGTCCCGAACGGATTTCCACGGCCGGCCACCACGGACCGCACGACAAGGTGGAGCTCACCCCGAGCCATTCCACCTTCGTTATCACCCCCACTGCACTCCTCGTATGCCGTGGAACCTCCTTAACATTTGCTCGTGGCCGTTTGCTGGCAGGGCGAGCGCCACCGTCACCGTCGCCGCCGCGGTCGAGCTGCTTCGCGCCGCCGACAGGGACCGCCGCGACTGCCAAATCCCACATCCCTCCACTGTCTCGAGTCCCTGCTACCGCCTCGACACCGCGCCACCGCTCTCGCAGCCGTCGTCGTTTTTTCCGATCGTGGCCGGAGAGAGAGAGTGAGGAGAGGAGGAAGAGACGCCTAGACCGTCGATCGCGAGATCGACGGGTACTGTTGAATCCCGCCGCTTCCCGCGCAGCGCCAGTGTGCGCTCGTGCACTGGGCCACTTTGGTCGCTAGTTGGGTCGTGCGCGAGAGAAACCATCCTGTGCCCATGTGTGTTTGTTTTTCTTTTGAAAAATGCCAGAAAAGTGCACCCTAGCTTTAGCCTTGGGAAAATAGGAATATTGGGTTTTAATTCAAACAAAATTCGTTGCAGCGGCTTAGCCTTTTCTTAACCATATCCAACTTGCAGATCTAGATTTTCTTGTTTATTTTTGCAGTAGTATTTAAAATGCCAGAGACTGTCTATTAGACCATTTGGTGCATAACTGTCGGGGGCTACCCCCGAGTAGGGGTAAGACAGGTGATAAAACAGAGATCAAGGTACTGTTTGCCGGGTAGGCGGCTACCCGGTATCCGGTATACGCTACTCGGTGATAAGTGTTGAAGGCCAAGTGAAGATAATAAGGAAGATCAGAATCAGCCGAGTAGAGCTTGAGGGGGCCGAGTAGATGAGCAGCAATCCTACTCGGGCACAAAGTCAATGGAGCCGTTCTGACAAGATCCCGCGTATCCCGCAGCCGTACAGGCATGCGGTTCAACTTACAAGGAACATGATTATCCGCGCTATGGCGTGGGTACAGTGAGGGTGGGCGCGTCATGTCTTGTCACTGACAGGGGGGACAGGACGTGTCAGGGGCCTACTCTGTGAGACTGACAGGGTGGACAAGTCCTGTCAGCCGGACGGCGCGGCGACTTCTCGCAACAGCGTCAGCGGGAACAAGGAGGCGTGCGTCATGGTGGTAGTAGAGCTGTCGTATCGAGTACTTTTATCATTGTTTACTCGCTGGGTACCAGTATATAAGGTGCTCAGCCCCCTCCTGCGCAGGGACGTTGGCCCGGAGAGCATTTATTGGGATACTTAGCATTAGAGAGAGAGAGAACTAGAGGTTGGCTACTCGGCAAAAGGCAGGAACTGTACTGTGGATACTCGGTACAAGCTATATACAGAGAGGTAGGCAGGAGTAGGGGTGTTACCTCCACACAAAGGCCCCAAACCTGGGTAGATCTTGGTGTTTGTAGTGTTTCTGAGCGCGTCTACGTGACGTGCGATCCCCCCCGAATACCTACAGCGTCCATCGGCCCCAAACTCAAGCCACCCAATGGCATCTGTCTTCTCCACACCACGACAGTTCGCGCCCATCGTGGGGCCAGCAGCGGCGCTGGCTGGGGTGCATATTCGGACAGGATCGGTTACTCCGCCGGGGGAGCACGTGGTTTGTGGCCTTGTCCACAGATTTGGCTCCTTCGACTTCGTCAGCGACAACATCGGCGATTTCGGCGGCAGGCCCTTGCCTGCAGGCGGTTCCGTGCTGTCTTTCGGCGCGCATCTGGTGTACGTCGCCACCACCGTCATCCGCGAGTACCCCGAGTTGGTGCTCGTTGCCGATGATCCCCCCCGCTGTTTTCGCTGTCCGCGGGAAGCCGGCTGGCTGCTCTGTGGGTAGCGTGGAGGTGATGATGACGGGCCCGGCTATCGATGCCGGGAAAGGCGCGGCCGCTGCGGCTGAGGTCATCGAGGAGCCGGCTGCTGCCAGGGGCCACAAGCCCTACGAGATGCCCCGGAACATTCCGCGCTACGTAGATCCGTCTACGTCGACCGTGATACCGGCTGCTCGCGCTGGTGTCGAGCATCTCGGCATGCCTATCGCCACGGACACTGATATAGTGGTGGTGAGGGCGCAGCTCGAGCAGCAGCGACTCGCTTTGTTGCGAGAGGCCCAGGAGCTGGAGAAGGTTAGGCTTGAGCTTAACTTAGATCAGAATGAGTACAATAGGGTGCATGGCTTTACCCCTATTTCTAGAAATCCTAGCAAGTGTGACGCCCCGAGATCGGGCACTATGCAGATTTCAGCATTCCCGCCAAATTCCACATAATAACCGATTCCAGGTTGACACTTGTGATAACATTACAATAGTTCACGACTAATCCACAATTACAACAGCAACAGATAGATACAAGATGACTCAAACGAGCCAGGGTTACAACTGATACATTACAAAGATCCAAAAATAACAGCGGAAGAAACAACATATCGTCCGTCTACGGACAAGATCCAATTTGGACTAAGAGTCCTGAAGATAACCGAGAGCGGCCAATCCCTGCCCAGGCCAAGCCGGAGGGATTCCCAAGCTAACGTCGTCAGACTTCAAACCTGTTGACTGCAAGTTGGAATTTGCAGCCACGAAAGAGATTCGTGGGTCAGTACGGTTAAGTACTGGCAAGGGGGATAAAACCCATACTCACAAGATACCGGCGTAGCCAGTCATCACAAGATACAAATACTTTAGGATCAACGGAAAGAAAGGGGGGTTATTGCAAATAAGCGACAGCAGGCTGCACTAACCAACTACAGAGATTCTATTACTTCCAACTATCAGAAAGGGGATAAGATCGAGTAATAGTAACCAACTGAAAGATAACTTCAAACAAACCCATCCTGGATCTCGCCCCTTATCCGAAGAAGCAATCCGAGGATAACTCACACAGTTGAGTTAATGATGGTTCAGATTATTGTGTCGATAATGCCTATTACTAGTCAAGTTGTTAATCATTGGGTGAAAGGTTGTTATTCATTAGGTTTAAGTTGTCCTGAGTACTTGTTAGCCAGTACTTTCACCAAGTAATCCATAACCGCGGAAAACACGGCTTCTCGAGAAGATTATCCCTGCAGGGTTGCACCAATTTAGCCGTACACGCAAGAATAACCCGCCAGATGGGGAGCTAACCCACCAAGCGAGGTACTCTACACAACCAACCCTTCTTCGCATCAAGCCCAAAGCACCGCGTGCTGTGCGTGCGCGGCTAATCGAGTCCCCCGAAGAAAAGGAGGACCCTCATAGCACTGGAAGACCACGCCGCCCTAAATGCCGACTACAAAAGTTCCACCCTGGCGCCAAGGGTTCGTACCTGCATATGATGCAGCAAATGGAACACCCGAACTAGTACGGCGATTTGGACGAGATGCGAATCGAGTCAGTTGAGGGGGGCGCCCATACTCGCTTCCCACAGGCGGGTAGTGCGCTCATCATGGATCAGTAGACAAGACCCTTTTCCTATTAGGGTCGACACTAGCAGGCCTCAAAACCACAAAGGGCCTCCTGCCGGTGCCTTATCATCAAATTATTATTTAACAATAACAGTAGCATGATTGATTGATTGATTAAACATTGAGCCCCCGGAACGTAAAAGAGTAGTAACAGAAAGTAACGGGTAACAGACTCGAGCAAAACAACCCTAAGCAGGATAGAAAGACACGGGCAACAAGAAATGGTTATAGGTATGGAGGTGAGGCAATATCAAGGTTAAGGGATTCATGTGATGGGTTCGTAACAGAAACAACTACCACTAAGGCTAGCAGAAAAGAATCAACGGAAAGAATCGGTAACAAGTGATGAAAGGCAGCCATTTGGCAGCAAGTGAGTATACTTGCCTGAGATCCCGCAAGGTAGCAGAACTTGTCGTTGCTCACATCATCTCAACGTCCTATCCGGGAAGAAGCAACGAACCTCGAACAAACACCGGATGCAACAATTACTACTACGGCAAAAGATCCAGCATGATCAAGATATGGATGCATGACAGGTTTAAAGATGCATCAAGGTAAACTAGTTGACAAGATAAACAGATTTAAAGGGACCCATATGCAATTTGAGTTGCATATGAAAAGGCCATGAATTATGGTTAAATTATTTGTTTTCCAACTAATCAACAGGTGAAAGTGGATTAGCATGATGCATGCAAAAGGGAAACAGCAAAATAACAACATTACAAACAAATTATAATAGGGTGTAGGAATTTAGAATTTTATTATTAATTTAGGGAATTTTTGGGTGCCTTAAAGGTGACACACAAGTATTTGTTGTTTTCAACCATTTAAATTGTTCAAAACAAATAACAAAGTTTATATTTGAAAAGAACATCAAATTTTAGTTGGATTACATGTTTCACATTTTGAAATTGGACTTAGGATTATTTAATTATGAATTAAACAATATTAAACAATTTTTAATTGAATTAAACAAGATTTAAATTGTTTAGGCAATTTAAATTATTCAAAACAGGAAACAAAAATTATATTTGAAAAGGTGAGATGAAATGGTAGGGAAAACATATTTTATTTGCATTTATTGGATTAATGAATAATTAGTTATGGATTTTAGAAATTAGCATTTGTAATATTTAAGTTTGAATTTTAAATACATTTGAAGTTTCCAAAACAGTACACAAATTGGATATTTGGAAAGTTTAGGAAATTTGGATCTGAAAACATATAAAGTTTTTATTTATTGGGTTTACAGAACAAAAGATATTAAATTTTGAAGTTTTATATTCAATTTTGTTGTTTAAATGGATTTAGTAATTAATAGGAATGCGCAGAAACCTTTTGTTACGGATCTGCTTCCTACCCTAGCCGCTGCCGTGCGGGCCCAGGCCTAGGTGGCAGCCACGCAGGCGGGTGCACGGTGAGTTGGCCACAGGTGTCGATGACGCGTGGGGCCGCCCGCGCGGAACAAATGGCTAAAAAGGTTGGCCTTGCGCGGCCGGGGGGATTCGACCCCGAGACCCAGCGCACGCGCGCACCGATCTGAACCAACTGGGCTGGACGTTGGTTGTGATACCGTAGCAGACTGACGAAACATATTGTACACTACGCGCGTTAACTGAAACTTGGAACAGATCGTTCCTTTTCTGAACTTTACGAACAGAGAAGGGATCGATGGCAGAACTCCGGTGGCCACGGCTGGGGGTGCTGGCGACTCGCGGTGGGGTGTGTGGATGTGCGGGTGCAAGTGTGCCACGAGGGCGGAGAGAAGGAGGCGAGGGGAAGAAGGAAGCGCTGCTCACCGGGGCCTGTTCGTCGAGGAAGGCGACCGGCTGCTGTCGGACAGGAGCAGCGAGGCCCTCTCCGGCGACGGCGCGGCCGCCGTGGTGCCTCCCGGCAAGCGACGAGGGGGCAGGGAGGTTCAGCACGATGCAGGGGTTCCATTCCACTCCTCGGAGGCGCCTCGAGGTGGCCAGGGCTACCGGCGCTAGGGGAGGAAGGTGGTGGTGCTCTGTGGTTGCGGGTGGTTTCAGTAGGTTCAGAGAAACGGATGTGATCAGAGGGAGGTGGCGGCGATGGGAAGGAGGGGTGCTAGGGTTTCTAGGGTAGGCAGGGGGTAGGGTGGTGGTGCTTTAAGGAGGGGGGAAGGCCTGGTACGGCACACCATCGGAGGGACAGGGAGCTGATCGAAGGGCTCTGATGGGGACGTACAGGTGCTGACGTCGAGTTGAGGAAGACGACAGAGAAAAGGGGTGGGCCAGAAATAGAGTAGATGGGCTGGGGAGAAAGATGAGATGGGGTTGGTCTGGGCTTAGGGTTAGATAGGTTAGTTGCTGCTAGCTTTTTCTTTTATTTATTCTTCTGTTTTATTTTTTTATTTTTGCTGAAACCAAATGGAAGAAAAGAAAGCTTTTTGGTTAGTAAAAAAAATGATAAAAATTATGGTTAGGTTAGTGTTTTAAATAGCAACTAGAAACCAATTTTTGTTTTCTAAAAGTTTTTTTTTCAAAATTATTGCTGTTTAGGATTTAAACCAAGTTTGAAGGAATTTGAATACTCATTAAACATTATGAAAACAATTATTTTCCATAGGGTGGACCCTAAGGTTAAGTTTATAAAAATCAGTTGATTGGCTTGTTAAAGTTTTTAACTTCAAAAGGGGTTATGTTTGAGGCATTTTGGTTTGAAAGGGAAGGTGATTTAATTAATTGCTTGAAAATAGTTGTTTGATTAAACCCAACAAGTTAATGAATGATTTGGTTTAAATTTTTGAGTTAGCCATTAGGGTTTTAACAAGAGGGAAAAAAATATTAACAAGCAATTGGATTAAACAATTTCAAATTATTGAAAAACAATTGAGTGATTTAGTTTGCAAGTTTGAAATTGGGAATTTTGAGCAAGGGTGAAAGTTTAAATTGTTTTGAAATTTTCAGTTGTGATGCAAACATGGTGCAATGCAATGTGATGCATATGATGCAAACAAAACAAACAGGTAACACCCCAGGTGTTACAGCAAGATAGGGACTATTCGGCGTAACTTAGGCGCTGAGCTATCTAGAGTTGGTAGAGCTGCTAGCAATTTTTCCAGTCAAAACACAGCTGGTAGGCCGAAATATAGTTCCCCCGATAAAACACTTAGAGCTGCAGAGGTTGTTGCTGCAGAGTTGCCAAATCTCACTGGCGAGGCCCGTGTGAGACAGCAGGAGTGGCTCAATGAGCTCGTTCTGGAAGCTGGCAGGCAGAATGAGGCATTTCGGCAAGCCAACCCGGGGGCGGTGCGTCTCATGTTGTTCAGTCACATGGGGCAAGATCCGTGGACCAGGCTTCATCGCCGCTTCCCAGGGGAGAGAGGGCACCCAGTGTAAACTCGGGGAGACACAAACAGATGCAGGTGTACGACCCGGCTGTCGCCAGAAAACAACACGTTGTAGCGCGACAGCCCGGCCAAAAACACAACGCTGCAGGTACTGCAAGAGTTCACCAAGAGGGGCAAAGGAGGTAACAGAGAAGGCCCATCTCGGCAGCATGTTGCTAACCTTGTCCAACATGTTTCTCAGCCAAATGTGGTTGCTGCTGTGGCCAACCCGGTTGCTCAACCCGGCCTAGTGCCTCAAGACCGCTACAATGATGGGTACTCGGCTATGGAGCGTGCCGGGTACGCCGACCCAAGAGATATCACAAATCGGTTGGGAGGGAGAATGCTGGAACCAAGTGACGCAAGATACAGGCTGGACCGGCTCTACCGGTCCGAGGAGATAGAAGAGAAGGGCCTGCCAAGGCCAGATTAATTTGGTCCCAGGATCATGGGGGAGCCACCCATGTCCAAGTTCCAGCGGGCTAGAGGGACCAAGACCTACGACGGAAGCACCAAGCCGGAAGACTGGCTGAATGACTATGTGACTGCCGTGTACGTTGCAGGTGGCAACAGGAGGTGGGCAGTTCGGTATGTGCCCCAGATGCTGGAGGGCCCTGCCCGGATCTGGCTCAACAACTTGCCCAGAGACATCATCAACTGTTGACTTGACTTATCGGAAATCTTCACCACACTACTAGAGAAAAGCCTATAGGAGGAAATGAGGGCTCGAGGCGCATATTGGCAAAATGCGCCTCCTATATATTATGCGAGGCGCATTTCGAAGATGTGCCTCCTATAATGCATATATAGGAGGCGCATTTCAAAAATATGCGCCTCGCATACTTCATGTGGGGACCATAGCCTCGTGGCCCCAGGTTATGCGAGACGCATTTGTCCATATGCGCCTCCTATAATGTAAGTATAGAAGACGCACTTCTATAATATGTGCCTCCTATATTTTGTGTGGGCCCGGGTGGCTTCTGAGGCAGCGAATGCGAGGCGTATCTGGCAGAATGCGCCTCCTATGGTTGGAGGTATAGGAGGCACATATTTTCGAAATGCGCCTCCTATATGTGCATTATAGGAGGCACATCTTGGAAATGCGCCTCGCATAATATATAGGAGGCGCATTTTGCCAATATGCGCCTCCTATAATATCCAGCACGATTTTTGCTACTTTTTAGCACATGGGAGCCACTACCACTCCACTCACATGTCTCACTTATTCCTCCACACCAAACATAGATCTACTCATCCCCAACCTCCTCCCCACCTCATTTCCCCCCATTAATTCACCATAGAAGCTTGCTCAACCTCCCTTGGTTTACCCTCATATGTAAGTGAAGTCTCTTACTCCTCTAGATCTACAACATGTCCCTTTATTTCTCGCCCGGCTCTCTTGCGCAAGCCGTTGTTGGAGGAAGCATGAAGGAGTTGCTTGCATGTATGCGCGTTATCGGTGGCACCGACTATGTGATTGTGTTATGGTGCTTCTTTTTGTGCAGGGATTTCATTTTGAGATGCCAATGTTTCGCCGGGAAGTCGATTCATTTCTTTCCCGGCGAATTTCTGGCACTGGCGGATGTTCTCTTTTTAGGGGAGGTCATGCCAAATTTTTCCGGCGAGATCCACGTCCATATATGCTCTAATTATGTTCTTCTTGGTCTTTTGTACCGCGCAGGCGACCATGGTCCGACAACTGGTGAACAAAGCCCTCGTGGATAGGTGGATGACATGCGCGAGGGCCGACATGGCACGCGCAAACAAGACGGAGATACGATGTCCGTGTGTAACATCCAAGTATGAAAACCCTTAGTTGTTTTACTTATTTGTTTAATTTAAGCAATGCATCATGTCATCATCTCATTGCATTTGTTATAGTTTCTGTTGCATTGTTTTCTTAATGAATCAAACCTTGTTTTCACACTTGTCTGTTACAATCTTTCAAACAAAGAATTGCAAAACAAAACCTCCCTTGTTTTCCAAATAATTCATTAATGTTCAACTATTAAATTGTTGCCTCAAATCATTCACTTAATTCCACCAATTAAACTCAAATCATTTCCCATTCTCAAATCAGTACCTTTTTGGAAACCATAAAACTCACCAAACATTTCTTCCCCCTCTAAATCATTCTAAAACCCTAGGGGTAACCCTATTCTTATGCATGTTTTTAATAAGGCTTTATTAAACTCAAATCACTCTATTTTGGTTTCAAACACAAACTACTATTTTAAAATTTAATTTTTGAAATCCAAGCTTGCAATGTGGTTTCTAATCACCTAAAAAGCTTAACTAAATTTTTCTGTAATTTTCCTTGATTAAAACCTTAACAGTTTTCTCCAAAAGCAAACTACAAAAAAAAAAAAACAGGAGAAATAAAAAGTGGGCAGCACCTAGCGCGCGCGCAGCAGCTAAGCAAGCCCAAGCCCACCTAAGCCTACGCGCGCGCGACCCAACCCAGCTAAGCGCAGCTTAACGTTTCGCGATTCGTGCGATCGCCTGTTTCTCCTTCTCCTCGCAGTACGGCGGCCATCGGGCGGTGCCACCGCAGTCCCGAGCGACTCCGGCGGCCAGGAGGGCACCGCGGGCCTATAAAAACGAGACCTAGCCCCTGGCAGGTGCCCTAGGCCCCTAGGTTTCCTATCCTCGCGCCGCTGCCGCCAATCGCTTCCACCTCGACGTTTTCCCCTCTGCTGCAACCTCGCCGGCGGCTGATGCTCTGAAGAATTCCATGGCGCCGCCACCTCTCGCTCCCACCTAGCTGCCAATCAACCGCAGCCGCTTCGCCACTTCCCCTTCTCCCTCTTGGACACCAAGAACAGGCACGGTAAGCCTCAGATCTTCGCCGTGGTCCAATTCCTTCTCCGGCCACCGCGCGCCATGTTCTGAATCCGTCGCTCGCACCGCCGTTGCAGGGCTCATCGTCGTCAATCTTTTGCTGGAACCACGTCGCCACATCGTCCTCTACACGCCGGACACGCGAGCGACACCGGAGGAGCACCACAGCAACGGCACCGTCCTCGACCTCGCCGCGGTCTCTGTCGTCATCCAACGTCACCGTCAGCCTCCGCGTCAAATTACTCCGGTGGTGAGCACCGATGCCTCCTCCCCCCTCCTTGCATCTAGTACTTGCACCTCGGCGCATCCATCTGCAACGTTCACGCACGCAATCGTTTCGAGATCCACTGTGTATCGTCGACGTTCTCTCCGGCGAGGTGCTGTCTGACGGACGAGCACGGTTCTGTTCGTCAGAAAGTTCAGTTATTCTGAACTGAATCATAACCTGTTTCAGCTCGCTATACTGTCAAACACGCATTCGCAGCGCAGCTGGTAGCACCTCTGAAACTTTGCGAGCAGGGCGTGGGTTCGAGGCCTGAGCGCCCAACTTTTTGCTCTTTATTTCCGCAGCGTGGGCAGGCCCACTGTCATCGACCTGGGTGGCCACGTGTGCTTGCGCCAGGGCCACGCTGTCCACTGGCCCACTGCGCATTGGCAGGGGGTAGCGTGGGGCTGTGTAACAAATGTTTTTCGGCACAAATCAAAAATTCCAATTTCTTTTAATTAACAGATTTAAACGCAAACTTTGAAATTCAATAACTTTCATTTGGTAATTCCATTAAATACAAACTTTATATCTATTCTGATCCAAATTTCATAATCTTTCCAAATATCCAACTTGTGTTCTGTTTTGAATTTTCAAAATACTTTTAAATTTCAAATTTGAATAATTCAAATGCAAATTGAAATAATTCATAACTAATTCATACTGTTTTCAAATAATTCAAATAAAATATGTTTTTCACACCTTTTTTAATACTCTATTCAAATATAAATTTTGTTTTCTGGTTTGAACAATTTAAATTGCCTAAACAATTTAAACCTTGTTTAATTCAATTAACTTTGATAAAAATCATAACTTGATTAATATAAAATATTTTTGAACATGCAAATTATGTTTTCAAACCACTAAAGTGTGAACTTTTCAAATGTGGATTTGAATTTATGGTTTGAAAAAATAAAATTCAATTAATATTTAAGCTTGTTTTAAATTCAATTAAAACTTGTTTAATATTGTTTAATTCATAATTAAATAATCCTAAGTCCAATTTCAAATTGTGAAACATGTAATCCAACTAAAATTTGCTAACCTTTTCAAATATCAACTTTGTAATCTGTTTTAAACAATTTAACTTGATGAAAACAATAGTTGTTTGTGTGACATGCTTAAGTAACACAAATTCCAAACTTAGTAAATGTTTTTCTAAATTGTTAACTATCATTCCAATTGCATTTAATACTGTTATCTTATTGTTATTCATCATGCATGCATCATGATAACAACCAACACCTAATAAATAGTTGTAAATCATTTGTTCCAATTGTTTCAATGGATCCTTTTCCATATGCAACCCTTGCATATGTGTCCATTCAATTTGTGCTATCATGTTAGTCAGTTTATCTAGATGCACCTATTAAATTGTCATGCATCATATTGACTGTGCACAATGCCATGAACATGATTGTTTACATTCCTGTTTTGTCTGTTTGCTTCTTCCCGGTTAGACGACGACTACGTTGAGACCGACGATCCTTACGACACCACTACCCAGGACCTAGCCCAGTACCCGGCTACTGAGCTGCCAGGCAAGTTATCACTCACATGAATCATCGAGTTCCTTTCCACACTTGTTGTCGATACTATCCTTTTGTCTACTATTGCTAGCCCTATGTATCGTTGCTTGTTCTCCGAACCTATCACATGATACCCTGAACCAATGCTATTGCCTCACCTCCATACCTACAGCCTTTGTTTGTGCCCTAGTATTATCTAGCATGCTTAGGGTTGCTTTTACTCGAGTCTGTTGTCGGTTACTACTTTTACTATCTTATTACTAGTACCGGGGGCTCGATGTTAATCAATCAATCCTGTTAATTGCTAATGGTAATAATAATTTGATGATAAGGCACCGGCAGGAGGCCCATGAGAGGTTTTGGAGCCTGCTAGTGTCGACCCTAATAGGAAAAGGGTCTTGTCTACTGATCCATGATGAGCGCACTACCCGCATGTGGGAAGCGAGTATGGGCGCCCCCCTCAACTTGACCTGATTCGCATCTCGTCCAAATCATCTCATTTAGTTCGTGCTTTCTATTTGCCGCATGCATGTTTTTGCGAGCCCAGCGCAGGGTGGAACTTTTGTAGTCGGCATATAGGGGGACACGTTCTTAGAGTGCTATGAGGGTCCATTTTCTTCTGGGCTCGATTAGCCGTGCGCCCAAGGTGCTTTGGGCTTGATGCGGAGAATGGTTGGTTGTGTAGAGTACCCCGCTTGGTGGGAGGCATCCCATCTGGCGGGTTATTCTTGCGTGTACGGCCAAATTGGTGCAACCCTGCAGGGATAATCTTCTCGAGAAGCCGTGTTTTCCGCGGTTATGGATTACTTGGTGAAAGTACTGGCTAACAAGTACTCAGGACAACTTCAACATAATGATCAATCATGTTCCACCCAATGATTAACAACTTGAATAGTAATAGGGTATTCACACAAATAACTTGATTCATCCTAATCCAACTGTGTGAGTTATCCTCGGGTTGCTTCTTTGGATAAGGGGCGAGATCCAGGATGGGTTTGGTTGAAGTTATCTTTCAGTGGGTTACAATCCTCGATCTTATCTTTTCTGTTAGCCGGAATTTGTAGTTATCTTCTGTAGTTGGTTAGAGCAGACAGCAGCAATTTTCATATCACCCCTTCTTCCGTTGATCCCAAGCATCAATGCTTGTGTTGACGGGTAACTCTTTGATGAACTGTGAGTCTTGCTTGCCAGTACTTGGATGTACTGACCCCGTTGGGGCTGTGGTTTACGCAGAGTACGACTACGACTACGATGCTTCTCAGGATGGCTACTTTGTGGAGTTCGACGAGACTGCAGACGAGTAGTTAGCTGGACCAGGGCAGGATCCAGAACCTACGTGGATGGGCTTCGTCTTATTTATTTTCTCCGGCTTCCTAAGCCTGTTGGATTTGTCTGTACTCAGACCCCTTTGATTGCTTCCGCTGTTGTAATGAATGATATGTTGGGACATGTGTCCTCTGGATGACTGTATTCGATATTTCTGCCTTAGTGAAGGCCAGTTGCACTTATTTCATTCTTTTGTGTCGTAGAGATAAGTTGTGATAATCATTCGTTCAAAACTGTTGACGTACAGTGCGTGCTTGTTATGAAGTACGTCGACAGTAGTGCCTGTGACTCCTAATGGATAGTTTACATCGACGGTGGAATAGTAGGGCTTGTGTTGTCGCGCATAAGCGCAGGCCTACCAGGAAGCTGGGACGTGGGAGCAGTTATGCCCCATAATCCAAGCACCTACTATCCAGTTCGTACGACGAGTATCCCTTAGAAGCCAGGGTGCGACACCGTGTCGCGACTGCAAGCTGATGTTCCTGATAAGGCACGATTCCGGATTGCTGGAGTCGCACCTTCTCCGACGTGATTTCATGGATGGCTACACTCGTTGGATACGTGATGGCGAAAATGGTGATGAGGAGGATGTCAATAACAATGAAGATATGGACGCCAGCGGCTCGGCAGGTGATGACGATCATGAAGATGATCATTAGGGTGGCGCCGGGCATGGGCACGAGGATGATCAGGGTGGGGCAGGGCATGGACACGAGGATGATCAAGGCAACGCCGGCCATGATTCGAGCTGGCTGCAAGACCCTCATTACCAAGATCTTCTTCTCAAGGAGACGAGTAACGCCAGAGCCGCCGCAAGAGAGAAATCTAAGCTTGCGCAAATGGAGAAAGATGCGGTCACTCCATTGTATGACGGATAGAACGACGGGGATACCCGTCTAAATGTAACGCTCAGGGCTCTGGAGATGAAGGCGAAACACAAAATGACCGTCGAATCCTTCGACGACATCATGGGATTATGGCATGATATTCTTCCAAAGAAGGGGAACACATGTCCGACTGGTATTGCCGAGGCCAAGAAACTCGTGTGCCCTCTCAATCTACCGCACGTGAAATACCACGTCTGCATAAATGATTGCATCATCTACCGGGGCGAGGACGCAGAGAAGACCGCGTGCCCGGTGTGCAAGTCCTCTCGATACAAGATGGGGAGCAAGAAAGCTCCTAGAAAGGTGGTGTGGTACTTTCCTCTAACTCCTCGTCTGTGGCGGTATTTCGCAGACCCTAAGGAAGCAGAGCTCATGCGCTGGCACGCGGAGAGAAAGAGGCCGGAGGGCGATGATCCGGAGAAGCAGGAAATGCTGAGGCACCCTTCGGATGCTTCCCAGTGGAAGGCGTTGGACCTCCAATATTACTATCATTTCGGGAACGAGTCAAGGGACCTAAGGCTGGGCGTGAGCACTGATGGGCTCAATCCGTTCGGAAGCCAGAGTAGCACGCACAACACCTGGCCCGTGTTTGTATGGATCTACAACCTCCCCCTGGCTCTGCATGAAGAAGAAGTACGTAACCATGAGTATGCTGGTTCAAGGGCCGAAACAACCCGGCACAGACATCAATCTGTATCTCACGCTGTTAAAAGAGGAGCTGGCCACGTTGTGGGAAGAAGGAGCCCGTACGTGGGATGCCTCGAGACATGACTACTTCGACATGAGAGCGGCGGTGATCACGACGGTGCAGGACTATCCCGGTTACGGATACTTATCGGGCCAGGTGACCCAAGGATTCTATGGGTGCGTTAGGTGCAAGGATAATACAACGTACCACCAGCTAAAGAAAGATCCTGGGTCCGGGAAAACCGTGTACCTCGGGACTCGGAGGTGGCTTCCCCCGAATCACCCATGGAGAAAGCTAGCACATCTGTTCGATGGGACGGTCGAGCGCCGAGAAAAACCGGACCATAGGAGCGGCGCGGAAATCTGCGACCTGTTGAATAACTGGGAGTGCCCTGCGCCGGGAAAGACCCAGAAGAAGCCAGAGCCGCTGCTGATGGTATGGAAGGCTAGGTCTGTTTTCTGGGACTTGCCATACTGGTATATCCTTCGCGTGCCTCAATATCATGCATATAAAGAAGAACATTGGCGAGAGTCTGCTTTCCACCCTCCTTAACACCGACAAGACCAAAGATGGGCCGAAGGCAAGGAATGACCTGAAGCATATGGGCATCCGGAGTGAGCTTCAACCACCATCTAACGATGACGACAAGGAGGAGGAGGATGATCAGGAGCAAGAGGAGACGGAAATGCAGAATAGCCATCGTCGTCGCAAGGGAAAAAATGTCAAGAAGGGCGTGGTCAAGCTCAAGGCCGCGTGCTTCACCCTGAGTAAGCAGGAGACCATACAGTTTATGAAGTGCCTCCTCGGAGTCAAATTTCCGAACGGCTACGCGGGGAAGATAAGCAGGTGGCTAGACGAGGCGAAGCAGCGCTTAAGCGGGATGAAGTCTCACGACGTCGCCGTGCTGTTGACGCAGGTACTCCCGGTCGTGCTCCGTGGTATAATGGACCAGCACGTCCGTGAAACGCTTTGGGGGCTCTGCAATTTTCTCGACGTCATCTCTCGGAAGTCCATAGGCATTAAGGAGCTCACGAGGCTACAAGAGGAGATCGTGGTGATACTATACGAGCTCGAGATGTATTTACCCCCCGCTTTCTTCGACGTCATGCTTCATCTGCTTCTCCATGTCGTGGAGGATATCGTCCAGCTCGGTCCTCCGTTGCTGCGAAGCATGATGCCCTTCGAAAGGCTCAACGGACACATCAAGGGATACGTTAAGAATAGGTCCCGTCCAGATGGAAGCATAGCGAACGGCTTCCTGGCCGAGGAGTGCATCTCTTTCTGCTCGAACTTTCTACAAAGCGAGGACACTCTCGGGCTGCCATTCAACAAGCACCTCGGGAGGCTCGCTGGATGGGGTCATAGTGAGGGCCGACGCGTGAAGCATGTCGACTTCGAGAACCGAAGCAAGAACTATGAAAGAGCAAACCTGGTTGCCCTGCAACACCCGCAGGTGGTCGATCGATACATAGATGAGCACAAAGCGTTTATCAAGAAGAGTTACGCTGACCGGGGCCTCCCGGCCCCGAGGGAGGAAGATGTCGTCAAGGAGCACAACTCCAGTTTCACGCGGTGGTTCAGGGAGAAGGTGCTTGCTAATCCACCGCACGGCGAGTACTCGGAGGAAGATAAACTCATATTAGCCTTGTCACAGGGCGCCTCGCGCAGCGTGATGACCTATCAGGCATACGATATCAATGGATACACGTTCTACACCGAGGAAAAGGAAAATAACTGCGATTACCAGAACTCAGGGGTAACAGGGATATTCTACACCGGCGATGTCCCAGAAAGATACTACGGAAGGATCGAGGAGATCTGGGAGCTCAGCTACGTTACGGAGAAGGTGTCGATGTTCCGTGTCAGGTGGGCTAAGAGCGTCCTGAAAGAAGGCCGATATTTCACCACCATGGTTATACCGAAAAAGACCACCAACGCGAACGCACCCGCGAGCAACGAGCCTTGGGTTCTGGCTAGCAAAGTCTACCAATGCTGGTTCATCACAGACCCATCAAAGCCTAGCCGGGTTGTCGTCAGGAGAGGCAAAAGGAACATTATCGGAATGGACGGAGTCGCCAACGAGCAAGACTTTGACCAGAACGGCAACCCGAAGATGGAAGACGAATACGGCGACCAAGCACCATACGTCACAACCCTACCGAAGAAAGGAGTACTCAACGTCCCGGACCTAACCTATGCACCCGCGACGAAGAGGGGCAAGAAGAAGATGGCGGCTAAGAAACGCTAGTTACCGCGCTTCGACCATTGTCAAGAACCGCGTGGCATGTGTGCCCTACTATTATGTATCGAAAAATTCATAATTATCACTTTGTGTAATGTTATAATATTGCATTACGAATATTATATATTTACGAGACACATTCATAATTGTCAATTTTATGTTGTGAAGCTATTTGGATATTTAAAATACTTTCACTTTATTTTATAGTTTGTTTCGGTAATGTTTTTACATTAAAAATATGCTTAAAAAAAGCAAAAAAATATGGCCACCCCCAGGATTCGTACCTAGGTGGACCAATGTGCAGCTGCCAAACCAACAAAGCTAGACAAGTTCTGTGATAAGGAACACACGCGTGCTCTTTTAACCAGACACGGGATTTGTACGAGGCGCACTCCAAAATGGGCCTCCCGTGACTTATACGGGGCGCAGCTCCTAGAAATGCGCCTCGCGTATTCTTAACGAAATTAGCCCACGCCCGCGTCCTTCCCCGATTCCCCACATTCCCCAATTCCTCTCCATCCCACACAGACGCGCGACAGCGACGAGATAGATCGACGACGGCGGCGGCAGAGGCTCGGCGACGGGAACCTGGTAGGAACCTCGCCTCCGCGGTGCAAGCAAGGAACCTCGCCTCCGGTTAGTCCCTCTCCTCCTCCTCTTCCCCTTTCCTCCCCTCCCCTTCACCTCTCCTCCTCCTCGTGACCTTTCCTTCCCCCGCTGGAACGGCTCGCTTCCAGCGCCCTCGATCTGGGCCCGCCCGAACGGCTCGCCTCCAGCGCCGCCGGTCTGCACCTCGGAGGAACAACTCGCATCTTGCAGCTCCAACCTGGTCCCCCCGTCGGAGCAACGCCTCCAGCATCTCCGGAAACTCCATGTCCTAGCACCTCCACAGGACCGCTCCAATCCATAGGCCAACGCCCTCCTCTGCTTCTCTCGACATGCTGGTGGACTCCTAGGCGAGCCGCATTGAACTCCCGAGCGCGTTGCCGGTGGATTCCATGACGCGCCGCCTGCTGCTCCCCTGAACCTCCTATCCGCGAGTGCAGCACCACCAGTTCGTTATTGGAATGCCCCCTGCAGCTGCTACTCCTCTCGGTGCTCTCTGAATCCGATCAAGGCTGCAACTGCAAGTGAGAGCCCTGCGGCAAATCTGCATCCAGTTTTCGGACGTCATCCCTTCCAGCAGCAGCAACGTAAACATATCTCATATCTGGCCACCACAGCTACTACTACGTGTGAAGCAGCTCATCTCTGCAGTCCGTGATTTCATCGCCAACACCCCGGCGGGCAGACGCACGCCCTGGTTATAGCCATAGAACACTGCAAAAGCCTACCCTTTGTAGCACTGCCTGAACTACAGTTCAGTTATCCTGTAATAGCTAGACATTCTTGGAGTGCTTTCAATAAAGCTAGATATGTATGTTTATCGATATGCCCATATGTTTGGCCTATAAGAACACCCTTTGCTCATAAAGAGAAAAATAAAAAGATACTAACAGAGAACGGCTATAACCTGAACCAAACAGTGTCGCTGCAGACTAATACCAAAAGGTTGAGACCAGACAACTACTTAACTGAAACAATTGACAGAGGTGAGTGCAACAGTGTTTAAACAAGAAGATAGAAATAGAGAGGGGGTTCTTCACGAAGAAGAGATCTCACCGGGAGAATCCTCACATCACAATGTGTAGTTGTTAACATGCTAAAGCTTTGTAGGAAACCTGGCGCATATGGGCATGTGGCCATAGAACATTGACAACAGCCCAGCTGCCCAGGAACCCTCTGAACAGAAGTCATTTTACTAACACCAATTTAATCTACTGTAGTAGTCAACCGCATAACATAAGGATTTAAGAAACATCTCCCATCCACAGCAACCACAGAACATAAGGATAGACCAGAGCATCAGTTTGCCCCTCATTCCTTCAGGCAAGGGTTCAAGCTTCATATAGTCATTCAAATCCCTGAATATATCCGATGTGATCACTGTGAAGAAAGCAACAGCTGCATAGAGGGCATACTTGAAAGGCTTGTTCTCTGATATGCTCTGGTTAAATGGGTGGCCCATGTAGTTTACAGCAAAGGTTGCCACCTGGATCATCATGTTCACCATGTATGAAACTGTGCTGGTAGTAATACGTATGCTGGTAGTAATACTTCTCATTGACAACTCATTTCATTTCTTCCTATGTATGTATAATTGTACATTCATCTGCCTCACAATACTTTCCTGATGGTTTTTCATTCGCACTAAATACTTTCCTGATGTTTTTTCTCAGGTGTTCCTACAAGAACATGGAAACAATATATTCTGAAGGTACGGTTATGAAGAGCAGGTTGAAAGATGTGATGTTGAAATATGTGATGTGATGAGGAACAGGGAAACTCTAGGCAGATTTATTTGTTCTGGCATTTTTGTGCAGGTTTTTCTTTTTGAGATGCCAATGTTTCGCCGGGAAGTTGATTCATTTCCTTCCCGGTGAATTTCTGGCACTCCTAGACTAGGAAAATTAGCAAAGGTCATGCCCAAATTTTCTGTGAATTTTATACTTTGTAGTTTCATTTCTAAGATATTTGAAGAAATGTTAAATACACTGAAATGAAACTGTTTGTTTGTGGTAATCAAATTTTAAGTTTAGTGTTTTATTTCAATGCCCATCTCCATGGCAAGTATTTGTGTTTGGGTGTCATTTCCATTTCAGTACACATATATAAAATTCCAGTTTATCCATCAGCAGATGTTTAATCACACAATGCAAGAGTAGAAAGTATGATCCGTTTAATTCTACTCATGCTTGAATTGCTTTCTTCTTAAAATCTACTAGAACGCTCCTCGGTTAGACCACTAAGATTGTTCTATATAAATTCGAGTAGTATAATCTGTTGAAGATGCTGGCTTAGGACACAAAGTCGTGCGATACTGGGCACAACCAGAATGCATACATTTTGCTTTTTGTAAAGAGATCTGCAAGTGTGTACTGACTGCTTTGCATAATATACAGTTGGATCATTTGATTTTGAAGCCTGGTCATCATTTTTAAATGGAAGTAGCAGATCATTCTAATACTGAAATACATACACATAATGGATTAACAAAGGCAATGCAAAATATATACGATACTTTTATGGGTGATGACTAGGCCTCTACATTTTGTTAACTCTAAAGACCGGACTCTTCACTCCGACTAATAGGATCCTGTTACATCAGTGTAGCAGTAGTACTACAGATTAAGAAAGCTATAGCTTACATTTTTCAACACTATTTTTTTGTATGGCATTGTCATCTAACCAAGAAAGCAGATCTTGGTGACCTATGTATGCGTGGTCATTTAGAGAACTTAGTACATCAGCTCTTCACTTAGACATTGGGACCCCCTGGTAAATCAGTCTAGCAGTAATACTGACTTTGGCGTACTTATATATATCTATATTATTTTATCACTGCCACTTGCTGATCTATTATAACTGATTGCATATTCGCAGTGGTTTAAATTTGACACTCTGCTCCTTTCTTTAGCTTTGTTACTGGCATTGCTAAAGCAGATCTCATTGTGACAACCTGAATCAAGAGGCAACACCAAGAAGTAATATCGTGGAGGGCTTCAAATAAGTAGAATTTCTCATGCAGTCTTAATTTTTCGTAATTATCGTGCAGATGTATCCGTGCTATACAATAGTAGCCCACGTATATAACAAAAATGATCAATTTGTTGAGATATTGAACAATATATTTAGTCCGGTGTGTTTTGCTCCTGAACTCCTTGACGCATTTCTTTCTTACAAATGTATAAAAGAAAAAGTACTCCTTCCATCTCAAAATGATTGCCATAGAAATGTGTTAAAATGGATGTAACTACTACTTGAATACATCTATCTACAGTTCTACACCCGTTCCAATGACTACTATTTTGAGACTGAGGGAGTATCAAAATATGTACCAAGTCAGGCTTGCGATTCTCGTTCCCTACCTCTCCCATGACGCCTTGCTGGGAACTAAGGAGGGTATCGGAATGGCAACAGACTATCTGACGACCTTCATGCAAAGATACTCGGACAGGCTTGCGATTCTCGTTCCCTACCATCCCACTATGCCGGGTGCTTTGCAAGGCTGTGTGCTCATATGCTTGAACATGAGGCGCTCGACAACCTTGTACCTCGACTCCAACAGTGCGATCCCGAAGGACTACACAATGATCAAGACCGTGTTTGATGGTGCTCTCGCCGCCTACGTCGCTCAGGAAGGCATGTAAGGACCCCAGACCGGCAGTCTGAAACCCTCCGTATGTATACATTCACGATCCCAGAAAGATCAGTCGTGAACAACATACAAAGTTGGCATACAGAAATACATCATCCATTACACGAATACATAAAGGTATTACACACATGATCACATGATCAAGTTTAACACAACTGCCACATAGGGCAGGCAACTTAACAAACACAGCGGAAGACAATCAAAACACAACGTAGATGAGCCCAAGTCACGCCTTAACCTACAGGCTGCTGACCCGGAGACGATCCTAGTTCGCAAAGCCGTCAGCTCCGTACTTCTCTTCATAGATCTCCTTCGGAGACTCCTTCTCAAAGTCTGGCAAGTAGATACCAGGGGCGAAACCATAATGAGTACATTTGAATGTACTCAGCAAGACTTCCATCATGTCACTTACCAAACATGCAAATATGCTTATATGGTGGAATAGGTAGGCTATAAATAGGGTTCACTATCAATGGTGTTCATATATGATGACACCACAGTTGCAGTCAGGTTAATCTGTATCTTCGTTGAAGAAGATACTTCAGAAGAAAATAATATAGTTTTATTTCTCTTGTAGATATCACATGTATAAGAGGTTTTGTAAAACTTTGTTAAAGAATATTTTCTCTTTGCAAAACTTCTTGGAATCAGTTTCCAGAATTCTTGCTTAGAGTAGAAAAGGTTTTCTTTGCAAAACATTTTGTTTTGTATAACGACATCTGGCTTTTCATCATCAACGGTACCTCCACGGTATAAGTTTCCATTTCCTTTCCGAACTTCACAAGTTCAACACTTCCTTTCAAAAACTCCCTTTAAAAAACTTCCTCTTTTGAAAACATTGACACAATGCTAGCTACATGGCCATTCAACTGTCCATATCCGAGGACGCGGCTATTCGAATAGTTTTACTCTGCAGAGGTGTACACAATCCACAAGATCCAGAAGATCCGCCGGGAATCATCCATGGACTGCTCACAACAGTATGCGAACATCGGATAACTGGTCCGGACTCTCCACCTTGGTCAAGCCAGTACATGACTATCTCTTCAATGGGGACTTTGCTCCCCGGCATTGCGTCGCACACCGCCACGTCAGGAACCCAACTGATGCATCCGGAGGGAAAATTAATCCCACACTTTGCATGTCGCTGGTTTAACAACTTGGCAACATTTCGGTTCAGAGGATCTCATCCCCTATAGCACATTGAGATAGACCACCCACTAACAAGAACAAGTTTCAAGCCTGGCCCCGTTCCCATGTTGAGGTAGGGTGGCAGTACGGTAAAGGTTGTCCGGCGAAGACTAGGTTATGTGTCATTTTTGAAAACACCACTTTCTCAAAAATGACCACTTCCTCATTCCTCCGGAGAATAAGGATCCGCCTTTTCTCCGGGTTTTTCCGTAAAGCCTTTGTTTTGTAGAATCACAATTTTAGGGTGTCCACTTAGGGACTAGTATATTTGATGGTAATAAATACCATATGGTGGCTTATGGGCTTGGTATTACCAAGTTTAACTACTGGCATGATAGTAACCTATATAATAGTATATTAATAATAACCATATCAAAAATAGTTTTGATAATCAAGTTTTTGGTAAAACTTCAGAGGTAAAATATGCATGATAGATAATGATAAGTATTGTATCAGCAAGCATCAGGATGGCTTGCCTGGTAACTCCTTGTGTCCCTGGTTTTGGAGTGACTGGAACTTGAAACAGAGCTTCCCGACACTTCCTTCCTCTTCGTTTTTCTAACGTCGTAAAAATAATAAAGGACACACATTCAGAACCAATCAAGGCAAGCAACAATACATAACAATACATACAGCAAGGAAACTAATAATAACCAATCACCTAATTATTAACTGAGGCAAACAATCAAACATACGCACTTGGCAGAGATGCCATTTAATAAGACAACTCAAGGTTGGAGGAACATATCTCACAATCTCAATATCATGGATTCAGTGGGTGTGCCACTCTCATACCAAGATATTTAGAATCCCAAAATACACTTAGTTTCACATGGGTGAGGCTACTAAGAGTATACAAAACATGCACAATAATAATCATGGCAATGGGTCTATCAACCAAACCACAAAAAGAACAAGGTAGCTAATCTACTAAGCCTAATTTCTCATCAAGAATAAATAAAACACATGATTTGCAAAAATGACTTTTACAAATCAGTGAGCCTACACAAGTGCAACAAGGCAATAGACTCATCACAAAACACACAATTCTCATGGTGAGAACAATAGAAACAATGACTAAAAGGAGGGATCCTATTGACATGCTTCTACTAAGGGTTTGCTATGCAAGCATGCATAACAAGTAAAGTACTAAAATCCAAACAAGGAACCATGTTATCATAATGGGAAATGAAAACATGTCCTCATGCTAGGATACACAAATATCTACCAAACACAAGTTGGCAGAAAAAATAATTCAATACAAAAACTGCTAAGGAAACTAGTACTACTCAAACATGAATAATCAATGGATACATTTCAATCAAGTGATTGAAATACAACCAGAGGGTCCATGTCATAAAAACAGGAGTAAAAAACATCTATACTTGCTATAACAAAAATATCCCATTCAATAAAACAAGGCATCAATTTGCAGGGCAACTCCTACATACTAGTGGTAATAAAAAGGGGCATTACTAGAGGAATCAAACAACACTCCAAGAATGGATTTTTCCTAGCAATCCACACATGATTACAACCACTTAAAAACAGAAGCATACACATTTTCCTTTAGCACTTAAAATCCCAAGGCAAAAATACTAGGCACTCATTAGTTATAGAACTATATAAAAGAAACACATCTAGTGTGGGGGAAATAATGTTTCCACCAAAAATGCATTGACACCAGTGGGTGTTCCACTAGCATATCAAAGCATTAAGAGGTCACAAGGCCTCTGGTCATACTTGCTAAAAATTAACAAAAGACTAAACTAGCATCTAGTGCAATAACCATACTAGTAGAAAATAATAGGATGCTAAAATAAGCATGGTAATGCTACTCATGCTATTATTTCCACACAAGTGAAAACCCTAGGGGTCAAGTACTCATAAAAACATAACCAAAATGCTACTGGTCCTATGAACACAACCCAAAAATATGTGGCTACACAACCACAAATTCTTATGCCAAAAATTCTACACATGAGAGAATTTTTCCAACATTTGCATAGTGATGACTAAACTACTCATGCTTCTCTACCAACTCAAAAGCAAGCTAGCAGAGGCGATACCAACACAAAATAAGTACCAACATGGTACTGGATTCAATCAACAATCCAAGTGCTTGCACATAATTTCATCACTCAAAAATTCTATGCAAGTATTAACTAGAGAAAAAAACATATGCTATTCTCATAACTCCTATTTCTTCTCCACTCAAGTCCACACAATACAACATGCTAAAATATCTAAGTAAACCTTAGAAAACAAGTTCACACAACTTGTTCATGCTAGAAAACAACATTGCAACACAAAATATACTCACACAAATTAATTACCTAAAATGCCAAAATGGCAGAAACATGCAAATTAAAGATCTGTCCACCAAATTTTCTACGATGCTCTAAAAATTAAACCCATCTAGTTTTGGATAGCCCTAAACATATACAAGACCATCCAGTTGAGTTTGCATCAAAATTCATCTTTAATGATTTTATAAAAATCACCAAAGTGCTCTTTGGTGTTTTACCAAATTGCATGCCATTTAAAATATACTAGGAATTTGGAAGCAAGGTTAATTGCTTATGTTAGGAAATTTCAAGGGCTTTCCAATGCAATTGGATATACCTCATTCTGAGTTGTGAAATTAAAATGGTGCTCATTTTGCTGTTTCTGGTACCTGTTGCTAAAACATTTTTCATTTCTAAACTATTCATCCAAATGTAGATCTACAAATTGTAGATGGTTTAGATTTAGTTGCTTTACCACTGTGAATTTTATCTTGGTCAAATTCATCTTTAGGTTAGCTTTTAGGGCCAAAAGCAAACATACACTTTTCTGTAAAAATTTAAAAGGAAAAACATCAGTCATGGGCTAGATCTGCTACTGGGCCGGCCAGATCCAATTGCACCGCGAGCAGATCCAGCCTTAGACGCTGACCAGCGGGCCAGGCGGCCACGCAGGCAGCCACGCGGGCAACTGCGAGGCCCACGCGCAGGTTTGACCTGCTCCCGCGCGGTCAAGGCCAAGCTGGCGTCAGCGTGACGCCACTCGCCGGCGGGAGGGCTCCGGCGAGGTCCCAATCCGCTGATTCCTTCCACCATTTCGCGTTTCAACTCTATCTACTCGTTGCTCTCGACGCGGGGAACCAAATGGAGGCGGTCTCGCTTCCAGGGAAGTCACCGGAGAGCGGCGGCGACGACGGCGCGCGGCGGCCGGATAGCGAGGACGGCGCGGCGACGAATAAGGGGGTTAGGGAGAGGGGAAAGGGGACCGTGAGGTTCGCGTGCTCACCCTAGACGCGCGGGGACGCTCGGTGAAGGCGGAGGAGGCTCGAGGCGGCGGTGATCCCTCGCCGGAGTCCGCCGGACCCGCAGACGAAGACTGGACGGCGCGGGCTCCCTGCGCCATCCCGCCTCGATTCCTTCTGCCCACACGTGCAGCACGACGAGGCGGAGAGGATGAGACACATGGCTGCCGCCGGTGAGCTCGGCAACGGCCGAATCGACGGCGAGGTCTCGGGCTAGGGTTCCGATTTGGGAATTTTCGCACAGAGAGAGAGTGAGCTCGAGGGGAGAGAGAGGGGGGGCAGGTAGCAAGCACATGGGGGGTTTTATCCATCTAGAAAGCTTCTATTCGAAGGAATGGAGCATGGGCCGCCATGCCTTCCACTGCTGCTACAGGAAGAAGAAGGACAATTGACTAGGATTACAAACAGGTCCTTAGCTAATTACAAAAACATCCTTTTGCCTCTTTTCCCTCTCTGAAAAATGTTGTTTTCACTAGGAAAACAAAGTCTAAATTTAATATCCTTTTTCCCAAAATTCTTATTAGTTGAGATGCACAACATATGTGAAAATTGGCTCAATTGGATAAACTTGATAGTTCAAAGTTGTTCAAATTTCAATTCTGACATAAATGGACATTGAATTTATTAGACTACTTAGGAGCTTCCAAAAATGATAATTTTTGGCACACATTCCTTATTTCGTATGTTCCTTGTGTGGTAAGAAATTCAAGTCATTTTGAGTTACTTCATAGAACAAACTTGTTCAAATTTCTAAAAGGTGCTGTCTAGAAAACAGGGGTTTTTGGCAACTTAACTTATTCAAAAACTTGTGCCCTTTTGGTTTTCATCCTTATTTATGTTATAGAGCATGTGGTATTTATCTCATGGAATTTTGAAAAAGTTTGTAGAACAAACTTGTTCAAAATTCCAAATGTTGCTGTGGAGAAAAATCATGTTTTCAGGACTTTAATGGATTCAATTTTTGGTCTCCTCTTGTGTGTGTTCCTTATTTGATATAAGGAAGCCCTGGTATTAATTTTAGATCATTTGAAGAAAGTTTCCAATAGTAACTTGTTTGAGTTTCTTGTTTCTGAAAATATTGGAAATTCAATTTAATAAGGCACTTGGCTTTTCTTTAACAATGCTTTGCCAAAATATTTATGTGACTAGGGATAGCAAGTCAATTCTCTCCAATACCTTTGTTTTTAAGCTTGCAAGGTTGGAAAAACATTTGATAAGATTTTGGTGAAGCATCTAAGAATGCCTCTTTTTCCTGATAGTCTTTTAGGGAAATTTATTAAGTGTTTCCTCTTTCTTAATTTAGGCCTTGGAATAATATTCAACAAGTATGGGATTCATAGGATAGTTTTTGGAAAACTCTTTGATCAATATTTACTTTAGAAAATATTGCCAAGGTCATTGGAGCAATATGTTGAATATTTTGTTTTCAATTTCTTAGCCATGTATTAATAAACTTGAGGTTTTTGGAAACATGATAATATGCTTCCAAGGTTTGAGTGGGTTGAGCTTAGAAAGAATTTATCCTCAGCAAGTTTATATAATTAGTTTGTTTAGTTGCACTCAAACAAACACAACCAAATTTTATTGGTCAAGCAATTAGCAAAACAACTGTGTTATCAGGTATTCCAAAATTGGGATGTGACAAGGCACGCTACCGAAACGCCTCATGTAAGGTTCGGCGCGCACGTCTTCAAGCACCTGATGAAGTTCCCCTGCGCCAAGCAGCCGACAAACAGCAAGAAGGATGCCTTCTACGCCCTTTACCACATGAAGCAGTACGTCCATGAGATGGAGCAGCTAACGCTGCCAAATGACGTCGCCAGGTTGGGTGAAAGGCTTGCAACCACGCCAACTCCCGCTCTCAGGCAGGCCTTCTTCGAGATCCAGGAGGATATCGCGACTCTCGTGCATAACGGAGTCGTAAGATACGGGGGGCATGTTCTACGGTGGCAATCAACCGCCCAATAGATTCATAGACGAACGCTTGGCGATACAGGGTGACGACAGGTCCATGATGATGTTGGCGGCCAATAAGAAGGGCTTGCTCCATGCCGGCCCCGACAAGCCGACGACGTCTCAAAAACAGGCGAAGAAGTCTTGATGCTTCCATTAGCTAGGTAGCTAGCTGTTAGTTCCGAACTCGTGTTGAAAACTCTTTATCACTATGTTGTAAACTTGGTTGTGAGCTATACTAGTAATTTATTTGTGTTATGAACTATCCTAAGTGCTCTGTTGCTTTTCATTCGTTCTTGCCGATCTATTTCTTGTGGTTTGCTTTTTTTTTTTGTCTTCATTCGAAATGTCGATGATTAGAACATGTTGTGGCGTTATGTGTGATGACAATGTCGTTGTTTGATCTCGTGTGCCAAGCAGACTAGTAATTTACGCATATATTCTATTTGCCGCACAAGATCAAACAACGCCATTATCATTTTCAGTGCCCAACCTAAGTATGAGGTACGAATCCAAGTCATTCTTGGTTTGCATTTTTTCGGTCTTTCTTCGTAGTGCCGGTGATCATCTTGTTGCACCCATATATATGCATGACTCTGTATATATTGTCAACTGCTAGCTATTTTAGCTATTTATTTCCACTGACATGTAACTAATATCATCTTTCTTTGTGTGTGTAGGAGATGATGGCGAAATGTCGTGTACATCGGTCGGGTTCCAGGTGTGTACGAGGAGTGGGAAGACTGCGCGAATCAAGTGAACACCTTCTCGGGCAACCTCTACCAAGGCAATACGAGTAGAGAGGTGGCTGAAGAGAAGTGGAGGAAGTGAAGAAAAAGTGGAGGAAGTGGCGGAAGAGAGGTGGCAGAAGAGAAGTGGAGGCATGGAAGGAAGAAGTGGAGCAACTTCATCGTGATCATCATCGCCTCGTTGCTATCCATCGTAGTCTATGTGCTTTACTCTCAGCTAAGCTAGCTAGAGCTCGATCCGTCGTCGCAGTTGTAACGTGATTGTGAACTTGTACTCGATCGGAGACACAAACACTTGTGTTGTGTGATGTACTTCGTATAAATGAACTTGCATATATGTATGTCGTGATTTTATTCAAATTGATGGTATTCATGGTGATGCTACTTTCTGGAAATTCTGAACTGTTGTACTGTATTTGTGTATCTATATACCTATATATGTGTATTTTGGAATGCGCAGTAATTCTGCAAATTTTAAAATTCGAAAATGTTATAGGAGGCGCATATTGGGAACTATAGGAGGCGCATATGAGGATATATAGGAGGCGCATTTTGATGCATATGCGAGGCGCATTTCAAAATCCGCCTCCTATAAGTTATCCGTACAGGCATGCGGTTCAACTTACAAGGAACATGATTATCCGCGCTATGGCGTGGGTACAGTGAGGGTGGGCGCGTCATGTCTTGTCACTGACAGGGGGGACAGGACGTGTCAGGGGCCTACTCTGTGAGACTGACAGGGTGGACAAGTCCTGTCAGCCGGACGGCGCGGCGACTTCTCACAACGGCGTCAGCGGGAACACGGAGGCGTGCGCCGTGGTGGCAGTAGAGCTGTCGTATCGAGTACTTTTATCATTGTTTAGTCGCTGGGTACCAGTATATAAGGTACCCAGCCCCCTCCTGCGTAAGGGACGTTGGCCCGGAGAGCATTTATTGCGAGACTTAGCATTAGAGAGAGAGAGAGAACTAGAGGTTGGCTACTCAGCAGAAGGCCGGAACTGTACTGTGGCTACTCGGTACGAGCTATATATAGAGAGGTAGGCAGAAGTAGGGGTGTTACCTCCACACGAGTGCCCCGAACCTGGGTAGATCTTGGTGTTTGCGGTGTTTCTGAGCGCGTCTACATGACGTGCGATCCCTCCCCGAATACCTATAGCGTCCATTGGCCCCAAACAAAAGCCACCATATGGCATCTGTCTTCTCCACACCACGACAATAACTTTAAAAATACGTATCCATTTTGGTCAAACAAAATTGTTTTGAGTAGCACTTGAGTAGATCTATCAGTATCACTTGACCTTTCATCAGGAGTGTTGTCTATGGAAAATGCCATCCATTTTAGCAAATGTCCAAGGGGCATTTCTAGGATTTTTGTATGAGTTTAAAAATGATTTTTGATGTGGATCCAATTGGATTAGCTTGTGTATGATTAGGTCTTTGTAATCCCAGCTTGGTGTAATTTTAGGGCTCTAGATTATTTATGGTGTGCATTTCTAGATTTAGCACTTTTCTGTTTATTTTAAATCTTGTGCAAATAGTTTTAAATAAAAGTTTGTGTTATAGAATCTTGTTTTCTAGCATGTGTAGATGTGTTGCTCTCTGTTGTAATGTTGAATTCTTACAGTACTAGTATGTTAGGAAGTTTGATCATGTTTGGAAAACAAACAGAAATAGGGAATAGCCTAGTATTGTTTTCTAGTATTTTTATTGAATAGAATTTGTGAGCAAAGTATTGATAGGTTTATTACCTAGATGTTTGATGTTGCCTTGATGAGTCTAGTACCATTTTGGTACTGATTTGTGGATGTTATCACCTCTGTTAGTTTGCATTTTTTTATAGGAAACCATGTGTAGCATTTGCTTGACTAGATGCACCCTATCACTTTCACTAGTATGTGTAGCTTTGTGATGATGGTTTAGTGGAATGTTATTTTTCCACAAGTGCCACCAGAGGCATTGTGACCTCTTAATGTTTTGGTATGATAGTGTAACACCCACTGATTCCATTTCATTTTGGTTGGGGATACAATTTCCCTACCATACACATGTTTGTAAGTGGTGTTTATCACTATATGTGTGTTTAGTATTTTCCACCAAGGAAAATGGACCATTGCTCTACTTGTTTTGTTGAAGTGTTAGTAATTCTCTGTGACTCCTAGCATGTATAGATGAGGTACCTTTTTGATGTGATGTGATGCTCCCTTGTGAATATCATATTGAGAAGAGTTGGTCTATTGTTTTTATTATTTGAGTGTTTGTACTAATAGAAGTATTTCCTAGTGTTGAGGATTGTGTGTGGATAGAAATTTCCCTTGAGTGGTTTAATTTTAGAAAGTTTTTATTTGAACATGTATTGAGTGCATAGCTACTAGTTGTATGACATGTTACTTTGATGCTTGTTATCTGGTTGTTGGGAAAGCATGGATTATTAGACTTGGTTGATTCTTGCTAAGTAGTTGTTTTCATGGAATTATTTTGAGTATAATTATTTACTAGAATGTGTATGGTGTATGTTTTGTTAGTGGGTATTTATAATCATGTGTTTCCTCCTTAGGAAAGTGCATTCTTGTAGTGTTGATTGCTTCTCTAGTATTGTATTAGTGTCCCCCCTTGATTTTATGAGTTGATCTATTACTATTGCCTTTATATTTTATGAGTGTATTCTTAGCCTAGCTTGTTTAGCATGTTTCCAGTCGTGTTATTATGTTATAGCTATTTTAGTTGCTAGTTGTTATTAGTTGTGGAGTACATTATTATTAAACATGCTTGTGTAGTGATCTTTCATACTAGTATGCTATTAGTAAACCCCTATTTTTATCCTGCCTTTAGCTATATTTATCTCTTGTGATTATTGTGTTCTAGAGTGTGTCTTATGACTTGTTACAATTTGTTGATCCACTGGTTTGTTTAGTTATATTTATGATTGAGTGATTCTTTATTCTTTGTGTAGTTGTGAGCATAGTCAGTAACTACCTTGTTCATCTGTGATTTGTTTTGCTAGTTGGAATATTCTGAGCGATTACTTTAGCATGAGTATTGTACCAATAGCATGGTTGTGTTTAGTATTATCTTGTTATTTATGATATGAGTTAGTGGTAAACTTATTCTAGTGATGCTTGCTAGTGTTGTTGTTAATACCCACTGACAAGGGTATTGCTTTGAATGATTGTTATTACTCTAGTAGTCTCACCGTTGTGACCAAAGGCTATTTTAGCTTCTTCAATATCTTGGTATGAGAGTGATGCACCGACTCAACCCATGATATTTAGGATGTGGAATATGGTTTTCCAAACCATAAATATTCCACATGTGTGTTTGTGTGGTAGTTTTCTCGATAACTTTTTGAGTGATTGCGTTAGTATAAGTTGGCTTGCTGTATGTGTTGCTTTGTACTATTGATTGCCTTATTTTGGTTCTGAGTGTGTGTCTTTTATTATTTTTACGACGTTAGAAAACGAATAAGAAGAAGGAGTTATAGAGTTGTGTGTCAAATTCGAGCTACTTTAAAGCCAGGGACACAAAGAGTTTCAGGGCAAGCCATCTCGATGCTTGTTACTACACTTACCATTATCTATCATGCATGTTTTCACTTCTGGAAGTTTTACAAAAAAACCTTGATTATCAAAACAATTTTTGTGTGGCTATTACTACTATTAAGATTATATAAGTTAATATCTTGCCATTAGTTGAAACTTGGTGTTACCAAGCCCATAGCCACCATATGGTATTTTTTTACCACCAAAAGTATAAGTCCCTAAGTGGACACCCTAAAAATATGACTTGTGCAAAACCAAGGCTTTATGGAAAACGCAGTGGAAAGGCGGAGTCTTATCCACAGGAGAATTATGAGGTGGTCATATTTGGAAAAAGGTTTTTTCAAAAATGACACATTACCTAGTCTTTTCCGGACAACCTTTATCGTACTGCCACTCTACCCCAACATGGGCGTGGCGCTTAGCTGGAAATTTGTTATTGTTAGCGTGTGCGCTATCTCAAATTGCTATAAGGGATGCGATCCCTTGAACTGAATGTCGCCAAGTTGTGAAACATGAGGCATACAAAGTGAGGGATTAAGTCCCCCCCCCCGGGTGTAACAATTGGGTCTCCTGTCATGATGATGTGTGACGTGGTGCTGGGGAGAACAAACCCAACTGAAGAGATAGTCATTTACTAGCTTTAACATAGTGGAAAGTTAGGATCAGTTATCTGATGTTCTCATATTGTCAAAGACAGTCCGTGGTTGTTCACAGCGGATTTTCTGGATCTTGTGGAATGTGTACACCTCTGCAGAGTAGAACTATTCGGAATATCCGCGTCCTCAGATATGGACAATTGAATGGCCATGTAGCTAGCATTGTGTCAATGTTTTCAAAGAGGATGTTTTGAAAAGGGATTTTGTACTTGTGAAGTACTGAAAGGCGAAACGTTGTACCTGTGAGGTACGAATAAAGAAAAGCTATAAGTTGTTTTACAAGAAGTTTTGCAAAGAATAACTTTCTTTTTAACAAAGCTTACAAAACCTCTTGTACATGCAATATCTACAAGAGAAAGAAAAATATATTATTTTATTTTGAAGTATCTTCTTCGACAAATATATAGAGATGTTAAAATCAACCATGATTTATCGTTCATATATCATGGGTAGTGAACCCTATGTATAGCCTACCCACTCCACCATATAAGCATACTTTCATTCTATAAGCTTCATGAAGGATGTCTTGCAGAGTACATTCAAATGTACTCATATTGGTTTCGTTCCTGTTATCTACTTGCCAGACTCGAGGAGCAGCCTCAGGAGGAGTTCTACGAGGAGGAGTACTGCACTCATGGCCCTGCGAACTAGGATCGTCTCCCGGTCAGCAGCCTGTAGGTTAAGGCATGACTTGGGCTCTACTACATTGTGTGTTTTTGTCTTCCGCTTTGAGTGTTGAGTGTCTGCCCTGCGTGGCAGTTGTGTTAGACTTGGTCATGTGACCATTTCTCTTTTGTAAGACCTTTCTTTAATCGTGTAATGGATGACATATCTGTATGCCAACTTGATATGATGTTCACGACTGGTGTGATCTAGGATCGTGAATGTATGCATATCAGAGGTCCTTGAACAGTGGTTTTGGGGGCCTTACATGCATGTAGATATATTATTCCATGATCTTTCTTTCTAGTATTCTCATAAGCTTAGTATTCTCAAGTAAGATTGTTTGTACCTTCAAGGAAGATTGCATGATTGGTTTATCATCTATGTATTTGTTTATTTTCCCCCAAGTCTTATGCTTGCTACCCAACCTTGCTAGCCAAAAACCTGTACTCGGAGGGAATGATTCTCGTGCATCCAAACCTTGAGCCCCAAAACCTTTCCATTTGTGTCCACCATACCTACCTATATGTGGTATTTAACCGCCACTCCAAGTAAAATGCTTGTGTGCTACATTTAAAACCTTCAAAATTACACCTGTTTTGTGCCCTTGGTTTAGCTCATGAGGACGCAAATATAGAATCTTTATCTCACTTGTTGATTGGATTTCACACCCTGGACTAGTGGCTTCATCCTCTTATCCAAATGCTAGAAGAGCAGGTAGCGGGGTTCCCATCCCCAATTAATAATACAAATTCTCTTCACTATTTTTCCCCTAATTTATCAGTCAAAGCATAATTGTCTAAACAAAAGAGAAAGAGGGATGACCTTCTATACCAGTTGCGTCCTTCAATGGGAGCCGCTCTTGTGAAGTCTAGCTGGCTTGTGACGTACTGTATTTTCTATTTACCATTCATTGACATAAACATCCACCTCTCTAAATATTAGACACTCCTCCATGGTATGTGATTGTTGGCAGGAACCCGAGGATTCGGTTAGCCATGATTTGTGTAAGAAAGTTTGGGAGGAGTGTCAAAGATTTTATGCCTATGTTTAACAAAATAAAAGCTCTAGCACATGAATGATCCATGCTTCCCTCTCTGAATGGCCTATCTTTTACCTTTATGTTGAGTCAGTAAACCTACTTCTTTCAGTCTTAAGCGAGCATTTGAGTTGTTTTGATCCATCCATCTATATGTTGATTTACTCAATCATGTTCTTTATTCTTCCTTGTTTGTACAAACGCTTTTATCTGTTTGAATACCACTTTGAAAGTTACCAATATCTGCAAAGAGACTGTTATAATTGAGCATGATAATCTCTGCAATATAAGCTCTAGTATAAAGACTCTAATCGAAATATAAGTACAATGTTAATTGTTCTCTCGTCAAGAATGAAGTTTTCCTTTACCAATTTTGATTTCCTTTTGCACCTTTATTGTGATTTCCTCTGGTTGTTTCAGGATTGATTATATGAGAGGAAGTTATTGGCTAAAATGATTTTTTTTGTTAGATGTGATGCCTCTTGTCCATATTTTATTTATCGAGACCATACTCCATGAACCTGTGGTCATCTTTACTGAATTCAGTTTCGCTTGGGGACAAGCGAGGTCTAAGCTTAGGGGTATTTGATACGTGCATTTTGCATCACTATTTTATATTATTTTCTATTATTCATCGATATATTTCATGTTATGATGCATCACTTATGTTATTTTATCTTATTTTGCATGTTTTATAATTTTTGGAGAATAAACACCGGGACCAGAAATCTGAGGGAAAAAGCACCGTATTTCAGAATATCAGAAGAAGAGGGGGGATACCGGAGGAGTCTTAGAAGTCCCGAGGAGGAAGTCAGCCAGAAGGGCGCCCGGAGGGGGCCACCTGGGGCCCACACCACCAGGCGGTGTGATTCTATGTGTTGGGAACCCCAAGAGGGGGGTGTGATGAGCACAACAGTAGGAAATTACCCTTAGTTAAGAACCAAGGTTATCAATCCAGTAGGAGGAAGAGGATCTTTGGAAGGTTGATGCCACTGACGGTGGTGTTGGCGCTTCACCGGTATCATCAACAACGTGGAACCTGCACACAACACAACCAAAATACTTTGTCCCAACGGTACAGTGAAGTTGTCAATCTCACCGGTCTTGCTGAAAACAAAGATTAGACATATATTCTGGAAAATAATGTAAGGTTGCAGTAAGTAAAGGAAGCAGAAAATTGTGGTGCTTGTTTAACAGTGTAAGAAAGTGGACCGGGGTTCATAGGTTCACTAGTGGTGTCTCTCATAAAAGATAGCATGTTGGGTGAACAAATTACAGCTGGGCAATTGACAAATAAAGGTTGCATCGTAGTGCACATTCATGCCATGATGACTACTATGATATTAGTGCGGGAATTACAACAATATACATAGACCATAATCCAACTGCATCTATGACTAATAATCCACCCTCAGGTTATCATCTCAACCCCCTTAGGCATTAACTTGCAACCAACAGATAACTGCATTAAACAATGTGTGTAATGTAAGCAATGATTGTACACGCAGGCACTCACACCGCTGTTTTCTCCGTAGTGGCAACAACACATCCTCCCCCTCACGTTTCTGTCACTTTAGCATAGGCGAAAAGGAGGCATGAACCCACTATCGAGCATAAATACTCCCTCTTGGAGTCACTAGCAACTACTTGGCCAAAGCAACCACTAGCAACGGAAATCATGCAAGATCACAAATAGCATATGCAATAAAGACTATAATCAACTTGCATAAGTTCAATATTCTTCGGATCCAAGCAAACACAGCACATAGAGTTACATAAGAACAATCTCGATCATGTGAGGCATCTCACGAGATCTAAACATGGAGGCATATGAGGAGGAGACAACCATCTAGCTACTGCTATGGACCCATAGTCCAAGGATGAACTACTCACGCATGACTCCGGAGGCAGGCATGGTGATGTAAAGTCCTCCAATGATGATTTCCTCTTCGGCATGGTGCCGGAGACAACTCCAGAACCCCCTTGATCTAGGGTTGACGATGACGGCGGCTGCGGAACTTTTCGGGGATTTTTGATCAGGTATCTAGGGTTTTCCATCCGGGGAGAATAAATAGGTGAAAGGGCAGAGGCGGTGGAGCCCTGGGGCCCCACACCACCCCATTGTGTGGGACCCCTAGTGCCCCTCTTCGTCTCCTCTTCAGTCTTCTGGATGCTTCCGGGGAAAATAGGCACTTCGGGCTTTGTGGGGTCCAATTCCGAGAATATTTCCCCGAACAGCTTTTCTGAAATAAAAAACAGCAGAAAACAGGGAACTGGCACTTGGCATCTTGTTAATAAGTTAGTCCCGGAAAACGTGTAAAAATGCTATAAAGAAGGGAGAAAACATGTAGCAATTGGCATAATATTATCATGGAGCATCAGAAATTATAGATATGTTGGAGACGTATGAAGCATCCCCAAGCTTAGTTCCTACTCGTCCTCGAGTAGGTAAACGATAAAACAATAATTTCTGAGGTGACATGCTACTAACATCATCCTTATCCTAAAAATGGAAAGGCATATGCAAGATGAGATCATAGAACTTCAAACACAAACATGATAAATAGAACTTTAATAATAAAGCATAGCAATCACTTTTCATCATGAAGAGTATCTCAAATAAAGGATTAAAAATAATAATGCAAAGAAAGATAAACGTTTGTTTCAGGTATAGGGAAAGCATGGAAAAGTGTTATTTCACTAGTCCTTAAGAGTTGGGAAAAACATAAATGCTAGGACACCTTCAAAGTTCATGAGGAATACTAGAGCAAATAATTTAAGAACAAATAATATCACATCATGAAGCAATCATTGATGTTTATGGGACAAATGCACATAGAAATCAGAATGGCAAAATTGATCTCTCAACTGTGCATAGAGTTAGAAGATGGAGACTGGTGACCCACAAGTATAGGGGATCACAACAGTCTTCGAGGGAAGTAAACCCAAATTTATTGATTCGACACAAGGTGAGCCAAAGAATATTTGTGAGCCTTAACAAGTGAGTTGTCAATTCACCTGCACCTGAAAGTAGTTTTGTTCACAGTGGTTTATCAGTAGTAACAGTTTTATAGTAGCAGGAGTAGTGTAGTAATAGCAGCAGTGGAATGAAAACAGCAGCAGAAGTGTTTGAAGTAAACAGCAGGATTAAATACTGTAGTCATAGGGATGGATGAACGGGCGTTGCATGGATAAGATAGTTCATATAATAATCAATACATGGGAATTGCAGATAAATAAGATAAAGCATCCAAGCACTAAGTAACCATAGGCATGTGTTCCGTAAATAGTCATACGTGCTCGCAATAAGAACTTGCACAACATCTTTTGTCCTACCAGCCCGTTTTCAGCGGGGCCTCAAGGCAACTACTGGTAATTAAGGTGTTCCTTTTAATAGAACACCGGAGCAAAGCATTAACACTCCATGAACACATGTGATCCTCACATCACAGCCACCCCCTCGGCTGTCCCAATTTCTATCACTTCGGGGCCTCGGGTTCCGGACAACGATATGTGTAAAAAACTTGCAGGTATGATCAAGAAACAATAATTATCATCATGATTCAATAACATGTTCATATCTGAGATCATGGCACTCGGGCCCAAAGTGGCAAGCATTAAGCATAACAAGTTGCAACAATGTCAATAGCACTAATAGACGATACTAGGCACTATGCCCTAACAATCCCGACATTATTACATGAAAGATCTCATCCAATCCCTACCATCCCCCTCAGCCTACAGCAGGGGAATTACTCACACATGGATGGAGAAAACATGGATGGTCAATGGAGAGGCGTTGGTGATGACGATGGCGATGATCTGCTCCAATTCCCCGTCCCGGCAGGGTGCCATAATAGGAAATTTTGATTCCCGAATCGACGTTCGGGGTGGTGATGGAGCTACAGACTTCTTTCTGGAAAACTATTGACCCCCCCCCGTGTTTTAGGGCTGAAGGCTATTTGTAGTCGAAAGTGGAGACCGATGGGGTGTGGGAGTGGCCCACACCACCTGCTGGCGCGACCTAGGGGGGCACGCCAGGGAGTGTTTGGCCACCTCCTGGCCCCTCTCCGGGTCTCCTTATGGTCCCCGGGGTCTTCTGGTGTTTTAGGGCCAATGGGGTATTTTTTGGGCAATTTCCCGAAAGAGTATTTTTCTGCACAAAAACGAGACACCAAAGTAATTATGCTGAAAACAGCGTTAGTCCGTGTCAGTTGCATTCAAAACACACAACTTTAGAGGCAAACGATAGGAAAAGTGTTCGAAAAAGGAGATACGTTTTCGACGTATCAACTCCCCCCAATCTTACCTCTTTTCTTGTCCTCAAGCCATTCAGTTACAACTGAGTGCGATAAAAAACTTTTACGAACACATTTGTTTCGTATGATGTAAATATACTCACTATATGATCAAATACTTAATTATGCTCATGATAAGATACATGCAAGATACTGTCACTTAATATCTCTTCAAACTATGAGGAGATAACAACATATTAATAATAAACAACAGGAAGCATAACTATTTGCAAAATTGTAATATTCATAAAAGGATCTAATAAAGTGGTATCCCGCTTGGCCTTAAGTGTGGGGCAAAACATAAATGCCAGGGCACCTCTGAAGTTCAAGGGAAGACTAGAAGTAAAGATATCAAAGATACAAGTGTCAAGATTATACCAGAATCAACCGTGCTTTGGTACAAACACATCACACTAAGAATGACCATTGTGCTCTCAAGAAAGTGCTAAAAGAGTATGGTGGAGACACAACATAAAAGTAAAAGAAAGGCCCTTCGCAGAGGGAATCATGGATCACTCATGTGCTAGAGCTTTTTATTTTATTAAACATAGGTATTGAAAACATTTTGAGAGAGGTGTATGCTTATGTCAACGAATGGTAACCATACAATACAGTACGTCACAAGCCAACTGGATTCACAAGAGCGGATCCCATGTGAAGGACGCATCTGGGTAGAAGGTCATCCCTCTTTCTCTTTTGTTTACACAATTATGCTTTGACTGATAAATCAGGGGCAAAAAGAGTGAATAGAATTTGCGTGTATTAATTTGGGGCTGGGCACCCCACTGCCAGCTCTTCTATCATTTGGATAAGCGGATGAAGCCACTCGTCCAGGGTGTGAAATCCAATCAAAAAGTGAGATAAAGATTGTCTATTTACGTCCACATGAGCTAAAACAGGGGCACAAAACATGAATAATTTTTTAGCAGGTTTTAAAGGTAGCACATGAGAAATTTACTTGGAGTGGCGGTTAAATACCACATATAGGTAGGTATGGTGGAAACATTTGGCAAACTTTGGTTTTTGGGAGTTGGATGCACGAGTAGAGCTCATACTCAGTACAGGTGAAGGCTAGCAATAGACAGGGAGCCACAATCGAGAGAGCAACAACTATCATAATCATGTTTGCGACAAAGTAAAGTTAACTAAGGCACAAAATTGATACTAGAACTCTGAGGAAAAATAATCATCGAGGCTTATTGAATTTTTTTTTCAGTCTTAGCATGCGCGAGCATGTGCCAAGTCGATTAAAATGAAGCAGTTAGAGGAGGCTACCACAATGTCATGTCCTTCTACGAATGGAACAATGCGAACAAATATATATATTACATGTCATTTACCATTAATAAATGGGAACAAAACATGAGAGAGCACGAACTATTAAGCAGACATTAAGTCACATATATCTTATATGAACAAACTAAGCATGCTCACGTAGATGGATATATGTACAAAAATGAAAGCAAATAGAGTTCATACCAGCCACTCACCACAACTTGAATTGTCTTATATCGTCATTATTTCTCTTCACTTGTGGCCCGAATAATATATAATGAAAGCCAAGCTCCAATCGAGTCATGGACTTCTGTTGAACTCTGCAGCAAACTTTACAAAACCAAAGAAGAACAACAAATATTTTTGGGGTTTTCAATTAAAGCACGAACAAAAAGAGAACAAGCAAACAATTTTTTTTTTTTTGGATTTTTGAATATTAAACTGCAACTTAAAGGATAAAGCAAACCAAATAAAGAAACAAATAGAGAGAAACAACAGAAATATTTTTGGCCTTTTTGCGTTTTGGAAAAGAAAAACAAGAAAATAAAACGAAAAGAAACGAAAGAAAACGAAAGAAACAAAAAGAAACGAAAACATGGATATACAAAGAACCGACCGAACATGATATATAAATGAGTGTGATGTCAGTATACCTCCCCCCAAGCTTACGCTTTTGGCCTAAGTGGAGATCAATCACCAAGGGGACCATGAGGCGGCGCCCCCGTAGTATGCTGAGGAGGAACCCTCCTCCTGATATGTGCTCGAGGATGCGCCGGTGTACTTCGTGTTGTGGTCCTCGGGAGGCGCGTCTCACCTCTCCTGCTGCCGGTAAAACTCCATGGTGCTCATATGCTCGTCTACCTACTCCTTGGAGAGCGACCATGGTGACCTGTCAATCTTAAACAAAACAGGTTGCGGCGAAATAACTTTTCGCTCCTCTCCATCCATGTATAAAAATCTATACACTAAACGTTCATTAGTAGAGTTAGAAGTGACAAATTTATGGGACTTCATGACAGAAAGGTTAAGCCTACATGGAGCAATTATTTCACTATTGGGGTTAATGGAAAGATTTAAAGCAGCCGCTACACGTGTAGCAATAATACCCCCAAAAATAGGCCCAGAATGTTGGGAATATGCCCTAGAGGCAATCATGTATGATGTAATTCCCACTGTATTCATAAAGTTATTAAGTTGTCCTTGTTTTGAACATATGATATATGTCATTGAATATGTGATTCGATTGTGGAACTATATATTCATGTTGTTCATACTAGATTGTCCTTAGTCATTTAGGTTGTGCTGGACACACACCCTAGACTAATGTGAGTGTTGGCTGATGACACGGTTCCGCTTGTCATGGGCATGGTGATGCCATTCCAACATTCACGGACTTGGCTAAAGAGTTTAGCAAGTCGGACTGACCCACATTGAGATGCAACGATCAAGTCGTGATTTGCATGTCTCAATCAATGTAATCCTTAGACCTGAGGTTGTCGCACAATCCGAGTTGTGGATCACCGACTTAGATTCTGTCAAACGTTGTTCTGTGACAAGGCAACTATAAAGGCAGAGTTCGGGTCGAATGAGAAGCAAGCTGCGTGATGTGGATAATCAAGATGGGATTTTGCCCCTCCGAATGGAGAGATATTCTCTGGGCCCTCTCGAGTGATATGATTCAGGAAGCATGGCCATGCGCAACTCAGTTAAGTGTTAACTGTGTCTGTTGACTAAGAGTTAGTCAGATGAATCACATATCACGGATCGAGAAGAGAGTTGAACTATTAAAGGGATGACGATGAATCGCCTATAGTTCGACAAGGTATATCGTGAGGCAAAAGGGACTAAGATGAATATCACATTGAAAGGTATGTCGTCATGACTCAATGGTACTTGGGAGTCGGCACGTTCTGCTAGGAGCCGCTACCGATTGATCGATTGAGAGTTGGACTCCAATCGTGTCCAAGTCGCCATGAGCCTGCAGGGTCGCACACTTAAGAGCGGGAGCAAATATTGGTTGGGTTGGACCCAAAACGGAAATGGACTGATTGTGTGAGTCGGACTCACAGAGGGAATGGGCCACAAGTGTTGTGAAGCCCATTACCACACGCTATATAAAGAGGGGCGCAGGTTGCCCAGCGGGCACGTTAGTCCACTCTCCCATGCGTTGGGAACCCTAGCCCCACTCAGTCCAGCCGCCGCACCGGACCTAGCAGTCCGCCGTCGGAGCTCCTCCTCGTACGTGTGGATACCGGCTGAGGTGCTGTACGTTCAGCACTTCGACGTTCGAGGGATTGGATCGGCCGGATCGGATCGTGGGACTGCACTGCCCCGACGCGCTGCACCGATAATCCGCACCTGCGCGTCTAGTGGTAATACTCGTGGCCTTCTACCTCGGCTAGATCTTGGGAGCATTGCGTAGGAAAAGTTTTCGTTTATCTTTACGCGCCCCAACACAGAAGCAGCAAGGCGGCGTGCAACAAGTGCACCAAGGTTATACTTCATGCTATGGTTCAGTGCAGCATCAATGAAAGCAAGGTGGTAACTAGAAATGTTTCTAGAGTTCTCCCTACTAAGGATACTAGTAGCAAGATAATAAGTAAAGTATCTAAGAGCAGGAAGTTGAATATTCCTTATCTTCCCACACTGGGATGAGCGACCGTCATCGTTGGTGATCTCTCGGTAGAGCCCCTGGAGGTCTGCTGGCCTATCTTGAATCCTGCTTGCCGTCCCGGTGGCGTTGATACCTATAATAGGACTACTATATAACTTGAATGCAACAGTTGGACCAAATTGAGTGTTCTGAAATTTAAATCTCTTAACAAAAACTTTTGTGAGAGTGGCATACTGAGGGCTTTCATCCTCCATAAAGTTGGTGAGACCAACTCTTTCAATAAGCATACGAAAGTCATCTAATAAACCTGCTCTTCTTACAAATGTACTGCAAGGAAAGCTAGATGGGTGAACTATACCATCATCTCCTTCATCGTCAATAGTTGATGCAATAATATCTTCATTGTACGATGGCCTCGCTGAAGTGGATGAGCTTGAGGGCCTTGTCCTTCTAGGAGCATCACTCCTAAATATCTCGCCAAAATTATAACTATTCATCTCTGAAATTTTTCAACAATCATCACAAAAATTAATTTCAAGTAACTATAAGGTGGAAACTACCATAGGGACTTATATGAGAGCTAAACATACATCAAAACTACATTATTGCTAGTGAAATCAAGCATGCAAACTCACATAAGTTGTCACCTACAGTACCAAAATACTCAAGAAATACTTGACTAAACAAAATTCTACTTGGATCATCGGAGGAGTCACATAACGGAGATCAAACACACCAAATATCAGCACAAATCATGGGCTAAAGAAGGAGACCGAAAATCCAGAGGAAGAACAACAGGGTCACGGGTTCTAGGAAATGTTTTCAGTTTGGGAGGTGAGAGATAAGACTTTGGCAGTGGAGAGAGTAAGTGGAGGGCCAGGGGGCCCCACAGCATGTGCTGGCGCCACCGGGGGCTGGTCGCGCCACCCTGTGGTTTGCTTGACTGGTGGGTCCTCCTGGGGCCTCCCAGGTGGCTTTCTGCCACATTTTTGGCGTAAACGTATGGGTGGTCAAAACATGCATAACCTCAGTAATAAGGGTGACAACATCAGGAAAACATGCATACGGATGGTGGAAAACATGATTGTACTCAAGTAGCAATGTGATAACAGAAGTAAACATGGTGAAAACATAATGGGGAAGGTTAAAACACAGTGAAAACATTGTTCACTTCATTTAAAATCATTTTGTTAACAAGGGTGATCAAGTCTTGCTACCAAAATAATTTTATATGAAACAAAACTTTGTTTCTCACTAAATACGCATGTTACCTCAACCTTGATAGACATAGTCTCAATCATAATAATTTCATATTCTTTGGGTGGCTTTGGAATAGGACAATAAAATTCTCCAATCTTGATGGTCTCAATATTTTCAATGGAATTTAGACCATATTCTATCAATCTTCTTGGGAAAATTAACAGTGTGCTCTTTATCATTAACATTAAAAGTAACTTTTCCTTGATTGCAATCAATAACAGCCCCTGCAGTATTAAGAAAAGGTCTTCCAATAATAATAGACATATTATCATCTTCAGACATTTCCAGCACAACAAAGTTAGTTAATATCAGATGATTATTAGCAACTTGAACAGGAACATCCTCACATATACCGACAGGCATAGCAGTAGACTTATCAGCCATTTGCAAAGATATATCAGTTGGTATCAATTTTTCTAGGAGGAGTCTTTTTATAGAGAGTAAAAGGCATGACACTAACTCCAGCTCCTAAATCACACAAAGCAGTTCTAACATAATTGTTTTTAATAGAACAGGGAATAGTTGGTATACCAGGATCTCCAAACTTCTCAGGAACCTTGCCTTTAAAATATTAATTAGGAAGCATAGTGGAGATTTCCTCATTAGGAATCTTCCTTTTGATAGAGACAATATCTTTCATATATTTTGCATAAGGATGCAATTTAATAGCATCAGTTAAAGGAATTTGTAAGAACAAAGGTTTCATCCATTCAGAAAACTTGTTATAATGTTCTTCTTCCTTAGAATTGTGTTTCTTATTAGGAAAAGGCATTGGTTTTTGTACCCAAGGTTCTCTCTCATTACCATGTTTATTAGAAATGAAATATTCCTTAGTATACTTTGCAGTTTTAGTTTTCTTTCCCGGTTCAGCTACAGGTTCTTCTTTATCAGAAGCATCATTATTTTCATTACCACTTTCAGTTTCAACATCAGAGATAGATATACTATTGGGATCTTTAGCAAGCTCAGAGGATTCTACAACAGTTTTATGTTTCTTCTTTTTTTCTTCTTAGTATGAATAACATTATCATTAGTTTGCTGAGAATCTTGTTCAATTCTTTTAGGATATCCCTCAGGATATAAATGATCTTGTGTAGCAATATCACTTCTAGTTCTTATTTCATACGCATGTTTTTCTTTAGAAGCATTAACTAGCAAATCTTTTTGCACTTTAGCAAGTTGATCTATTTGAGTCTGAACCATTTGAAAATGTTTAACAAGCATTTTAACATCATTTGAGGTTTTTTCTATAATACCATGCAAATTATTAGTAGATCTAGAGTTTTCCATTAGGTGATTTTGCAATCTCATATTAAAATTATCTTGCCTGATAACATAATTATCAAATTCATCTAAACATTGATCAGGAGGTTTGTTATAGGGAATCTCTCTATTATCGAGATGTGAACTGTGATCCTCGATCTGACACAATCCTGCTGGGAACTCCATGTAGGCTGACTATCTGAGATATATAGAGATCAGCAAGCTAGTCTCCATGATATGTGGTTATGACAGGTATAAAGTGTGCAACTTTTGTGATCCTGTCAACGACTACCCCATATCGAATCATTTTCTCGACTAGACCGTGGTAGTCCAGTAATGAAGTCCATCCCAACTTCATCCCATTTCCAAACAAGTACTTGCAACGGCTGTAACAAACCAGCGGGATGCTGATGTCCAGCCTTCACCTGCTGACAAATATGGCACTGGGCTATAAACGAGGCAATGTCTCGCTTCATTCCGTGCCTCCAAAACTTCTCCTTCAAAGCTTGATACATTTTAGTTCCTCTAGGGTGAATAGAGTATAAAGTATCATGAGCCTCAGTCATGATGGTTTGCTTCATCTCAGATTCAGTCGGAACACAAATGCGTCCTTCATACCATAAGACTCCATCAGAATCAATGGTAAAACCAGCAATTTCTTCCTTCTCCATGCGGGTTTTAATTCCCTCAATACTCTCCTGGCCCTTCTGAGCTTCTTTGATTTGATCAACTAGAGTTGGTTTAACTTCCATGGCGTCCAACATGCCATAGCTGACCACCTCGATACCAAGCTGGTCAAGTTCTTTCCATAACTCCGGTTGTCTGATCTGAATCATAGCATCCAGAGAGGCCGACACTCGACTAAGAGCATCTGCAACAACATTCGCCTTTCCAGGGTGATAGTGGATACTAAGATCGTAGTACTTGATGAGCTCTATCCAACGACGTTGCCTCATATTGAGTTCATGCTGTGTGAAGATATACTTCATACTTTTATGATCTCTATAGATTTCACACCTCTTTCCAATAAGGAAGTGTTGCCATGATTTGAGAGCATGCACAACTGTAGCAAGCTCTAAGTCATGAGTAGAATAATTCAGCTCATGTGGTCTCAACTGGCGTGAGATAAACGAGATTGCTTTTCCTTCTTGCATGAGAACACTTCCAAGAACAAGCTTAGAAGAATCACAATACACATCGAAACTCTTGCTGACATCCGGCATAATGAGCACCGGGGCCGTCACGAGTCGATTTTTCAACTCCTGAAAACTCTCAGCACATTTGTCCGTCCATACGAAATTGTTGTCCTTTTTGAGGAACTGAGTGAGTGGTCTGGCTATATTTCAGAATCCTTGAACAAACTTGCGGTAATATCCGGCTAATCCCAGATAAGATCTGACTTCAGTTTGGGTCGGGGCATCCCGATTAGCGACAGACTGAACCAGAGCAGGGTCAACAGAGATTCCACCTCCAGATACTACATGTCAAAGAAAACCAATTTCCTTCAACCAGAATTGGCCCTTGCTAAAGTTAACATACAGTTGATGCTATCGAAGTGTTCCGAGAACAGTTCTCAGATGTTCTTCGTGTTCTTCCTCACTATTGGAGTAAATAAGAACATCGTCAATGAAAACCACGACAAACTTGTCCAGGTATTCCATGAAAACCTAATTCATAAGATTCATGAAGTAGGCGGGGGCATTGGTTAGACCAAAAGACATCACGGTGTAATCATACAACCCGTAACGTGTGGTGAAAGCGGTCTTTGGAATATCGGTCTCACGAACCTTCAACTGATGATAACCAGTACGAAGATCGATCTTTGATAAAATTCTTGCCCCATTAAGCTGGTCAAACAGGTCTTCAATTTTGGGTAGCGGGTATTTGTTTTTGATGGTAACATCATTCAAATTACAGTAATCCACACATAGACGTGAGGAACCGTCCCGCTTGTCTACAAAAATGACAAGTGATCCCCATGGTGATGCATTAGGGCGAATCAAACCTTTCCTTAACATGTCATCCAGCTGCTTCTTCAACTCATCTAATTCCTTGGGTTCATCCGGTAAGGCTTCTGTGCTATGGGTCCAGTGCCGGGTATCAACTCAACAACAAACTCGATATCCCGATCAGGCGGCATACCGGGTAACTCCTCTGGAAACACATCCGGGTATTCACATACTACCGGAACATCCTAAGTGTTGGGGGACAGAGTGGATTAGGTATAAGTTGCTCTTGTTTTCAAGCACCAAACCAACTTCAAAATTTGTTTTCCAAGTGTGGTTGTGTTAATAAACATTTGTACTTTCAGAAACAGCAAATGAAAACAAATTTTAAATTCAAATGAGCACTGAAAACAAGGTGGGAAAACAACTAATTTATGTTTTTCTCTGTTTTCCAGAAACCACTATTTCTGTCTAATTTTCTTAACACAAAAACATCAAGCAAATGATTGTTTTTGTAAACAAAATTTTCAAACCAAGTTCACCATTTTGTAGTCCATATATCAGAGATCATCCATGCCAAGAAAACACAAAATGTGATTCTCTATCATATAGATAACATGAGTGAAAGCACCTAATTGGTTAT
>CM054057.1:395974080-396104709 GCA_028641055.1 Alopecurus myosuroides
GCTCCAGAATACCCGAAATAGAAGCTGCAATCTAAATTATGCTTTTCTTTAACCTAAGTAAAAAGGAGATGGCATGCCATGTATGCAAACATTACTACACAATCTGTTCTGATGATGAGATTTACGAAGATGACACAATCATTGCTTCCCAAAGAGTTACTCTGCATAACGTTGAGCAGGACCGTCTCGCTCAGCTTCTACCCGTTGGACCCTATGTTGGTCTTCTGTGTGTGACTCGCTTGACCGCCAAAAATCTGAACAGACATGATATGGTATGTAATTATATGATAATCCTCTCATTTATGATATTTTCCTTAGTGTTACTATTCAGTAAATATGAAACGCCTTATATATTTCACGCGGAGAAACTATCTAAAAAGATAGCGAAAAATGATGGCATGCGGAGTCATGGATGCGGTGGACTACGACTTGGAGCAGCTGGAGCGCCCGTCACCAGCATTACATACAACAGGACATCAGATCGTCGCATAATCATTTACATGCTGGGATGGAAAATGTTCGTAAAAGGAAAGAATCTTCAAGCTGATAAATCCGAGACAGTCCAATGACCCCAATATAGATACCGTCTTTGACATGCAGCTCATTTAGAACTATAGTTTTAGCTACCTAAATTTTTCTATATAAAGGTGTGTTGTCCACCGAAACATACATTTATCTTTTTTCTTACTTTGTTTGCACAACTTGAAGGGTGCTAGCTATAGATGCATGTAAATATATGTAATCGATCTGCTGTATGTATATTACTAGATGCAATCGCTGGGTAAGGATTTCTCCTGTGGTGTGGTGCAGTAACAGAAAATCGGACATCCCGGGTTTTTTCCGGAGGAAACGATTATTGCCAATGTTTAGTGTCCTTTGACACTAGAGATAAAAACCGAACAGTCTAGAACTAGCGACGCCCACGTGTAGAAGCCGTCTCTGATGAGCATCCTTTATATATGGCCTTTTAAATCGTCCATCTGTACCATTGGAGACGGTTAATATTTTCAGCCACCTGAGGAATTGGTCTTTAGATACGGTTTTATTAACCGGCTCTATTGAGATATTATTAGAGACCCTAGCTTGGATCCGGTTGACGAAAACTGGCTCTGCTCATTGTACGAAAATTGGCTCTAGCGCCAGGTTTTGTACTCGTGAGATACCGTGCAATTCACCACTTTGGTTTGGCCATCAGTGTGTGCTGTTTGTGATGGCAACCGTTGGAAACCCCAAGAGGAGGTTGTGATAAGCAAGCGGCAAGAGTTTTCCTCAGTTAAGAACCAAGTTTATCAATCCAGTAGGAGGAAGAGGATCTCAGGAAGGTTGATGCCACTAACGGTGGTGCTGGCGCTTCACCGGTGTCAGCAACAACGTGGAACCTGCACACAACACAACCAAAATACTTTGTCCCAACGATACAGTGAGGTTGTCAATCTCACCGGTCTTACTGAAAACAAAGATTAGACGTATAGTATGGACAATGATGTATGCTTGCAGTAAGTAAAGAAAGCAGGAAATAGTTGTGGTTTGTTTAACAGTTTGGAAAAATGGACCGGGGTTCATAGTTTCACTAGTGGTGTCCCTCCATAAAAGATAGCATGCTGGGTGAACAAATTACAGCTGGGAAATTGAAAAATAGAGGTTGCACCGTAGTGCACAATATGACATGAAGATTACTATGATATTTAGTGCGGGCATTACAACAATATACATAGACCGACATCCATCTGCATCTATGACTAATAATCCACCCTCAGGTTATCATCCGAACCCCCTTAGGTATTAAGTTGCAAGCAACTAATAATTGCATTAAACAAAGTGCGTAATGTAAGCAATGATTATGCACGCGGGCACTCTCACCGCAGTTTTCTCCCTAATGTCAACAAAACATCCCCCCTTCACGTTTCTATCACTCGAGCAAGGCGGTGAGGAGGCATGAACCCACTATCGAGCATAAATACTCCCTCTTGGAGTCACTAGAAACTACTTGGCTAGAGCAACCACTAGCAACGGAAAGCATGCAAGATCACAAATAACATATGCAAATAAAGACTATAATCAACTTGGCATAAGTTCAATATTCATCGGATCCCAACAAACACAGCATATAGAATTACATAAGATCAATCTCGATCATGATAGGCAGCTCACGAGATCTAAACATGGAGGCATATGAGGAGAAGACAACCATCTAGCTACAGCTACGAACCCGTAGTCCAAGGATGAACTACTCACGCATCACTCCGGAGGCAGGCATGGTTATGTAGAAGCCTCCGGTGATGATCTCCTCTCCGGCAGGGTGCCGGAAACAGCTTCAAAATCCCCCTGATCTAGGGTTGATGGTGACGACGGATGCAGAACTTTTCAGGGATTTTTGATCAGGTTCTTAAGGTTTTCCATCCGAGGGGATTAAATAGGCGAAAGGGAAAAGGTGGTGGAGCTCTAGGGGCCCCACACCTATAGGTGGCGCCACCCTAGGGTGTGCCCCCCTGTTTCCCGTCTTCGAATCCTCTTCGGTGTTCTGGATGCTTTCGAGGAAAATAGGAACTTCGGGCTTTGTGGGGTCCAATTCCGAGAATGTTTCGAGAACAACTTTTCTGAAACCAAAAAACAACAGAAAACAGGGAACTGGCACTTGGCATCATGTTTATAGGTTAGTCCCGGAAAACGTATAAAAAACTATAAATAAGGGAGAAAACTAGTAGCAATTAACATAATATGATCATGGAGCATCAGAAATTATAGATACGTTGGAGACGTATCAAGCATCCCCAAGCTTTGTTCCTACTCGTCCTCGAGTAGGTAAATGATAAAACACAATAATCTCTGAGGTGACATGCTACTAACATAAACTTGATCAATCTAATGTAAAAGCATATGCACGCGGAGATCATAAAACTTTAAACACAGACATGATAAATAAAACTTTAATAATAAAGCATAGCAATTACTTTGAATCACGAAGAGTAACTCAAATAAAGGATCATGAATAATAATGCAAATAAAGGTAGACATTTGTTTCAGGTATATAGAAAGCATGGCAAAGTGATATTTCGCTAGTCCTTAAGAGTGGGGCAAACCATAAATGCCAGGACACCTTCAAAGTTCATGAGGAAGACTAGAACAAATAATTTAAGAACAAATGATATCACATCATGAAGTAATTATTGATGTTTATGGGACAAATGCACATAGAACTCAGAATGGCAAAAATGCTCTCTCAACTGTGCATAAAGTTAGAAGATGGAGACTCAACATAAAAGTAAAAGAAAGGCCCTTCGCGGAGGGAAGCAGGGATCACTCATGTGCTAGAGCTTTTATTTTATTAAGAAGAGGTATTAAAAGTTTGACACTCCTCTCAACCATCTTTCACAAACCATGGGTAACTGAATCCTCGGGTGCCTGCCAACAATCACATACCGTGGAGGAGTGTCTATATTTTGGGAGATGTATGCTAATGTCAACGAATGGTAAATAGAAAATACAGTACATCCCAAGCCAACTGGATTCACAAGAGCGGCTCCCATGGTAAAGGACGCAACTGGTGTAGAAGGTCATCCCTCTTTCTCTTTTGTTTACACAATTATGCTTTGACTGATAAATCAGGGGCAAAAATAGTGAAGAGAATTTGTTTGCATTAATTTGGGGCTGGGCACCCCGCTTCCATCTCTTCTATCATTTGGATAAGCGGATGAAGACACTAGTCCAGGGTGTGAAATCCAATCAACAAGTGAGACAAATATTCTCTATTTACGTCCTGATGAGCAAAAACAGGAACATAAAGCAGGAGTAATTTTTGATGGTTTTAAAGGTAAGACATGAGCAATTTACTTGGAGTGGTTAAATACCACATGTAGGTAGGTATGGTGTACACAATGGGAAAAACTTTGGTTTAAGGGAGTTTGGATGCACGAGTAGAGCTCATACTCAGTACAGGTGGAGGCTAGCAAAAGACTGGGAGCAACAAATCAAGAGAGCATAAGAGCCATAATCATGCATAGCGACATAAGCATCATTAATTAAAACATAAGCAGTATCACAAGTTCAAAAACTAAGTGGTCATGGAGGAAATTTGTGACTGGTTTGTAGTCATAAACATGGTGTGAGCATGCGCCAAGACAACCAAATAAAACATTCAAAAGAGAATACCATATATTGATGTTTTACTATGACAAGAACAGCTCATGAATCTTTCAATACATACTAAACACTCTCAGATATTTGAGGATAATCATGCTACTCAATAACCACAAGGCTTTAAAACTAAAATAACATTTAGCATGGCATGAAAAAGTTGTAGCCACGGTCTATACAAACTTCTACTAGTACTGTTATAAATTCTACTTCAAGCAGCAGTTTTCTTTCTCCCAACAAGCACCATACGAAACATGCTTTAACAAAAATACTCTTTATGAAAAAACAAGCTAACATGGTAGTACTCACATAACACTACTAAAACTAACAACTCTAATAAGAGATGCATGCAAAACAGGAGCTAAATAAATGCAATAGCTAGACATAGATTAAGAATACAACGTATTCTCATGAAAAAGCGGAGTGTGTCACTCTCCAATAAAAGAATGCTGGGGTCCAACCAATCTTATTGAAAAAGTAAAAAAAACTGAAAGCAAAAAAAAAACTGAAAACAAAAATAAAAGACGCTCCAAGTAAAGCACATAAGATGCGACCGAATAAAAATATAATTTCACTAGAAGTGACCTGCTAATTTGTTGACGAAGAAGGGGATTCCTTGGGCATCCCCAAGCTTAGACGCTTGAGTATTCTAGGAATTTTCGTGGATGTACCACCGGGGTATCCCCAAGCTTAGGCTTTTCATTCTTCTTGATCACATCATATCATATTCATCTCTTTTCACTTGAAAACTTCCTTCACACCAAACTTCTCACAATCTTCATTAGCAACGTTAGTGAAATTGAAATAATAAATTCACATGGTTCTGTTTCAACACAAGTCTAAGACTCAAAAAACATTAGATACTGTCACAACTTCTTTTAAAACTCTTTTTCTCAAAAGAAAGAGATTAAGATGCAAATGCAATAAATGGCAGAAATCTTTCAAAACAGAACAGCAGGTAAAGATCGATTTAAAAAAAAACATTCTGTTGCTCAAATCAAAAAGTGGTCAACTAATAAAAGTTGCATATGTACCTCAGGATTAAGCACAAAACAACTCAGGTCGTTCTGAATTTTCTGTGATTTTTAGCGGAATTAACGGTGGACAGCAGAAATCTGAAATATAACCTCAACTTTCCACTATAGGCTTTACTTGGCTCAACAAAAACACAAAATAAAAGATACATCGGGGTTGCAAAGGAAATAGACAACACCCAGGTGCAAAGCACACCAAAGAAAACAAAATAAAACGGGTTGTCTCCCAGTAGCGCATTTCTTTAACGCCTTTCAGCTAGGCATAAAAAGGCAACTCAAGTATTTTCGAGTCAAGAAGCATCAAAATCATATTTTTCTCTAATAATAGAGTCAAAAGGTAGCTTCATCTTATTTGTAGGAAAGTGTTCCAAACCTTTCTTGAGGGGGAATTGATATTTAATACTCCCCTCTTTCATATCAATAATAGAACCAACAGTTGTAAGAAAAGGTCTTCCCAAAACAATAGAACAAGAATCATTGCATTCAATGTTCATAACAACAAAATCAACAGGGGCAAGGCTATTGTTAACCATAACAAAAACATCATCAATTCTACCAAGAGGTTTCTTCTTAGCATTATAAGCAAGATGAACATCGAAATAACAGTGTTCCAACGGTGGTAAATCAAGCATATTATAAAGCTTTTGAGGCATAAAAGAGATACTAGCACCAAGATCATAGAAAGAATTGCAACAAAATTCATTTACTTTTATCTTAATGATAGGATCCCAACCATCATCTAATTTTCTAGGGATAGATGTCTCAAGTTTCAACTTTTCTTCCCTAACTTTCATGAGAGCATTAGTAATATGTTTAGTAAATGCCATATTCATGGCACTAGCATTGGGACTTCTAGCAAGCTTTCGTAGAAACATAATAACTTCAGAGATATTGAAATCATCAAAATCAATATTATTATCATCAAAAGTAATGGGACCAATATCTCCCACATCTCTAAAAATTTCAGCACATTTATCAGGAGCAATTTCAGCAGTTTGAGGCAATTTAGCACGTTTCACCAAAGGAGTAGGGACTTTATTAACACCAACTACTTTACAATTGATAGTAGGAGGTTTACTATCACTTGGAGCTTCAGTTTAACTAGTGGTTGTGATAGTGCAAACTCTAGCAATATTATTCTTTTTAGCCAATTCATCTTCTCTTTCCCACCTAGCACGTAATTCAGCCATCAACCTAACATTATCATCAATTCGAACTTGGATGGCATTCAAAGTTTTACTTTGTTTAACATCTTCTGGAAAAACCTTTAGTTTTAGAAAATCAACATCAATAGCAAGGCTATCTACTTTAGAGGCAAGAACATCTATTTTACCAAGCTTTTCCTCAACAGATTTATTAAAAGCAGTTTGTGTGCTAATAAATTCTCTAAGCATGTTTTCAAGATCAGAGGTAGAGTTTTATTGCTATTGTAGGAGTTTCCATAAGAATTACCATAGCCATTATTAGGAGGATAAGGCTTATAATTGTTTCCACCAAAATTATTTCTATAAGCATTGTTGTTAAAATTATTATTTCTAATAAAGTTTGCATCAACATGCTCTTCTTGAGGAAACAAAGAGGCTAAAGGAACATTATTAGGATCAACTTTAGCTTTACCATTAACAATCATAGACATAATAGCATCAAGCCTTTCACTTAAAGAGGAGGTTTCCTCAACAGAATTTACCTTCTTACCTTATGGAGCTCTCTCAGTGTGCCACTCTGAATAATTTATCATCATATCATCAAGAAGCTTTGTTGCATTGCCCAAATTGATGGACATAAAGGTACCTCCACCAGCTGAATCCAGTAGGTTCCTTGAGGAGAAATTCAGTCATGCATAAAAGGTTTGTATAATCATCCAAGTAGTCAGTCCATGAGTGGGACCATTCTTCACCATAGTTTTAATTCTTTCCCAAGCTTTAGCAACATGTTCATTATCAAATTGTTTAAAATTTATTATATCACTTCTCAGGGATATAATTTTAGCAGGAGGATAATATTTTCCAACGAAAGCATCTTTACACTTAGTCCATGAATCAATACTATTCCTAGGCAAAGATAGCAACCATTCTTTAGCTCTTCCTCTCAAAGAGAAAGGATTCAGTTTAATAATATCTCCATCCACATCCTTATATTTTTGCATCTCACATAGTTCAATAAAATTATTAAGGTGGGCAGCAGCATCATCAGTACTAATACCATAAAATTGCTCTTTCATAACAAGATTTAATAAAGCAGGTTTAATCTCATAGAAAGTAGCAGTAGGAGCAGGAGGAGCAATAGGTGTACAAATAAAATCATTGTTGTTTGTGCTAGTGAAATCACACAACTTAGTATTCTCAGAGCAACACATTTTAGCAGAATATAAGCAAGCAAATAAATAACAGCTATGAAGTAAACTTAATTTTTGTGTGTTTTTGATATAGAGAAGAAAAACAAGACAAAAATAAGAACAAGACAATAAACAAAATAAAGAGGTTAAAAGTGAGAGACTCCCCTTGCCAGAACACTTCTTCGTCCCCAGCAACGGCGCCAGAAATTCTTGATTGCAAACTTTTATGGTGTGTTGGAAACCCCAAGAGGTGTGATGAGCAAGAGGCAAGAGTTCCCTCAGTTAAGAACCAAGGTTATCAATCCAGTAGGAGGTAGAGGATCTCAGGAAGGTTGATGCCACTGACAGTGGTGCTGGCGCTTCACCGGTGTCAGCAACAACGTGGAACCTGCACACAACACAACCAAAATACTTTGTCCCAAAGGTACATTGAGGTTGTTAATCTCACCGGTCTTGCTGAAAACGAAGATTAGACGCATAGTGTGGAAAATGATGTATGCTTGCAGTAAGTAAAGAAAGAAGGAAATAGTTGTGGTTTGTTTAACAGTATGAAAAAATGGACTGGGATTCATAGTTTCACTAGTGGTTTCTTTCCATAAAAGATAGCATGCTGGGTGAACAAATTACAGCTGGGCAATTGACAAATAGAGGTTGCACCATAGTGCACAATATGCCATGAAGACTACTATGATATTTATTGCGGGAATTACAACAATATACATAGACCGACATCCATCTACATCTATGACTAATAATCCACCCTCAGGTTATCATCCGACCCCCCTTAGGTATTAAGTTGCAAGCAACAAATAATTGCATTAAACAAAGTGTGTAATGTAAGCAATGATTATGCACGCGGGCACTCTCATCGTTGTTTTCTCCCTAATGGAAACAGCACACCCCCCTTCACGTTTCTGTCACTCGAGCAAGGCGGTGAGGAGGCATGAACCCACTATCAAGCATAAATACTCCCTCTTGGAGTCACTAGCAACTAATTGGCCAGAGCAACCACTAGCAACGGAAAGCATGCAAGATCACAAATAGCATATGCAAATAAAGACTATAATCAACTTGGCATAAGTTCAATATTCATCGGATCCCAGCAAACACAGCATATAGAATTACATAAGATCAATCTCGATCATGATAGGCCGCTCACGAGATCTAAACATGGAGGCATATGAGGAGAAGAAAACCGTCTAGCTACAGCTACGAACCCGTAGTCCAAGGATGAATTACTCACGCATCACTCCGGAGGCAGGCATGGTGATGTAGAAGCCTCCGGTGATGATCTCCTCTCCGGCAGTGTGCCGGAAACAGCTTCAGAACCCCCTGATCTAGGGTTGACGGTGACAGCGGCTGCGGAACTTTTCGGGGATTTTTTATCAGGTGCTTAGGGTTTTCCATCCGGGGTGATTAAATAAGTGAAAGGGCAAAGGCGGTGGAGCTCTAGGGGCCCCACACCTATAGGTTGCGCGGCCAGGGGGGACCCACGCCACCCTAGGGTGTGGCCCCCCTGTTGGCCGTCTTCGACTCCTCTTCGGTGTTCTGGATGCTTCCGGGGAAAATAGGAACTTCGGGCTTTGTGGGGTCCAATTTCGAGAATGTTTCCAGAACAACTTTTTCGAAATCAAAAACAGCAGAAAACAGGTAACTGACACTTGGCATCTTGTTAATAGGTTAGTCCCGGAAAACGTATAAAAATGCTATAAATAAGGGATAAAACAGGTAGAAATTAACATAATATGATCATGGAGCATCAGAAATTATAGATACGTTGGAGTCATATCAGTGTGCGGGTGAGAAGTGATGGAGAATAGTAGCTTCACTCCAAGCTTCACCATCAATGTTTACAAAAAGTAGGAGATGAACTTGACATCTCAATCCGACACAATTGTCTTGGGAACACCATGAAGACAAAAAATTTACATGAAATTCAAATTTGCAACATGTGAACCATCATCCATTCTATTGCATGGTATGGAATGTGCCATCTTTGTGAATTGATCAACAACGAAAAATATCGAGTCCATGTGTGTGTGTTGTGCGTGGTACTCCTAACACGAAATCCATGCTAATGTCACTCCATGGGAGGTGCGGTGTAGGCAATGGTGTATAAAGACCATGAGATTTGGAAGTAGACTTAGCTGGGAGACATGTTGAACATCTTGCAATGAGTCGTTCCACGTGGTTCCTCATCTTAGGATAATATTAGTGGGTGTATAGGATGGCGTAGGTCTTATCTTGACCAAAGTGTGTTGGATGTATGCCCAAGAGACAGTAAAATACATAAATTTCATGATTAATGTATTATGTTTTTATGCTATAACTGCTATGGTCACTGAATATTAGATTAATAGGAAAACCCATACGCACGTGTGGAAACATAAACATACCATTATAACCCTTTTTCGCGTCTCGTAGACAAACTCATTAATATTAGATGACCACGTTTTCCTGGTCATGGACATTTGTTATGTCAATATTAATGGGAGCACATTGTTGTTTCAACATTGTGGCTTGGTAGACCCAAGTAGTTGAGATAATATGAGATTAATTTTGATAAATAATATCATCACAGAATGGTTGTCTATTCAATGATGTTTACCGTAAGGACCATTTTGGCATAGTCAAGTATCAAACCGTAAACTAGGTGATCTAAAAGGCTAACACTGGGTGGTCACGAAAGTATTCATTCATTGTGATAGTTCAAGATTGGGAATTACTCCTCTAGTTAATAGATAGATACATCCATGATCCACTCGATGAAATAGTATCGGTAAATAAGTCTGCACAGACAAGGACATCACACTAGCCATGGGGATACTATGTCATGATAACGAGTAAAAAGAATCATACCGGATATCGGGAATAATGTGATAAGGTGGTTAAAGAGTTTAATCATGGTCTTACCTTTTGTATCATCTCGAGGTATTGATTGGTATCTGATGGTGTAAACGCACGTTCATTGGTAGACCCCAAGAGGAGGGTATGAAGAGTACAACAGTGAGTTTTCCCTCAGAAAGAAACCAAGGTTTAATCGGACCAGTAGGAGAAAGAGATCACTTCTGAAGGATGATGACATATGATGTTGGCAGGGCGCACTACCAGCAACATGGAATCTGCACACAACACAACCAAGATACTTTTCCCCAACGAAACATTGAGGTTGTCAATGTCACCGGTTTTGCTAATAAAAAGAATTACACGTATAGTGTGGAAAATGATGTATGATTGCAATGAATGAAAGGAAAACAATGTGTGTAGTAAAAAGAAAAGTGCTTGTATCATCAGCGTAAAAGAATGGACCAGGGACCACAGTTCACTAGTGGTGTCTCTCCAAAATAAATAAATAACATGCTGGGTAAACAAATTAGAGCTGGGCAATTGACAGGGATAGAGGATGCACCGTAGTGAATAAGCAAGACATGATGATTACTATGAGATTTATTTGGGCATTAAATCATGATACATAGACCGTAATCCAACTACATCTATGACTAATAATCCACCCTCAGAATGTAATCCAAGCAGACTTTGGGTATTAAGTTGCAAGCAACAAATTTTTTCTTTAAGAAAGGTGCGTAATGTAAACAATATAATTATCCTTAGACAAAGCATGGTTGTTTTGTCCCTAGTGCCAACAACACATCCACAATCTTAGAAGTTGATGTCACTCTACTAGACAACTGGAGGCATGAACCCACTATCGAGGATGAATACTCCCTCTTGGGGTTACAAGCATAAACTTGGCCAGAGCATCTACTAGTAACGGAGAGCATGGAAGAACATAAATAACATAAACATGATAGATCTATAATCAACTTGACATAGCTTTCAATATTCACCGGATCCCATCAAACACAACATATAGCATTATAATAAGATGATCTTGATCATGTTAGGTAGCTCACAAGATCTAAACATGATGGCACAAAAGGAGTGAAAGAAAACCATGTAGCTAGTGCTATGGACCCGTAGTCCAAGGATGAACTACTCACGCATCACTGTAGAGGTAGGCATGGTGATGAAGATCCCTCCGGCGATGATCTCCTCTCCCGGAAGGGTGTCGGGGAGAGCTTTGGAACCCTCCCGAACTGCCGGGAGGGGAATCATCATCGGAGGGCTCTAGATTACCATGCCCACCTCCAGAGTGATGCGTGAGTAGTTCATCCTTCGACTACGGGTCCATAGAAGTAGCTACATAGCTGTTCTCTCCTCTTTATGGCTCATGTTTAGATCGTGTGAGCTGCCAAACATGATCAAGATCATCTTATTGTAATTCTACTTGTTATGTTTCCTGGGATCCTGTCGAGACCTCGGACCCAGAGGTATACATATTGTTATGCCCTCCTAGTCATGGTCTCACAAGGGCTTCGGGTTTACCAGCCCTGACTGCAACAAACAACGACACATAGACCTGATTCATCGGCACACAGGCCGGATAACATTGGTACTACTACTCCTTGTGTCCATGCTAGTCATAACAAACTATGCATATCAAAGCGGCCACGAGTCGTATGAAACTGAAAGAGCGGGACCAAAGCTATACAGAGTTGCTATTTGTCCAGGAAGTGCAACAACAATCGAGGGTTACTGGGGTTACCAAGCCCAGGACGAGTAAACATCGGCAGGCGTGCTCGAAAATGGATCATCGGCTCCACGACCCCTGGACTGCGATAACAACGCAGGCATAGCCCAAACTGTATAACGATGAGCTCGAAACCAACAACCGATCAAAGAAGCACTCTAGACATGAAAGTTGTATAAAGTTACTAGAGTATAGCTTTACAAGCAGAGATCACATGACCCAACGTTACATCAGACAACGGAAGGAAAACTATGTTGCTAGTCAACAAGAACCAGAAAAAGGACTAAGAGGGCGCAACATAAGGTGACGTCCCAGCCCATAGATTCCAGGATGCTACTTGGAAACCCCAAACTACTCGTCGATGTCCACGTAAAACCACCACTAGAGTGAGATTTTCACCTGAACCGAAATTAAGAAAACCTGAGTACGGGAGGTACTCAACAACACTTAGTTAACCTATTTATATAACTGTTGTTTTGGATAAGGTTTTTATGAAGGTTAATTTGCGTAAAGCAATATTTGTTTTCCAAATCGAGGAAGAATCGCACGTCACATGGGGTATTTCAAAAACAGATGAGAAACGAGTCAACTAATGTAATCATCATCTTTTCAAACCACCGAATCATTTCGCAGAATCTCGTGCTACAAGGATCACCCGTCTCATCATCTCCAAGGAGGCACCCTTCATTCATTGACAACATATTTTAGGACAGGTTCAAGTTGTCTATGGTCTCTACATTCACCAAGTCGCCGTTAACCGTGGACATGGCTTTTCAAAAATATTGCCCTACATGGATGTACACTTTACCCACACGTACCCTCCAACTCTTAGCGCCACATGTACACTCTTCCTTGGAGCGCGAACGAGGGTGGATGGCCATGACCTTTACCTTACTTGACCCTATCCATGAGTCAACCCAAACAGGGCCACCCCGTCAACAGAGAGTTAGCCACCTCCTGATGGCACATGTTCAGTGAGTCGGGACCAAGATTCGTCTACGTCCATCACTTCGCCCTGTTCACTCCCTAAACACCTCCAAAAGCTTTTTGCCTCACACGCAGATGGAACTCCCAAACTACGTGACTCACAGATAAATCCAAACAAGTTAGTTGGTCGAGCACGGTTACTTAGACCCCGCGTGTGGTGGCATGCTAAGTCTTGGCTTTCGCCCGAGACCTTAGTCCTAAGGTTGGCAAGGATAGGACAAAAAACCACTTCCCAAGTGGCCTTCCATCCAAACCTTAGTCAAGTTAACCACACAATGCTCAACTTTCCACGTCGTCATATCATACTAGGTTCTCGCAGCTCTGATTCATCAAATGGATGGAGCACAGATAAACAAACATGTAAAGATAAGAGAAACAGATATGAGGCTCTGGCGATGCGAACAAGCAAATCTATGGCGGCTAGGAGTAGTGTATCAGGATACTGAGGCAATGCAGTATATTGGAAAACTCTACCTACTTACACCAAATATCTTGGAATCGAATGCAAAGTACGAGAATCAAAAGCCTTTCGAAAACATATATGAGTAGATAAGAGGTTATGCTTGCCTTGTTTATAAGAAAACTAATAGAATGGATCTTCTAGAATAAGTGCTTGACTTGTCGAAGATCAAGTATTCGTCAATGGCATTGCTGGTCTTCACTTCGGATTCGCGTTCTACCGATAAGAAGCAAAAACCGAAAAAGAACCAACAATCAACACATGGCATCGATGCAATGCACAATATGTATGCGTGAGCAAGTTAATGCACCGAAGAAGAGCCCTAAGCATGATAAGGGGTTGTTAGGGTTCGCATGGCAATTATGCAATTTTAGTGAAATTAACCCCGAAATGGACCTCGGAGGGCACTTCGGGCGATTATGAAAGTGTGTCAAATTTTAATTGCTCAAATGGGTTTGAAAACATGATAACTAGGTTTCATTTGTTTCAATGAGCATTTTGACATATAACTTGTAATTTTCTGAATTTATTGAATAAAACATTATTTTCTCCACTTTTAAATAAATTAATTCAAATTCAAATAATTCATATTTTTGAGCTTTGTCAAACATGTTTGAAAATGGAATAATTAAATAGTTTATAATTTTCCAAACATTTCCATATTTTTCTCATATTTTTCTGATTAATACTTTAATAGTTATTGATTTTCCAACATTAATTCATTTTCTAGAATTTAAATAACAGAGGGCCTATGTGTCAGTCATTTTCATTTTTCAGAAATAAAAGAAAATACAACTGGCAGGATGATGTTAGCGGGTGACGTCACCCCCCTATTCTTCACAGATGGATCTCCAATCCATTGATTGCGCGTGGGATTCGGAAATCGAAATATACCACGAGAGAGAGGGGAGCACAGGGAGTCAAGGCGTGGCGGCGGTTGACAAAATGGTCACCGGAATCCTTGCCGGCGTCCATGGGAACGGTGGCGGACAATGGCGCACGTCGGCAGGAGGTTATAGAGAGAGGGAGAGGGAGCCAAGGGCACCCACGGGTGCGGGGGCTCACCGTGATGCTCGTGGGGCGGTTAGCGAGGCTAGAGGAATGGCGGAGGTGCCCGAATTGGGAGAGGGCACGTAGGTCGGAGGTGAGGAAGACACGGATGGCGGCAGGGATACCAGCCTTCCCGGCTCGATTACTTCCACGAGAATATAGAGGAGAGGACGACAGTTTCTGTGGTGGTGTTGGTTTGCTCCGGGGCGGCCTCTAGCGACAGCGGTGACCGGCGGCCTGTCGGGCTAGGGTTAGGGTTTCGGGTCCTGGGGATACACAGGGAGAGCGGAATTCGGAAGCGAGGAGGAGGAAGCAGACACGATTGGGACGCCTTTCGGGTCTTATCCTCGCTAGAGAAGCAGACATGAGGTGGCCTCAGCGACGTCGATGACCATCTCGTCTATTGGCCGAAGGAAGAAGAAACAAAAGAGCCATTTTATGAAAACCCCCTGGGGTTTCTAGTATTGCAAATTGTTCTGTTTCTCTTAAAACAGAACTGAAACAGAGTTTTTGAGGGCCTTTTTGCAAACATTAAAATTAGCAAAAAAAAAATTGGAAACCTTAGGAAATTTCCAATCTCAACATATTTTGGATTGACCAATTTGAAAATGTTTTGAATTCAAATTTTCATTGATCGCTTCAAGTGAATTTTGAGCAAGTTTTGTTAAAAATTCAAATTCAAATCGGATGGATTTTTTCATGCATGCTATGTCATTAACACAGGACCACAAGCCCTATTTTAGCAAAAGTGGGATGTCGAGACATCGTACTAAGGTTCATGGACGGGGGTGCCATAAGCCTACTGGTAGAACTGCGGGGGGCCGTGGAAGAACTATAAACGAGAACACTGAGTTTACTCATACTCGGTACGTCGCAACTAGGCGGCGTTCCTACTCCTGCAGTCTCACTAAATCAGGGCTGAAGCCTGAAGTATAAAGAGTACAATTGTGAGTATGGTTTCGCTAACTCAGCGAGGATGAACTTCCCGGCGGGTTGGCTTCTAACTAACTTGCCTCCTTTTCCTTGCTCTCGTCCGACTTTATATAGAGATCCAGACTAGGGCTTACAAGAAGGAGACCTAGAAGACTACGAAAAGTATCTAACTTGGAAAGTAAGGAATCCAGCTTCTCCTCCAAGTCTCACCATGTTGGGCCGTGGTCCGGGTTCTTCTAGAATCTGGATTCCTACGCGTCAGCTTTACTGCACCGCCCAATGGACTCTGTTCCATTGCCTGTGGGCCACCCTGGTAATCCGGCTTTCGGCCAATTCCAGATATACCCCTAATTGGTATATATCTGACAGTAGCCCCCAAGAAGGATTAATAATTCATTCTGCCTTCCCTCGTGGATTCTTATTCTTTTCACAAATGTCAGTGTTTGTCTTGATTCTTCTTTCAACAAAAACCTTTAATGCCAAAATCAGATTTACTGAAATCCGGCATTTCTTCCATGAACCATCGTAGTGAAGGAAACTATGACGCAAGCGGTGAAATCTTGCCCACGTCATCAACGTATAGGTTCAGTCAAAAAGCCTGAACCCATATCTCTGACAGATCCTCGCGCGAGAAACGAGGAGATAGCAATCACCCCACCCCCTCGTTTCCCGGATTTTCAAGCGATACACGTGTCGAGCATCCAACGACTAAAAGAGCCGTTGGAGCTAATCTTAATGCATCTTGGCTATAAATAGCCTCTTAGGGGCCTCCGGATCACCTTCCACATCTTCTTCCCCTTCGAGTCCCTAGAGCACTGCCACTCCTAGCCTCGAGCGAAAGAACACAGAGAAACAAGCCCAAGCCCCAAAGCTCACCGGAGATTACCATCGGTGGTGTTTGCTCACGGTTGGGCTGCCCGAAAATGGCCACCAGAAGCCCTCCAGGCGCCTCCGAGATTGTCAACATCGACGCCACCATCGAGGACCTTATCCAGGACCTTGACCCTGTCGTCGGAACTTCTCCGAGCTCGTCTGCAAATGCCCCGGAGGTGCCCGCGAGAGCGCTGACGGGCGGGGATCACAATCCCGCCGCCGAAAGCATGCCGCCGCCCTCGGCCACTCCTCCTCCTCCTCCCATCCCCGATACCAAGGAGAGGGAAACTTCCACCTGCGACGCCGAAAACACGGCGACCATCGTCACCGCCAGAGGCGAGGAAGAAGATAAGGGAGATCCCGGAAATTGGAGCCACTTCAACATGTCCCCGGCCCTTCTCAACGCCACGGAGAAGGATGGGTTCATAGTCAACAACGAATGGCGGCTGGACGAGGACGACTCCGAGCCCTCTCCGAAAGACGGAGAACGGGTTGTTCTGGCTTCCCATATTAATCAAGGTATGGGTTTTCCACCATCCGTGTTTTTCGTCCAAGTCCTCAACAACTATAACGTCCATCCCCACAACCTTCCTCCCAACTCGATTCTATACATAGCCGGGTTCCAGGCTATTTTTGAGGGAAACTTAGGAATAGAAACCCCTTTAGACTTTTTCCAGTACCGTTTCAACGTGAAACGCAACACCACCGAGGGTGTTCTCCCGACTTGCGGGGCCGTCTCCTTCAACCTTCGTAGCTTTAGGAAGGAGTGGTTTCCAAAAATCAAAACTTCCGAGTCCGTCAATTTTCGGACGGGCTCTTTCTTCTACCACTCGGATATTCCCTATCCTGGAAAGGATACGGGAATTGCGCCTTTCATCAATTCCATGGCGACACCTCAAGATAATTGGGCGTTGGACGCGGTCTAGGTTCTGCCTCCAGACCTGTTGAGAATCAAAAGACATATCGCGAAACTTGTATCCTCCTCTCCTCCCCTGACCGGCATGGATACAATTCTTGTTGTCTTGGAAGGAGGATTCAACCTCTTGCTCACCACGGCGGCCGACTCATTTGCGAATACACGGGCCCCGAGGACGCAATGAGGGTGACAAAGTTCGCTTTGTCGAAAAAGTAATTCAAGATACGAGTCAACTAGCTTGTGGCTACTCGTGATCAGTACGAGGAAAGCCTTCAAATGTTCAACACTCAGAACCCCGCACCCAAGGTATCCTTTCAGTTTGTGCCTTTTGGGTAACTTTTCAAACTTTGCTTTTTCTCGGATGTTTTTATACTAATCCGTTCATTTCTTTTTCAACTTTAGGATCATCGAGAAGATAAACTTGCCACCGATGCTGATCTAGCAGAGCTCAAAGCTCGCTTTCAGTCCGCCGGAGGGAGGAAGTGCAAGAAGATCTCTTCCAGCCAGGAAGTGATCGATCTCTACGGAGTACCCGTCGCCAGTTCAGGTAGGACTCGGAATTTTACACTCGAATGCCTTTTCTTGCATCTTTTCTTTCTCGGATTCTTGATCTCGGATTTTCCTTCTTTTCTCTTTTCTAGATTTTCTCCTGTCCCTTTGAAGGGAAAGGGTAGGAAGAAGATGAAGTTGTTGCTCTTAGGGAGCCAAAGCCATTCCCCGCAGCTGCCCAGACATTCCAGTCGCAGCTGGAGAAGAGAACTTGGCTGCGCGGGAAGAATATCCCTTGCATACCAGCCAGCCTGTTACATCTAATATGGATGTTCGAGAAAGGGAGACTCTTGATGAAGGAGGACCCTCAGGTCTTCCTGAAGCTGAGCAAATGCCAACTTTTAATACAAATTTCATGGTAAAACAAGAGGACTGCTTTGATGAACTTGGATACATTCATCCGTGGGCAAAAAAGTATTTTGCCCGAGCTCCATTGTTACGTCCATGGCCAAAAGTCGGATTACTAGTCCGAAATAATTACGTCTTCTCACCTCGGCAGGTTCTCCAAGACGGAATCCACCATATGGGGATTACCTTCTCGGAATACGCCAAGGAGTTCATGGAGCTTCTAGGCGGTTTGCAAAAAAAATGAGCCAGGTAATATGTCTAGCCCCCAAGTATCAATACAAAAGAATACTTTTTTTGTGTTAATACTTTTCCTTTTGCCTGCCTGTTTTTGTCTAACATTTTTTTTCCTTTCTATGCTTTTCAGCAAACTGACGAAAACATAAATGTGGAAGTTTTCGAGAAGCTGACCATCAAGAACCAAGAAGTGAAATCCCTTCTTGGTATTCTTAATGAGAAGGACTCGGAAATGGCCGAGATCCAGAAGCAACTTAAGAAGACCACTGGTAAGCATGCTTTTTCTTTCCTTGATTCTGATTTTAAATTTTTGTAAGGACTTTTCCAAGTTTTAATCCTTCATCTCCTTTTCTTCTCAGCCTCTTTGGCTAAGTCCAAGAAAATTGCCGAGGATGCTGGGAACACCGAGAACCTGCGCAAGGAAAACTTTGAGCTTTAGAAAATGAGTATAAAGCTTCAAAAGGACCTTCAGGAGAGCCAGCTGGCCCTGGGATTGTCCGAGTATCGTGCTTCCTCACAAGTCAAGAAACATCGGAGGACCATCCAGGACTTGGAGTCTTCCCTTCACCAGCGGCTTAAGGAAGGTGCTGAGATGGACAAGATCCTTGGTAAGTTTTTTCACTTTTACCAAAAAAAAAATTCACTTTGCATAATGTATTATTTTTTCCTTCTTCTATTTGTCTAATATTTTTTGATTTTCTTTAACAGAAGGGAATCCTCTGATTACTTGGATTGATCAAATCCGGGCTTTCGGGACGTTCGTCAACAGGCTAAACAAATGCCGGCTTGCTGCTTATCAATTAGTGCATTCCGGATAGAGCTGGCGAATTATTTTTTTCGAGCTAGCAAATTCTCAGAAGCCAGTAGGCTCCCGGAGGAAATTGCATAAGTGGCAAACCAACACGAGTCCTGGCTCCAATCCGCCGCCCACGGTGGTGCGCGCCTGGCCCTTGGGCTGATGCGTATGCATTACACCACTGCCAAATCCTAGCACATCGCCACCGGTGTTCCGCAAGGATACACTGAAGCGCAACGGTCGGAAATATTCGAGTGTATCAAGGGCCATGCCTCCAAGATAGCTCGGATGGTGTGTACGTCGATGTTCTACCCGGAGGAAGAAATTCCAGCAACTCCGGAGAAACCGAGCGATAGCGACTAGGACAACGAAGAAGAGTTCGTGGGTGCCACCTAATCGTGCACAAATATTAGCCAAATAGAACGCATTACCATTCTTACAATGTAACCCTTGTTGTAATGCATTCTATCTTTTGTATGAACAAGTCTCTTATCCTTTGCAGCAAATTTAAACTTTGCAAGTTTTTCAGAGTTTTAATTCCCTTTATTGTAAGTTCTCTCGATTGTATGTTTTAACTTTCCTTAGTGTTAAAGTGATTCCAAAAGTATGTAATCCTCACGCCAAGTGACTGGCCTAAGAAACCAATAAGTCGAAACTCGGAATCATGGATTATACGTTGGCACTTTTACTTACTAAATCAAGTGACCCAACACAACAAACAATAAGATAATACTTAGGAATAATAAGGAATTTCAAATGTATGAACCTCAGGCACACAGGCACAATCTAGGATTCTGAAGCCTCCTTAGGCCAAAAAAACATTCAGTTTTTATAACTCCGAGCACGCAGGCAAAATTCGGGTTAACATTGAAGCAAATTGAAAAATCATTGGGAAATAGATAAGACAGAAATATGCTTGGAAAAGAAAGTACAAACAAAACAAAAATGCATGAATTTATGACAACTTTATTTCATGATCTCAATCATGTTTACGTAGAATTTGAACTAAGTGTAGAAGGGACGTAACTGGTGGATGCTCCAGAGCCTTTCTGTCTGTCCTAGTTCTACATCTATGCTTCTTTTCCTCTTGCGATTCTTATTTTTCGGGTCATCTTCCGTGTCTCGAATATCTACAAGGTAATATGATCCATTTTCATAGCCTTGCTAATGAAAAATGGTCCTTCCCAGATTGGGGATAACTTGTGCTTCTTATCCTATACCAATCTTAGCACCAAATCACCTTCTTTGAAAGATCGGTGTTTGATTTTACGACTATGATATCGCTGTAATCCCTGCTGATAAATGGCAGATCTTTGCAACACAAGCTCTTGTTCTTCTTCTAAGAGATCAACGACATCCCGACGTGCATTTTCGGCATCCGAGTCATCGTACGCCTGCACTCTTGGGCTATCATGGATCATGTCCGTAGGAAGCACTCCTTCTGCGCCATAAACTAGGAAAAAGGCGTTTGCCCTATTGATCTATTTGGCATCGTTTGAATACTCCAAAGCACAGAAGGCAGTTCTTCTACCATGCTCCAGCTGCTCTATGAAGAGGATATTCGAGTCCCTGGCGGATTCCTTGCGGGATTAACCTATTCATTCGTCAACCTGCCATTGGATTGTGGGTGTGCCACAGATGCAAGATATAGGCTAATTCCTATTTGTCGGCAATATTTTGCGAACTCTCCAGTTGAGAAATTTGTCCCGTTATCCGTGATTATGCTATGTGGAACGCCATATCGCACGACTACAGCAATGACGAAATTTCTGGCGGTCACACCGTCAAGTTTTTTATGGGTTTTGCCTACACCCACATGGTATACTTATCCACTGCAACGAGTAGATGTGTAAGTCCGCCTCTTACAGTTTTGAATGGCCCCATCATAACTAGCCCCCAGACCGCAAATGGCCATGTTATGGGGATAGTCTTGAGTGCTTGAGCCGGCATATTCGTCTGCTTGGCATAATACTGGCATCCGGCACATGTATTCACTATGTGCTCCGCATCTATCTTAGTCGTGAGCTAGAAAACCCCTGCACGGAATGCTTTTTGAACTATGCTTTTCGATTGAGCATGATGTCCGCAATCTCCTGCATGGATTTTTGCACAATTTCTCGTCCTTCTTCTGGCGAAATACATCGCTGAAAAATTCCAATAGTACTCCGTTTGTACAGGAAACCATCGATTACCGTGTATCCTTTGCATCGGCGTTGTATCTGCCTTTGCAAGACTTCGTATGCTCCATCCGGGAACTTCTGATCAACTAAGAAGTTTAAGTATGGAATTTTCCAATTCGGGTTAACGAGCAAAACTTCTATTGGCTCAGAAACTAAGGGATAGTCAACATCTCCGCCTTTTGTTGATGGTTCATGCAAATGTTGGACAAACACACCAGGTGGTAGAGTTTTCACTCTTTCCGAGCCCATGCGAGCTAAAGCATCCGTGTTCCAATTTTCTTCCCTTTTGACATGATGTACCTCAAATCCTAGGAATAAATGGCGAACTCATCGACTGTCCTCTGATATTCGGCCATGATGAGGATTTTAGCATCTCATGTTTGGCTTAGTTGATGTTGTACCAAGTCCGAGTCACCATATCAAAGTATAGGTTTGACACCTCTTTCCTTTGCAATATGCAAGCCATGAAGCAAAGCTTCGTATTTTGCCACATTGTTGCTAGCGTTGAAGTGTATTTGTAATACATACTCCATTGTGCCGCCTTTTGGAGATTTGAGCACCGAAACAGCTCTAGCACCTTCTTTCATTTTGAATCCGTCAAAATGCATGATCCAATATTCCGACTCCCGCATTGGTGTGTTTTCCATTGCTTCTACCCAATCAGCCACGAAATCTGCCAACACATGGGATTTTATTGCCGTCCGGGGTTGGTACTTAATGTTGAACGCAACAAGTTCAATGCCCCATTTGGCTACTCTGCCTGTTTCATCCGCATTAATTATAATATCACCTAGTTGTGCTTTGCTTACCACTGTTATAGAATGTCCTTGGAAATAATGACGAGTTTTTGGGATGCGAAAAATATGCCATATGCTAGCTTTTGATAATGTGGATATCTTTGTTTTGACTCGGAAAATAGCTCGCTGACATAGTACACCGGATTCTGATCTGGCGTACTTTTGTTGTCTTTCCGTCTTTCCACGATTATCATTGCGCTAATAACCCTATTAATTGCTGTAAGATATAGTAACATGGGTTCTTTGTCTTTTGGGGATGCCAAAATCGGAGCTTTCATCAAAGTTACTTTGAACTGGGTTAATGCTTTGTCAGCCTCTTCTGTCCATTTAAATTAGTCGGATTTCTTCAACAACTTGTATAATGGCAGAGATTTGTCACAAAGCCGGCTTATAAGACTTCTTACTGCGATTGTAGAACTCGTCAGTCTTTGGACATCTTTTAGACATGTAGGTCTTGTGATGTTTAAGATTGCATTGATATTTTCCGGGTTTACCTCTATTCCTCTATGAGAAACGATAAAACCCAGAAGATTCCCTGAGGGAACCCCGAATACACACTTTAATGGATTCAACTTCATTCTATAAGTGCGGAGTTTTTCAAAGGTTTCTTGTAGATTTTCAAGTTGTGTATCTTTTTCCTTGGAAACGACAACAATTTCATCCTCGTAAATATGGACATTTTTTCCGATTTGACTATCCAAGCATCTTTGCATGCAACGTTGGTATATTGCACAAGCGTTCCTCATGCCAAAAGGCATGGTTATGTAATAGTATGGTCCATAGGGAGTTATGAAAGAAGTTTTTATTTGATCTTCTTCTTTCATGCGCATTTGATGATACCCGTAATAAGCATCCAAAAAGAACAAAAGCTCAGAGCCACCAGTGGCATCTATTATTTGTTCCTGGTAACGCGAACCTATCTTTTGGGCACAATTTGTTGAAACGGGTGTAATCTATACACATCCTAAGAATAATACTATCCTTCTTCGGGACAAATACTAGGTTCACAGACCAATCAGTATGTATAGCTTCCCGGATAAAGTCAGCTACTAAAAGCCGGATAATTTCCTTGCCACTAGACTTCCGCCTTCTTCCATCAAAACGACGGAGAACTTGTTGACGGGTTTTGATCCTGGAATAACCCTGGCATATCAGAAGGACACTAGGCGAAAATTTCACAGTTCTCACGTAGGAACTTGATGAGCGCGCTTTCCTATTTGTCAGCCATTCCTGTTCGCACTACGACAAACTTTGTCGGATCTTTTGGGTCCAAGATGATATGCTTTGTATTCTCCGAGGCTTTAAACTGTCTGCTGGCTTCCAACTTTCTTTTCCTGCCAGCATTTATGTCGATGATACTTATTTAGCCAGCTCCTTCAGCTCTTCCTTCTGAATCACTTGTTCGGAAGAAAGGGCGTTTCCTTTCTCCAGCTCTTTCGCCAATTTGAAGTCGCCATATATGGTGATTACTCCTCCTTTTGGCCTTGCATCTTTAGCTTGTTGTAGATATAGCATGACCTTGCCATGAATTTGTCAAAAGCCGGACATCTGAGTCTTGCGTGATACACGCTTTCAAATGACACTAACTCGAATGAGATCATCTGCTGACGGAAGTGTTCTCTCTTTCCAAAGGTTACTTCTAGGGAAATTTCTCCTAGCGAATGTGCTTCTCTACCAGGAACAATGCCGTGAAAACGTACATTTCTGTGTTTGAGCTGGTTCTCACAGAGGTGTAAATGCTTCAATTTTCTTAAGTACATCATATTGATACTGGATCGTCCATCCATCAGAACTGTTTTGAGCCTAGTGTTTTGAACAATAGGACTTACGACAAAAGCATGCGTGCCGAGTTCTGGGATGTTTCCTGGATGATCAGACTAATCCCAGGTAATTGGCGTATTTGAATACTTCAAGTACTTTGGGGTTGGGGTACAATCTCATTGATTTCTCGAAGTGTTCCTTTTCCTATTTGGCTGAGGGAGTTGCCAGGAAAGTTAGGTTACATTCTCCTTCAACTCTCGGGAATCTAGGTTCGGCTTTCCGTTGTTGTTCCTGCATTTTATAATCAGTATCAGACTCGCTTTATTCTTTGTCAGCTTATTGCTTTTTCTTGTTGAACTCCCTTTTGGAATTCTTTCCTTTATTCCCGGATCCTGTAGTGCCTTTCATGTGCTTATTAAGCCGGCACTACGAATTGGTGTGGGTAGGTTTCCCGAATTGCGAATGGTGGACACAGTTTTCCGACTTAATCTTTTCCCACTCTTCTTTAGAATAGGAGATGGGTTCTGTGCTTTTGCCCTTCCATCTGCTGCCATTATCCTTTACAAAGGCTATATTTACTTCTTTGGGTTTCGGCTGTGCTTCTGGAGTAGCCTTCTTTTCAGAACAAGACGCCTTTTGGATTTAACCAAAGAATCAATGTTTCCGCCTCTCGCCCTGCTATCATCTTCAGCCGCTGCGTGATCATTAACGGTGGTAAGCATAGATCTGAGATCTTTGTGCTCTTTCGAACTAACCATGAATGGTACGAGGCCGAGTTTCAGGCCGTTGATGAAAGCATGCATCGGTTGTACATCACTTACTCCAGAGCAACTATTATTCGTTGTAGTCCATCTTGAGATAAAGTCGACGTATGAGTCATCCTCATGTTTCAACTGGTTGATGCTCTTAGGGCGTTTATACGTACCTCAAAAGTGTTGAGAGAATACTCTAGCCATATCTTCCCAGCTGTATACTGTTCTTGACGGAAGCCCGTTGATCCAATCTCTGGCTCCATCTAGCAACATTAGGGGAAGAACCTTCACAACCTTTAAATTTGTCCCTTTGTTGATCTGGACGGTAGTATAGTAATCTGAATGCCATGTATCCGGGTTTGTACTTCCGGTGTAGTTTTGATAAGTTGGACCGACTTTGGCAAAGCCAGAATGTAGACTGATTCTCCGGATCCTGTCAGTGAAACACTTTGATTCGAAGTATAAATTGTCTCTTTCCGTCTTATCGACGTGCGCGGAATACTTTCCAGCTGAATGGACAGAAGGGGATCTGCTCCGTTCTGGTCCATTGTTGCGCGAGTGCGCTCTTCTGGGATTATCCCCATTTCTTCCGATATCGTGTCCTTTGGAATAACATGGAGTTCTGCTACTTGGCCTTTCTTTGTTCCTTGGAGGAGTTCGGGATCTCTCACGTCTGTGAGGATTGTCGTATCTTCCGGCTTTATCAGCTGGGTGTCTCGGAGATGGCATTACTTTTCTGTCTTTCTGTTTTTTCTCCTCCCGTTCCTTATTATTATGGGGATTATTTCGGCCTTTCGGCAAATGGGATCCTGTTCTGGACGCTGCATCCTTATTATCCGGGATTTTCTTGTCTTTCTTTGGATCTCCCTTCTTTTCCTTAGAATCGCCTGAATCTCCAGGTTCGCCAGGTTCAGGTGCTCCAGCTGCGCACGTGGCAGTTTTGCATAAGGCTGAATCATCATGTAGCTTGCCTGAACGTCCTTGTCCTCGCTGTTGCTGATGTAATGCTTGTCCTAAGAAAGTATACACTCCCTGTAGCCTTTTGTCATTGGAGTACAAATCGTCGTTAAGGATGGCGAACGCGGCTTCCGCTTTTTCAGCTATGGTTTTATAGATGCGTTCGCCCTTAGCATTAGTGATGTTAACATGCCTTTGCCAAGATGGGTTTTCAAACCTATTTCTTGCTGGAAGTTCATCCGGCTTTGAAATTCTGGGCAGCCGCGTAGGTTTAATTCCAGATATATTCCTTCTTTTGTACTCCTCTATTTCTTCCTGCTGCATTTTAATGCCAGCCAGGTTTTTAAGGAGATTTTCCCAAGTTGGGAACATATGTTGTTGTTGCCGCATTAAAGCTTGCTTCTTGGCTTCCAGCACTTCCGGGGACTCGTCTCGTTCAACCGGGGTTTGAATCAGATCAATCTGCTCCTATTCCGACATTTGGGGAACAGGGATTTCAGCCTTCTTCTTTTCCGCACGCTTGACTCCACTGCCTCCTCCAACTTCGAGGTTTCGGTTGGCAATGTCTGCGAATTTCTCAACCTTTTTCTTCTGAAGTTTGGATTAGAGTTTCTTGGCGGACTTCTTTTTCTTCTTGGAAGATGGAGGGTTTTTGCTAGGTTCATCTTCCGTCAATTCCTTGACGTGAGGATAAATCAGACTAACTTCACCTTTCTCTTCCTCTTCATCTGGCGGAGGTGTTTTGGGGTCTTCATCTTCCTCGGCATCCAAATTTCCAGCCTGTCTTTCCATGAGTACTTCATCAAAACTCCCTTGCATGGATTTGACCTTTCTTTCGAAAGCGTCTTCATCTTCATCTTCGGAATCGAACTCTGTAGATCCGGTTTCCGAGTCTAGCTTTGCTTCTATGGCTGCTAGTATAAACTCAGCTTCCGAGTTCCTTGCTTGAACGGCGAATATCGGGTCTTTCACCTTTTCTGTGGGATCATGGTTTTCTGCCTTTTCCACGGGATTTTCGTCTTCCACGTTTTCAGCGATCTCAGACTGCACCATACCAATGAAGTGGGATCTGGCTGCAGGCATCTCCGAGGAGGCAGCAAATCCAGATGTGTTTTGGCAATATGCAACTATGGAAGCTTGATCTGCCCCTATGTATGAATAGGGCAAACCTGAGCAGAATCCAGCATTGAAGCCTTCATCTATTGGTCATAGGTAGGGTGGGATAAATTACTTCCACCATGGAATCCCATTGCTTCTGCTGTTAAGCCGATAAAAACATTAGCAGATCCAATCGGTAAAAGCAGGCACTTACCAGATGATTTCGTGTCGGCATGTATGATCTATTGTCAAGGAAGCGTCTGACGTTTCCGTCGAATTCCAGGCTTCCGACAGTTATTGTGATGCCGATTCCGCCAAGTATTCCCACTCGGAACATAACTCCCGACGCCGCCAGCCCCAGGGTGGGCACCAACTATCGAGACATCGTAGTAAGGTTCATGGACGGGGGTGCCATAAGCCTACTGGTAGAACCGCGGGAGACGTGGAAGAACTGTAAACGCGAACACTGAGTTTACCCTAGTTCGGTACGTCGCAACTAGGCGGCATTCCTACTCCTGCAATCTCAATAAATCAGGGCTGAAGCCTGAACTATACAGAGTACAATTGTGAGTTGGTTTCGCTAACTCGGCGGGGATGAACTTCCCGACGGATTCTAGCTAACTTGCCTCCTTTTCCTTGCTCCCGTCCGGCTTTATATAGATAGCCGGACTAGGGCTTACAAGAAGGAGACCTAGAAGACTACGAAAGTATCTAACTTGCAAAGTAAGGAATCTGACTTCTCCTCCAAGCCGGACCACGTTGGGCCGTGGTCCGGGTTCTTCTAGGATCCGACTTCCTGCGTGTCAGCTTTACTGGGCCGCCCAATGGACTCTGTTCCTTTGCCTGTGGGTCATCCTGGTAATCCGGCCTTCGTCCAATGCCGAATATACCCCCAATTGGCATATATCCTACATGGGATGTTACAAATCTACCTTCTTACAAGAATCTCGTCCGAATATTCCCAAAGGAGAAAGAAAGAAGGAACACCTTCTTTGGATGATCTTCTCAAACCTTACAGTTCTCTTCTTGAAGTAGTTCGTCTGTAGCATCGTGAAATGTTGATCGTCTACACCTTAGGTAAGAGAGAAAACTCTTAGGAATTGATTTTCGCGAAGATCGAGTATCTCATGGACAAACTCATGGAAAGAGTTTCACAAAACACTTGAGCTAACGAACATGAGACACGTCAAGGTAACATAGGTAAATATGAGAAGGTTTGAAGTTTGTGGATGATTGTGATTGAAAGGATTACAATATGAAATTTTCACAAGACTTTAAATCCTTTTGTAAAAGAGAGGTTTAACAACTTGTAACAATGAGGTTTCACTCTTTACCTGAAACCGATCACCAAGATGGAAAGGATTGTCTTGGATACCAAAACATAATATCCTTAGACGACGCAGAACACAAGAACACACTGGAATCATGCATCTAGAGAAATTTTAGATAAGGAATCTTATTCACTCCTCGGAGTGGACACATAAGATTAAGGAACTTTCAATCAAAACTTCAGAGTGAAAGTTTCTAGACATCCTTCTCAAGGATCATGATGTTACTTCACAACAAAGGATGGGTAAGCAACATATGTTGTGACACCATAAAGAAGAAGTAGTTCTTGGTCACACCACAGGGATGGGTAACGAACAGGGAATAGAGCACCGAAAAGAATAAGGGCCTCTTTCATATTGTGGATTTTACATAGCAATATGTTACCACATGGTTAAGACTCCATGGCTGAAGTGACTGACAAATTCACATAACGTGTGAGTTTGTTAGAACTTCAGGTGCAAACAACTGAATAAGTAAATTGATCAATGATGGTTACAATTCACGACAAGCTATTTCTTATGATGAACTTGTTTCCACTAGAAGAAAGATTTTGAAAGATTGACAGGGAGACATTGGACATGTCAACTCACAAGTTCTACTTGACTTTCTAGATACCCATATCAATGTTATGACAAGCCTTCTATAGGTCATCAAGTGAAAGTAAACTTTGTTTTGGAAGAATGGTGAGGGAAACTTCTAGAATAAGTCGCACAAGAATCCTCACAGAGAGTGGTTATGATTGTTAATTCAAGGATTATTATGTTAGGCCTTCCGGCCAATTGTATCAATCACAACTTCAACCATGCCATATTTTCAAATGGACCTAATTCAACGCCCTTGAGGAAACACCAATCGTCATTGCTGCTTGAGATTTAGCTCTTGTTAGTGGGTTGATAACTTAGACTCGGTATGTTTGATCAAAGAGGTTTCACCGGTTACAAACGGGATACATTTACTTAATTCTCAAGATACGGGCTACAATGTCAATCTCAAAAAGATGAGCAAGATTGCAGAACTCATGTATTAGCAACTTGCCAATGACAGTTGCACCTACATGAATAACTTGCAACAGAACACATTGGAGTCCTTGTTGGGAAGACAATGAAGAAGACAATGCAATTTCTTGGACTGCTTCTTCTTCATGAACAATCAGTCAATGGCTTGGTGTGGATGCAAACTTCTTCAAATAAATGTAGGTCACAAACTACCATTTCAAGAGTAGTCCACACATGCATGACCAACTTGGGATTATTCCCGAGGGAACAAGAAAACTTTACTCGGATCCACGGCGACAACTTCCATCATAAGCACATGAACCAGAGTAAGTCACTTTGAACATCCAATATACAACTTCGTAATGACACAAAGATGGTTCTCGAAAGTTTCCAACATTAGTGCCAATTGTTCAACATGAACCTCTTGCAACTTGGACAAATAGTAATGTCATCGATGGGCTCGACAACACGCTTATCAAAACACTCCAAGAAGAGGGATTCATATGATATATGAACAAGGCAAAATATTGGTCAGACTAAACGACATGAAGGGGTACTCGGGCAAAACCCATGAGTGAAAACACCATGCAGATAGTCCTTGGATCTGTTCTTGGTTTGACGATAGCCCAAATCAAATCAATATTAGGATGATAGCATGTCAATAAAAGAGATATAATCATGCTTCAACACAAAGGAGACTAGACATCCCTTAACAAAGGATCAAGTTAGGCAGAGCCATTGTCTTTCAACTCTCCAAGTTGTTGTTTAAGCTCAACTAACTAGTCAAGGGTATACAGCAAGGTTCCTTGGAGAAAGGAGTAGTTCAAATCACCTCTTGTTTAGACATAACGATCAGGTAACAACATGGTGATACTTCTATAAAGACAACTAGAATATCACAACCCACCGGTATGTCTTGGAGTTTAAAAGGAGGATTGCTTTTCAAAGCAACCAAAATGATCTTGAGAGCTTCAGCATGAGCCTAACTCTCTGAACTAGAATGTGCAACCGGAAGAACATATTTGGTAACATAGTTAACTTCAATTAGAGATCGTGTGGCCAATAGTGCTAAGAGGTATACAAATGTTTCTTAGATTATTCTCAAGGCAACATCAATTGTTAAGAACAACTAATACACACATCAATGCACACACCCCAACATCCTCGAGCATTCAAGCTTGGACAAAGGGTGATTAAAGACGTGTAAGAGCATCACTTCATCAATAAGGTAACGAAACTCAACACGATATCTTGATACGTAAGAGTGTGATACTCAAAGGTAGAACAGAACATAAGTCGATGAAACTTCTTTAATCTGCGGATTAAAAAACTTTGACCTGTCCTGGAGATGAACGAGGTACTAGGGTTTGTTTCTCCTGACATTCCATGGTGGAATATTCTGACGGAACACACGAGCAAATGCATTGGATCTCCAACCAACATAAGCCACTTGGTTTCCAAACAATGGAAGAAGGTTGGAAGAAACTAAAGAATAGGAACGTGCTCTGGAAAATCCTGTGATCACGTTGGATGCATAGGGTCATACTCATTTGTAAAACCCATGCTAAATAGATTGGTACAACTTAATCAAGAACAAAGATATGAGAATCATAAGGAGCACTCTTGTTGTGATCCTTTTGAGTCCAAAATAAAACCTATGGCTATTGGAGTTGATTGCCTAGCCATCTTGAGGTAGGAGATGTTCCTCAGGGTCAATATAATGAAACTTGGGTTAAAGGTCAGCATCCTGTAATGATGGCATGAGCATCACATGGTTATAAGACCACATGATTCAACCCACCGTAATTCAGCACATTTCGGGACCTTCGGTTCAAGTCCAAGGGTTAAAAACCTAGAGAAAGGAGCAACTACTATTCAAGTGCCTTAGGACATTACAAGTAGCCGTCACGAAGTATCTTTCAAAAGCCAAACATAACTCCGGAAGAATTGGAGCAAAAGATAAAGGATACATTCGACATGGAACCAAATCTCGAAGTTTGGTATTTGAGACTCCAGGACATGGAAGAATGTGGAATCCAAACAAATCTGAGAGGTTATCATGGAAATGAAATCTCCCAGTTGAATCAAGAGATAACGGACCGTGGGACACGCATGACTCCAAAAACTCAACACTAGGTCAACTTGGGTAAAAACGTCCTGCCAAGAAGGCACCTAGAGTTTTGAATGACTATAAGAGATAGCAAAAACTTTTCAAATCAAAACAGGTAAGGTGACCGAGAGTTAGAGCGATACCAGATAAGGAGTAAAATGAATCCTAAAGATATTTTGCGCAAATGCATTTGGAGTTTCAAAATAGTTTTAACAAACACTAGACTGAACATCGACCAATAGCAAGGGTTTCCTACATACAGTCCTGCTCTGATACCATGACTTGTCGCGACCCCGGACCTAGAGGTATACATACTGTTATGCGCTCCTAGTCATGGACTCAGAAGGGCTTCGGGGATACCAGCCCTGGCCACAACAAACAACGGAAGGTAGACCGGATTCATCGGCACGCAGGCTGGATAACATCGATACTACTACTCCTTGTGTCCATGCTAGTCATAACCAACTATGCATATCAAAGAGTCCACGAGTCGTATGAAACTGAAGGAGCGGGACCAAATCTATACAGAGATGATATGTGTCCACGAAGTGCAACAACAATCGAGGGTTACCAAGGTTACCAAGCCCAGGCCGAGTAAACATCGGCAGGCGTGCTCGGAAATTGATCCTCGGCTCCACAACCCCTCGACTGTGCCAACAACGCAGGCATAGCCAAAACTATATCACGATGAGCTCGAAACCAACAACCGATCAAAATAGCACTCTAGACATGAAAGCTATATAAAGTTTCTAAAGTATAGCTTTACAAGAAGGGGTCACATGACCCAACATTACATCAGACAACGGAAGGCAAACTATGTTGCTAGTCAACAAGAACCAAAAAGGCCTAAGAGGCCGCAAGATAAGGCGATGTCCCAGCCCATAGATTCCAGGCTGCTACCTGGGAACCCCAAACTACTCGTCGATGTCCATGTTGAAACCACCACTGGAGTGAGATCTTCACCTGAACCGAAATTAAGAAAACCTTAGTACGGGAGGTACTCAACAAGACTTAGTTAACCTATTATATATCTGCTGGTTTCGTAAAGGGTTTTATGAAGGTTGATTTGCGTAGAGCAATCTTTATTTTCCAAATCGGGGAGGAATAGCACGTCTCATAGAAGGTTTTCAAAACAGATGAGAAACGAGTCAACTAATGTAATCATCATCTTTTCAAACCACCGAATCATTTCCCAGCATCTCGTGCTACAAGGATCACCCCTCTCGTCATCTCCGAGGAGGCACCCTTCATTAATTGCCAAGATATTTTATGTCATGTTCAAGTTTTCTATGGTCTCTACATTCACCAAGTCGTCCTTAATCATGGACACGACTTTTCGAAAAGATTTCCCTACAGGGTTGTACACTTTACCCACACGTACCCTCCGGCTCTTAGCCCCACATGTACGCTCTTCCTTGGAGCACGACAGAGGGTGGATGGCCCCGACCTTTACCTTACTCGACCCTATCCATGAGTCAACCCAAGCAGGGCCACCCCGTCAACAGGGAGTTGGCCACCTCCCGACGGCACATGTTCTGTGAGTCGGGACCAAGATCCATGTACGTCCATCACTTGGCCCCGGTCACGCCCTTAACACCTCCAAAACGTTTTTGACTCACACACAGATGGAACTCCCAAACTACGTGACTCACGGATAAAGCCAAACAAGTTAGTTTGTCAAGCGCGGTTACTTAGACCCCGCGTGTGGTGGCACGCTTAGTCTTGTCTTCCGCTCGAGACCTTAATCCTAAGGTTGGTAAGTATAGGAAAAACAACCACTTCCCAAATGGCTTCCCATACAAGCCTTAGTCAAGTTAACCACACAAAGCTCAACTTTCCACGTCATCATATCATACTAGGTTCTCGCAGCTCTGATTCATCAACCGTATGGAGCAGAGATAAACAAACGTGTAAAGCTAAGCGAAGCAGATATGAGGCTCTAGCGATGCGCACAAGCGAATCTATGGCGTCTAGGAGCAGTGGATCAGGATATAAAGGCAATGCAGTATATAGGAGAACTCTACCTACCGACACCAAATATCTTGGAATTGAATGCAAAGTATGAGAATCAAAAGCTGTTCGAAAACATATATGAGCAGATAAGAGGTTATGCTTTCCTTGGTTATAGGAAAAACCAATAGAATGAATCTTCTGGAATAAGTTCTTGACTTGTCGGTTAAGATCAAGCATTCGTTAATCGCATTGCTGGTCTTCACTTCGGAGTCACGTTCTACCGATAAGAAGAAAATAACGAAAATGAACCAACAATCAACACATGGCATCGATGCAATGCACAATATATATGCATGAGAAAGTTAATGCACCAAAGAAGAGCCCTAAGCATGATAAGGGGCTGCTAGGGTTCGCAGGGCAATTATGTAATTTTAGTGAAATTAACCCCGAAATGGACCTCGGAGGGCACTTCAGGCGATTATGAAAGTGTGTCAAATTTTAATTGCTCAAATGCTTTTGCAAACATCATAACCAGGTTGATTTGTTTCAATGAGCATTTTGACATTTACCTTGTAATTTTCTGAATTAACTGAATAAAACATTGTTTTATCCATTTTTAAATGAACTAATTGATATTTTTTAACGTTGTCAAACATGTTTGAAAATGGCATAATTAAATAATTTATAATTTTCCAAACATTTCCATATTTTTCTGATTAATATTTTTACAGTCATTTTTGATTTTTAATAAATAAAAGAAAATACTACTGGCAGGATGACGTCAGCGGGTGACGTCACTCGTCCTGTTCTTCACAAATGGATCTCCAATGCATCGATTGCACGCTCGATTCGGAAATAGAAATATACCACGAGAGAGAGGGGAGCACGGGGAGTCAAGGGGTGGCGGCGGTTGACCAAATGGTCACCGGAATCCTAGCTGGCGACCAATGGCGCATCGGCGGACAACGGCTGTCGCACCCGGACTTCTAAGGGATACTCACAGTCTGTTAAACAGTAGATAAATGGCTTACGGGGCATACCGGCACCCGCATCTCAATATGAGCAGGCCAACACGTAAACGTGTGACAACCATTCCCTACTATTCATCGTCTGCGCAAACCATCCCATAGAAATCAAGACACTTCCGTTGACGTACTTCAAAACATACACACATGGTACGTCAACGGCATTTGAACAAGTGATATCACAACAGATCTCTACGACACAAAAGATGGAAATAAGTTGCAAATAGCTCTCATTAGAGCAGAGATAGCAAATACAATCATCCAGAGGACACATGTCCCAACAATTCATCATTACATCACAGCGGAAGCATTCAACATGTCTGGGTACAGACAAGATCCAAATAGGCCTAAGAGGCCGGTAACGAAAAGACGGAGCCCATCCACGAAGTCTCGGATCCTGCCCGGGTCCGCTATCTACTCGTCAGCAGTCTCGTCATACTCCACGTAGTAGCCACCATGTAGATCCTCGGAAACGTCGTCTGCGGAAACCACATCCCCAAAGGGGTCAGTACATAAACGTACTGGCAAGCAAAACTCACAGTTCACCAAAGTGTAACCCGTCAACACCAAGCACAAATTCTTTGGGTTCAACGGAAGGAAGGGGATATAAAAGATGCTGCAACTGGCTGCTCTAACCAACTACAGAGTTACTACCACTTCCGGCTATCAGAAAGGAGATAAGATCGTGTATCGTAACCAATCTATCAACTAACTCCAAACAAACCCATCCTGGATTTCGCCCCTTATCCAAAGAAGCAATCCGAGGATAACTCACACAGTTGAGATAATGATGGTTCAGATTATTGTGTCAATAAGCCTATTACTAGTCAAGTTGTTAATCATTGGGGGTAAGGTTGTTAATCATTAGGTTTAAGTTGTCCTGAGTACTTGTTAGCCAGTACTTTCACCAAGTATTCCATAACCGCGGAAAACACGGCTTCTCGAGAAGATTTAACCCTGCAGGGATGCACCAATTTAGCCGTACACGTAAGAATACCCCGCCAGATAGGAAATGCACTTCCACCAAGCGAGGCACTCAACACAACCCAACTCTTCTTCGCATCAAGCCCAAAGAACCTTGGGCGCACGGCTAATCGAGCCCCGAAGAAAAGGGACCCTCATAGCACTCTAAGAACGTGTCCCCCTATATGCCGACTACAAAAGTTCCACCCTGGCCTGGGCTCGCAAAAACATGCATGCGGCAAATAGAAAACACGAACTAAATGAGGCGATTTGGACGAGATGCGAATCGAATCAAATTGAGGGGGCGCCCATACTCGCTTCCCACATGCGGTTAGTACGCACATCATGGATCAGTAGACAAGACCCTTTTCCTATTAGGGTCGACACTAGCAGGCCTCAAAACCACACAGGGCCTCCTACCGGTGCCTTATCATCAAATTATTATTAACAATAACATTAGCATGATTGATTGATTAAACATCGAGCCCCCAGAACATAATAGAAATAGTAACAGAAAGTAACGGGTAACAGACTCGAGCAAAACAACCCTAAGCATTCTAGAAAGAAACGGGCAACAAGCAATGGTTATAGGTATGGAGGTGAGGCAATATCAGGGTTAAGGGATTCATGTGATAGGTTCGTAACAGAAACAACTACTACTAGGGCTAGCAGAATAGACAACGGAAAGTATCGGTAACCAAGGTTGAAAGGAACACAGTGGTTCATGTGAGTGAATACTTGCCTACAAACTCAGCAGCCGGGTACTGAGCTAGATCCTCAGAAGGGGTGCTGTAAAGATCGTCTGTCTCAACGTCGTCGTCTATTCGAGAAAAAGCAAACAAACAAGACAGAAATATAAAAATCAATATCATGGCATAGTGCACAATCATGGGATGATGCATGTCAGGTTAATGGTTGCATCAAAATAAACTAAGTGACATGGTAACACAATTTAAATGGACCCATATGCAATGAGATTGCATATGGAAAAAGGTCCATGAATTAAGTGGAAACAAATGATCTATAATTGACTACCATGTGAAAGTTTGCTTAGCATGATGCATGCATGATGATAACAACAAAATAACAACAATAGATGCAAGTGGTAAAGGAATTTAACAAGTTTTGGAAATCATTTATTAAGTTTGGAAAATTTTGGTTACTTAAAGATGTCACACAAGTATTTGTTGTTTTCATCCACTTAACTGCTCAAAACAAATAACAGAATTCATATTTGAAAATAATACCAAATTTTAGTTGGGTTACATGTTTCAAATATTGAAATAGGAGTTAGGATGAATTTATTATGACTTAAACAATATTAAACAAGTTTTAAATGAATTTAAAACAAGTGTGAATTTTATTTGAATTTTATTTGTTCAAAACATAAATTCAAACTCACATTTGAAAAGTTCATACTTTTCTAGTTTGAAAACATATTTTGCATGTTTAAAAATAATTTAATTTGAGCAAGTTATGATTTTATCAAATTTAAATGATTTAAACAAGGTTTAAATTATTTAGGCAATTTAAATTATTCAAATCATGAAACAAAATTTATATTTGAAAAGGGTATTTGAAATAGCATGGAAAACATATTTTATTTGCATTATTTGGATTAAGAATGAATTAGTTATGAATTTTAGCAAATTGCAATTGAATTATTTGAATTCAAATTTGAATTGCATTTTGAAAATTCAAAACAGGAAACAAATGGTACCAATGGGTGGAGAATTAAATTTAGACCAGCACACATATTTTATTTTTCATTATTTGGAGTTATAAAATAAAAGTTATAAGGTTTTTAAAACTAGGGACCAATCTGTTAAATAAAAGGACTTGTTTTCAACACAGAAAAGTTTTAAAAACTTTTGTTACCGCACAGGGGCCTACCCTGGCCACTGCCAGTGGGCCACTGGGCCACTGGACGCTTGCGTGGACACGGTGTGGCTGACAGGGGGCCCTCCCTGTCAGCGCTGCGGGCAAAAAAAAGTGGGATTTATCCCGTGCGAGGCCAGGACTCGAACCCTGGACCTCACCCTTGCGCGCACTGCCTGCAACCAGTGCGCTGCGCTGCGTTTGTTGTCAGTATACGCCGCTCAGGAAGGATATCGTTCAGATCCAACATTAACTGACGAAACTGAAACAAAGTTTCAGTCTTGCGACAGTGACTGACCGCGGCGGAGGGGATCGATGGGCTACCGGCGTCGAGGCCACGATCTGGCGGCGTTGAGCAGGTGGATGTGCGTGAAAACGTTAGGGAACATGTTCGTGACCGTGGAGTGCTCGTGAACGTAACGTAACGAGCTCAACGGTGATCATGGTGGCACGATGGTGGATGCTGCCAGCGATTCAGAGAAGGACCCGCGCAACCAGGAAACGAACAACGCGTACAGGGGGCGGGATCGCTTCGGGAGCTCACCGGGAGTTTGTCGGAGGCGAGAGGAGGCCGGGGAGCAGACAGTGGCGATGGCGCGGTGAGGATGTTAAGAAAAACCGCGGCGGCGTCGAGCTCGTCGTCGTCGATCCAGAGGGTCACCGTGGCCAAGCAGTTGTCGTCGAGGGAGAGGAGGAAGCGGCGGTCTGGTTTTGGTGGCTAGGTGGGGTGGTGGAGCGACGAGGTGGCGGTGGCAGCCATGGATTCAGGCGAGCTTGCTCCGGTGAGAATCCAGAGAGGGAAATTGGGGCAGAGAAGGAGAAGATGGCGGCGATCGCGAGGGGATAGGTGGTAGCTAGGTTTAGGGCGGCGGCGCAGTGCCCTAGGGGGGTCTTATAGGGGGTACGGGGCTCTGCTGGCCGTCGGCGTCGTCCGCTGCCGCCGTGGCGTGCGTGGATGCGCTGCCGTACTGCGGGACGACGGGGCGGCAGCGCGAAGGGGTACGCGGGCTGGCTAGGTGGGGTTAGTGGGCTGGGCCGCTAGGTTAGTTGCCGCGCGCGCTGTGTTTTTCGTTTTTCTTATTTTTTGTTTTTCTGTTTTTTTTTGTAGCAAAAGAAAATGGAAGCAAATGATGGGGTTTTGGGTTGACAAAAATTTGGAAAAAATACATGTGAGTTTGTTAGTTCAACATCTACCAAAATGTCAACTTGGTTTTTGAAAGTTCAAATTTTATTTGCTGTTTGCAAATTGGTTTGAATTTGAAGAATTTGCAAATTAATTGACTAATATAGAAAACAATGTTTTTATTAGGGTGACCCCTAATGATTAAATAGAACAATTGTGATTAGAATTTGTTTGGTATTTTTATAATTTTCAAATGAGGTGCTGTTTGAAGATGCTTTGAATTTGAAGCAATTTGGAATTACTTAATTGAAATAAAACCACCATTTTATTAGTTGATTCCTTATGGAATGATTGGAAATAAAATGAGACTTTGGATTGCAATTTTGATTTGAGAAATATTGTAACATGACAATTATGAAACACATCGTTTGAATTTGTTTGAAATTCAATTATGAAAACAGAATAAAAACAGAAGCAAAACAAATAGTAAACAAATGCAAACAAGGAAATAAACATGATGACATGATGCAATACTTTAATTAAACAGGAAATCAAACATTCTAAGGGACATTTTCATACTTGGGATGTTACAAAACGCCCCCCCTTGAAGGAATCGCGCCCCGAGATTCCTACTGAGAAAAGAAAAGGTCCGGATACTTCTTGCGAAGATCCTCTTGAGCTGTGACACGTGAAACACATCGTGCACGTTTGATAGACGTCAGGGAATTTGCAAACCACCGGAACATTTTCAAATAAAGGGAGAGGTTTTGTATTGAGGGTGTATAGCTGGATAGAACTTGATTCATTTATAGAATAGACTATCTGGAATGTGGTGATTCAGGAATGCTTCCTCGAAACAACCCCAGGTGATAGGAATGCCAGCTCTCATAGCCTGGTAGTTTTCGAAACAGCAACATCCTTTCTGGCCAGATAGACTTGAAATTTGGGAAGTTTTTTATTAGACGCCGGTAGAAGAACTGAAATAGAAAACAACAACAATATTTCAACGGACGAAAAGGATGTTGAGAAGAACAGGATATCAACATCGGGGAAAACGAGAACAAAACTCCTGAGGTACTACGGAAAAACCCATCCGGGCTTCTAAAGGATCAATATCTACTGCTTAAGGAATAGAGGATCTGCTTCCGGGGCTTACACGCCTCCATTCTCAATCATGAGTAGGCAACATGATAAATCATGTCACAACCACCTCCATTCCTATGGTCTAGTAGATATAACCATCCTAGAGAAACCAGGATTCGTGAAATCCTAACTTGAAAGTTTAGATGAGAACAGAAAACAATGTTGCACTTCCTTACCAGAAAAAGGGTGGGTGGGTGGGGAAAGAAGAAAAAGAACAGAATTCCTACTCTCACGTTTCATTTTTCCTATATAGCTACAAAATAGTTTCTAGACTCAACTGCGACCAGTAAAAAGGGATCCTACAGGCAGACAGGCTCTGATACCATTTGTCGCACCCGGACTTCTAAGGGATACTCACAGTCCGTTAAACAGTAGATAAATGGCTTACGGGGCATACCGGCACCCGCATCTCAATATGAGCAGGCCAACACGTAAACGTGTGACAACCATTCCCTACTATTCATCGTCTGCGCAAACCATCCCATAGAAATCCAGACACTTCCGTTGACGTACTTCAAAACATACACACATGGTACGTCAACGGCATTTGAACAAGTGATATCACAACAGATCTCTACGACACAAAAGATGGAAATAAGTTGCAAATAGCTCTCATTAGAGCAGAGATAGCAAATACAATCATCCAGAGGACACATGTCCCAACAATTCATCATTACATCACAGCGGAAGCATTCAACATGTCTGGGTACAGACAAGATCCAAATAGGCCTAAGAGGCCGGTAACGAAAAGACGGAGCCCATCCACGAAGTCTCGGATCCTGCCCGGGTCCGCTATCTACTCGTCAGCAGTCTCGTCATACTCCACGTAGTAGCCACCATGTAGATCCTCGGAAACGTCGTCTGCGGAAACCACAGCCCCAAAGGGGTCAGTACATAAACGTACTGGTAAGCAAGACTCACAGTTCACCAAAGTGTAACCCGTCAACACCAAGCACAAATGCTTTGGGTTCAACGGAAGGAAGGGGATATAAAAGATGCTGCAACTGGCTGCTCTAACCAACTACAGAGTTACTACCACTTCCGGCTATCAGAAAGGAGATAAGATCGTGTATCGTAACCAATCTATCAACTAACTCCAAACAAACCCATCCTGGATTTCTCCCCTTATCCAAAGAAGCAATCCGAGGATAACTCACACAGTTGAGATAATGATGGTTCAGATTATTGTGTCAATAAGCCTATTACTAGTCAAGTTGTTAATCATTGGGGGTAAGGTTGTTAATCATTAGGTTTAAGTTGTCCTAAGTACTTATTAGCCAGTACTTTCACCAAGTAGTCCATAACCGCGGAAAACACGGCTTCTCGAGAAGATTTAACCCTGCAGGGATGCACCAATTTAGCCGTACACGTAAGAATACCCCGCCAGATAGGAAATGCACTTCCACCAAGCGAGGCACTCAACACAACCCAACTCTTCTTCGCATCAAGCCCAAAGAACCTTGGGCGCACGGCTAATCGAGCCCCGAAGAAAAGGGACCCTCATAGCACTCTAAGAACGTGTCCCCCTATATGCCGACTACAAAAGTTCCACCCTGGCCTGGGCTCGCAAAAACATGCATGCGGCAAATAGAAAACACGAACTAAATGAGGCGGTTTGGACGAGATGCGAATCGAATCAAATTGAGGGGGGCGCCCATACTCGCTTCCCACATGCGGTTAGTGCGCTCATCATGGATCAGTAGACAAGACCCTTTTCCTATTAGGGTCGACACTAGCAGGCCTCAAAACCACACAGGGCCTCCTGCCGGTGCCTTATCATCAAATTATTATTAACAATAACATTAGCATGATTGATTGATTAAACATCGAGCCCCCAGAACATAATAGAAATAGTAACAAAAAGTAACGGGTAACAGACTCGAGCAAAACAACCCTAAGCATGCTAGTAAGACACGGGCAACAAGCAATGGTTATAGGTATGGAGGTGAGGCAATATCAGGGTTAAGGGATTCATGTGATAGGTTCGTAACAGAAACAACTACTACTAGGGCTAGCAGAATAGACAACGGAAAGTATCAGTAACCAAGGTTGAAAGGAACACAGTGGTTCATGTGAGTGAATACTTGCCTGCAAACTCAGCAGCCGGGTACTGAGCTAGATCCTCAGAAGGGGTGCTGTAAAGATCGTCTGTCTCAACGTCGTCGTCTATTCGAGAAAAAGCAAACAAACAAGACATAAATATAAACAATCAATATCATGGCATAGTGCACAATCATGGGATGATGCATGTCAGGTTAATGGTTGCATCAAAATAAACTAAGTGACATGGTAACACAATTTAAATGGACCCATATGCAATGAGATTGCATATGGAAAAAGGTCCATGAATTAAGTGGAAACAAATGATCTATAATTGACTACCATGTGAAAGTTTGCTTAGCATGATGCATGCATGATGATAACAACAAAATAACAACAATAGATGCAAGTGGTAAAGGAATTTAACAAGTTTTGGAAATCATTTATTAAGTTTGGAAATTTTTGGTTACTTAAAGATGTCACACAAGTATTTGTTGTTTTCATCAACTTAACTGCTCAAAACAAATAACAGAATTCATATTTGAAAAGAATACCAAATTTTAGTTGGGTTACATGTTTCAAATATTGAAATAGGAGTTAGGATGAATTTATTATGACTTAAACAATATTAAACAAGTTTTAAATGAATTTAAAACAAGTGTGAATTTTATTTGAATTTTATTTGTTCAAAACATAAATTCAAACTCACATTTGAAAAGTTCATACTTTTCTAGTTTGAAAACATATTTTGCATGTTTAAAAATAATTTAATTTGAGCAAGTTATGATTTTATCAAATTTAAATGATTTAAACAAGGTTTAAATTATTTAGGCAATTTAAATAATTCAAATCATGAAACAAAATTTATATTTGAAAAGGGTATTTGAAATAGCATGGAAAATTGCAATTGAATTATTTGCATTATTTGGATTAAGAATGAATTAGTTATGAATTTTAGCAAATTGCAATTGAATTATTTGAATTCAAATTTGAATTGCATTTTGAAAATTCAAAACAGGAAACAAATGGTACCAATGGGTGGAGAATTAAATTTAGACCAGCACACATATTTTATTTTTCATTATTTGGAGTTATAAAATAAAAGTTATAAGGTTTTTAAAACTAGGGACCAATCTGTTAAATAAAAGGACTTGTTTTCAACACAGAAAAGTTTTAAAAACTTTTGTTACAACACAGGGGCCTACCCTGGCCACTGCCAGTGGGCCACTGGTCCACTGGACGCTTGCGTGGACACGGTGTGGCTGACAGGGGGCCCTCCCTGTCAGCGCTGCGGGCAGAAAAAGTGGGATTTATCCCGTGCGAGGCCAGGACTCGAACCCTGGACCTCACCCTTGCGCGCACTGCCTGCAACCAGTGCGCTGCGCTGCGTTTGTTGTCAGTATACGCCGCTCAGGGAGGATATCGTTCAGATCCAACCTTAACTGACGAAACTGAAACAAAGTTTCAGTCTTGCGACAGTGACTGACCGCGGCGGAGGGGATCGATGGGCTACCGGCGACGAGGCCACGATCTGGCGGCGTTGAGCAGGTGGATGTGCGCGCAAACGTTAGGGAACATGTTCGTGACCGTGGAGTGCTCGTGAACATACCGTAACGAGCTCAACGGTGATCATGGCGGCACGGTGGTGGATGCCGCCGACGATTCAGAGAAGGACCCGCGCAACCAGGAAACGAACAACGCGTACAGGGGGCGGGATCGCTTCGGGAGCTCACTGGGAGTTCGTCGGAGGCGAGAGGAGGCTTTTGAAGTATCTTCTTCAACAAAGATATAGAGATGTTAAAGCAACCATGATGTTATCTTACATACACCATGGGTAGTGAGCCCTATTTATATCCTACCTATCAACCATATAAGCATACTTGCATTTGTAAGTTTATAAATGATGTCTTGCAGAGTACATTCAAATGTAGTCATATTGGTTTCGCCCCTGGCTATTTACTTGGCCCGACTTTGAGGAGATGCCACCTGAGGAGCTCTCGTCTTGGTGGGAGAAGGTATCCGGGTCGTCCGAGTATCGGAGCCTGGTGCTCCTCCTCCCGTGCCCAAGGCTGCAGCTTCTTCCTCCTCGTGTGCGTGCGAGGCTATTGGATACTCGGCTTCTTGATCGGCCGGGTTTATTGGTGGCACTTGTTCTTCTCCGCCAGCTGCGGTAGTCATATCATCGATCGGGTTCTCCTTACCCGGGTCATCAGTTTCCATATTTTCTTGGTCGCTGATAGTGACCGTGGCTCTATGGACAGTATAAGTAAGCAGTTAGCGTACAACTGGGAAAAAGTGACGGAAAGGTGATAAAGCATCAGGAAAGGAACTTTACCCGGGATTCACCATGTAGTCCGAGGGGAACTCGCTGCTGGACCCGGACGAAACTGAAAAACATCAAGCAAGACACGGAATTATCCCGTAAGGGGATGGTTCGGAAAGACTTTGATATTCAAAGAAAGGATTAGGTGAGTACCAGCGCGTCGAGCCGGAGACGACGAAATACCCGGATTAAGAGCGCCCTCACCCGGAAAGTTCCGAGTCATTCTGCGCTTGGTCATGGGCGGTTCCTTCAGGTACGGCCAGCGGGATAACTCCAGGTTTAGCTCGCGCATGTTATCAAATGAATATGGTTTAGAGGCGAGGAAACGGTATGGAACCTTGAAGACGACCCCTCGGGGTTTTCTCTTTGTTCCGACCTTGATCGTCGGCTCAGCTTCATCTTCGTCGCTTGCGGATTGTACCTTGCCTTCAGGTTCTTCTTCTTCGTCCTTGTCCTCTTGTTCTGAAAGTTATCAAGGTTTGCAGTCGGAAAATGAAGAAAGAGCAACAACGAGCTCAAAGAAACTAAGTGGAACTCGAAATGTACCTTCGTCCGAGTTAACGGCGTCTTCTTTCTCCTCTGGGCTTTCAGAGTTGGGGGGAGTTTCAATCTTCCAAAAAACATCATCGGCCTGAGATGAAGATATAAGAATGAGGGTTAACAGCTGTATCAAGTGGAAAGTGTGAAGGTAAGAATATGGAAGCCGGATCATTACCTCAGGGGCCGGGTTCTCGCGCGTGAAGGGTTCTAACCCGGCTATATTCCGGATTACCTCCAACTTCTCTGTCAAGAAGCCCTTGATAGTCTTATTGGTGTCACCAGCTGCAAAGCTGTTGGTGGAGTATCGGAGCGCGTCCGTGGTGTGCCCCGAGTACTCGCACATTAACTTGGTGCGGATGGAATTGGGTTGGATCCGGAAATCAACCCAAGTTTCCACCAGGTTAAGCCCAATGAGACCTTGGGCCGAAAGAATAGCAATTTTAGCCAACAAAGGTTGGATTGCCTTCCTGTCCGAGTCAGGGGCAAAAGCGTTGAAGGTCTCGGAGATATCGAGGAGGCCCTCCGAGTAACCCGGCAGCTTCTTTTCGCCGGGTGGGGAGGTGTCTCGGCAGTAAAAGTATGAGAGTTGCCAGTGTTTGACGTGGGAATTGAGTGTGAGAGGTGGCATGGGAGAATTTTTGCGACGCTGGATGGAGACCCCGCCGCAAGCAAGAAGTGCTCCATCACCGCTTTCGCGGCACGGCTTGCACTGGAAAAGTTCAATAAAGAGAGCCAAACTTGGCGGACTGCACAAGTATGACTCGGATAAAACAATGAAATGGGTAATATTCAACATAGAGTTAGGCCCTATGTCAAATACCCGGAGGCCATAGTGGCTCAGAACATCTCGAAAGAAGGGGTGACCCGGAGGACGGAACCCCCGGGTCACGTGTTCGACGAAGCAGATTACCTCGTCGTCGGCAGGCGTGGGCCGGGTCTCATCACCCGGCACCCTCCAATGGATATCTTTTTGAGAAGGGAGAATCCCTAACTCGGCCAGCTCTTCTAACTTGGCCTTCGTAACAGTGGATCGCGCCCAGTTGGAGGATATGGAGTTGGTGGTCTTAGCCTTGGCTGGTGGTTTCCCCTGCTTCTTGGGAGCCATGGGATTAACCTGCAAAGCACAAGATAAAAAGGTACAAGGAGTAAGACCCGGAAACCATGAGCTATCCGAGTATTTGCAAGCGATATCGAGAAAACATAGAAGCTAAGAATTGTCCGGGTATCATTCTACGGAGCAAAGACTACAAATTATCCGGGTATCAGGTATCATTATAGAAACTACTGGGTACTTACGTATTGAAAAGTGTTTGAGGAAGACGGATGATTGTCCATGTATCTACAGCAAGCGAAAGAACCGGAAGAAAAGGATTTTCCGGGTGTCAATGACATGCGCGGAAAGTTGGGACGAAATGGATCTAGATTGGAAAACTTGCGGACGATTCTACGGAGAAATTAATGGTTAATGATGATAGGGGAGTGATATGTGCCCATTTTTCATGTTATTGGATGAACTAGCGTGGGATTGTGGGGTCTAATTCGGCGCGGCAAGAAAAAATGACTCGCGGATTGACCTAGATCCAATCTGGAGTAAATCGAGAAATTACGAGGTCAAGCTAATGGATACAAGGAACTTACTGGAGGAGATTGAAGTGAAGCCCGGCGGAGGCAAATAGCACAATCATGGTGCCCCTTAGCGATTCCCGGCGGGCAGGACAAGGGCGCGGGGTGGCGGATCTTGGCGGCGGCGTGGGGCGAGCTGTGGCGGAGCGTAGCCGGCGGCGGATTGGCTCCGGTGACGCGCGCGAGGTCTCCGTGGTGGTGCTCTGCGAGCTTGAGCGCAGAAGTGAAGAGAAGGAGGAAAAGGGGTCAATGAGCCGTTGGGGTTAGGTTAACCCTTAAGTACCTATTTATAAGGGTGCGGGCGGATAAACCTAGTCCAACGGGCGGGAGCCGGAAATTTCGGAATAAGGGCTATCTGCCCGGATTTTGTGAGATATGCTTTAAGTTCTGGACGAGATATCCGGACAGAGATAAGAAGGGGATCTCCGCAATATCGGGATCAATTATCGAGTAAAGTAAGCCGGATCTTTGACATTCTTATCAGGGCATTGACCTGGAGAAAAGAAGGACCTAGAGAAAGCCGGGTTGCTATATGGCCACCTTGGAGTTAGGCCTAGCTGTTTATCAAAGCACCTTAACCCGGCCTCTATGGACTTGTACGTTTGATATTTTTACAGGGAATAGCAAGCGCTTCAAGGAGGATCCCGTGAAGCCCAGGCTATTCTGGGGACTACTGATGGAGGGATGATAACCCGGTAGGCCAACGTCAAGGAGTAACTTGGCCCGAAGGATGCTGCGCAAGACCCGGCTAAGGATAAAGGAACCTCTAGAAGGCCCAAGTTTGTAGGCCTGGTAACCCGGATTGTGGGTTACGGTAAGGAAAGTTAGGGTTTTGTATGCGGTGTCCGGTTAGGATTCAGGGTGCGCCTTGGAGGGCAAGCCAGGGGGTCTGGGTGCTTTATAAGCCGGCCCCTAGGTCTAGCTTGGGGGATCCAAGAGTTCGAGCAATATCGCTAGGTATCGAGTATCCAGTGTAACACGAGAGTTGAGATTAATATATCGAGATCGGAGACTCGGCGACTTGCTTGCCGGCTACCAGATCGCATATCATCATGTTTTCCTCTGAGCTAAACCCTCTCCCAAACACAAGCGTCGTCTTTCCCCAAGATAAGTTACCCCTGGTAACGTCTGCCGTGATTATCCCACGACACTCGTTGTTGCTGTTGAAGTGCTTTACCCAGGAAAGCATACACTCCTTGGAGCTTTTCGTCTTTGGAATACATATCATCATTAAGGATGGCAAATGCGGCTTCCGCATTTTCGGCTGCGGTCTTATAGATACGTTCGCCCTTAGCGTTTATGCCATCCACCTGTCGTTGCTAGGAAGGGTTTTGCAACCGTTCTTTTGCTAGTAGTACATCTGGCCTTGTGATTCGGGGTAATCTCATGGGTTTTGGGGTCCTCTCTTTCCTCATCTGGTGGAGGTGTTTTGGGGTCTTCGTCGTCTTCGGCATCCGAGTTATCAGTCGGTTTTTCCATATGTACTTCATGGAAGCCCCCCGGCATAGATTTAACCTTTCTTTCGAAAGCGTCTTCATCTTCATCTTCTGAATCTATGTCTTTAGATCCAGGTTCCGACTCCAATCTTGCCTCTATGGCAGCTAGCAGGAGTCGACTTCCGAGTTCACCGTTTCATTGGCGGGAGTCGGATCTTCCACTTGATCTGTGGGATTGTTATTTTCTGCCTCTTCCACGGGATTAGTTACTTCTGTGTTTTCAGCGACCTCGGACTGCACCATGGAAATGATGTGAGATCTGATTACGGGCATCTCCGAAGAGGCAGCCAATTCAGAGATTTGGCGATCTGAGCATATCATAGTTTTCATCAACTGGGTATAGGGCGGGTGGGATAAATTTGCTTCCACCACAAAATCCCATTGCTTCTGAAGTTAATCCGATAAAGATGTTTGCAGATCCAATCGGTAAAACGCGGGCACTTACCAGATGATTCTGTGCTGGCATGTACGATCCATTGTCGAGGAAGCGCCTGACGTCGTTGTCGAATTCCAAGCTTCCGACAGTTATGGTAGTGCCAATTCCGCCGAGTATCCCTGATCGAAACATAACGCCTGACGTCACTCGCCCCACGGTGGGCGCCAACTGTCGAGACATCGTAGTAGAGTTCATAGACGGGGGTGCCATGAGTCTACGGGTAGAGACGTGGGGGGACGTGGTAGTACGACAACCAGGAACACCAAATTTACCCAGGTTCGGTACGGCGCAACTAGGCGACGTTCCTACTCCTCTCACTAAATTAGGGATGAAGCCTGAAGTATACAAAGTACAATGTGAGTAGGGTTTCGCTACCTCGGCGAGGATTAACTTCTCGGCGAGTTGGCTTCTAGCTAACTGTCTCTGTTCTTTTCTCCCGTCCGGCCTTATATAAATAGTCGGGTTAGAGCTTACAGAAAGGAAACCTAGAAGACTACGGAAAGTATCTAACTTGGAAAGCAAGAATCCACCTTCTACTCCAAGCCGCACCACTTTGGGTCGTGGTCCGGGTTCTTCTAGAATCCGGCTTCTGTGTGTCAGCTTACTGGGCCGCCTAATGGACTATGATCCATTACCAACAGGCCACCCTGGTAATCCGACTCTTAGGACAATCCGGATATACCCCTAATTGGTATATATCCGATACCAATTTTCAAACCAAGCTCACACATTTGTAGTCCATATATTAGAGAACACATTCATGCCAAGAAAACATAAAATATGATTCCCTATCATATAGATAACATGAACTAAAAATAGCTACTTGGCTAATTTTTTAGAAACAAATTTCTATAGAAAACCTAAAGAAAACATCTAAATATTATTTTTCCATATTGTTTTCTTGATTAAAACAAAGCTAAAAATTATAATTAAGTTAAAAGCAACCTTGTTACAAGAATTGGCATGAAAAATGTTCAAATCACCACATAGAAAACAATGTAGAAACACTCAGAAAACATCAGGAAAAATTGATAAATTATTTTAATGAAAGGCTTGCTTGCATTGCATAGATACTCATTGTTCATTACATAATGTTGGTTTACACAAGTGCATAAAAAGTTTTTGTTGGTTCACAAAAATGGCTTCTCTCATTGAGTTACATGTGACCCAAAACTAGGGTGTGACAAGTGTCCTAGGAGAAAGAAACTTCTATGGTCCTCACAACATCCAAGAAGCTGAAGAGAAGGTTAGACTGACCAGGGACTTACGATTTACCAAAAGATTGACCCCTCAGTGTCAAAGGTAACTCAACAGACATCTGTTGGTCTGCAGCTCTATAGCGAGGGAAAGTTCTACTCAAACCATCTAGAGTAAGGATACACTTAAAGCTATGTGAATAGACAAATCCTATTGGAAGTGAATTTAGATACATAGAACCCTAAAGGTTGAATACCTAAACTCAAGACCAAAAATACGTACCAGGAATGTATACATGTTATATGATAATATTATGGATGCTGAAATGTGGCTCAATAGATGAAGATAAAGTACACCCAGTAATCAGTTGGATAAGAGTACTTACACTACCCACAAAAGTTTCTTTTAAGGGTGGTAGCCACCCAGTTGTTTTAAGCCCAACTACCCAAACCTATCTTTATTTCTAGCCTTCCCAAATATCGGGACGAGATTTGTTTTAAGGGTGGTAGTCTGTAACATCCCTGATTTTTGGTAAGTTCTAAACTCACTAAAGTTTGAAACTTTTATTTGCTTGTTAAAACAAACCACCAAACAAAATATAAATCCACACACAAACCAATATTATATGTTTTCCAAAGTTCTTGGAAATTGAAAGTACCAATATGCCTCCAACTCTACCTGCCCTAGACCTGATTCAAAACATGTTTTCCATATTCAAAGATATTGTTCCTTTTTAACAAAACCTTATCCCATAAAAGGATTCCATTTCTACAATTACTGGAAGAATGTTTTCACTAATCCCAAACATGTTTTCATCTTCAATTAAATATTTTATTGAACCCAAAGATTATTTATGTAATTTCAAAATGATTTGGAGACTTATTCTTTTAAGAAAATGATTTTCAATGGTTTTATTTGGGCACAAATAAATTATTAGATTTTATGAGCTCAAAACTTGACTTATGAAATGTTTCTAAAATTATATGAAAACCCATTCTCTATTTAAAAGATATTTCCAATTTAAATGCCTATAATTGCTAATAAAAATTTCATACATATTTTCAAATTTGAAAATTCAAAAGTGTTGAAATATCACATAGATGTTCTTATGTGATAGTTTATATTTTACAAAACATAAGAAACTTGTTTGAGGTTATTTGGAGCTTTTATACAAAAGTTATTAAAGAAATAAAAAACAAAAAAGAAAAAGAAAATAACAAAAAAAAGAGAAAGGCATCAATGGGCCGAAAACCAGGACCTATTTGTCATGCGGTGCAGCGCAAAGCAGCCCAACAGGAACCCGGCCCGTCTCCCTCTCTCTCTCTCTCTCACTATGTGTGAGAATGATAGGTGGGACCACCGCGATGTCATGAGTTACATCATCATCTTCCAATTCCCCCGCAACCACCCACGTCCATGCCGCACTCACGCACGATCTCCTCGCCCCGCGGCCCTCCTTGCTCCCAAACCCCATCACTACGCGCCCCCGGACACCCTCTCTCTTTTCCCCTTGTTTTCCCTCTCTGTGACGCCTCCAGGTTGCAGCAATCCCTCGCCGGAGCTACACACGGCCGCCACCATTCTCTTCTGTTTCCTTTCGCCTCGGTGAACTCTGCCGCCCCACGATGATCCGGGTCGACTCACCGTGACCCTGCGCGTCTCCCTAACCCTCTGCCGATTCATTTCGTGCATGGAAACGGCCACGCCGTGGTCTTCTATGCCTCACCGGAGCCGCAGTGTCCTACGTCCGCAGCGCGCCATCATCCGAGAAGGATTGCGCCGAGCCATCACCACCATCGAGCTCGACGTCCCGCGCTGAAGCCCGAGGCTACCTCCGTTGAGTGGGAGGACCGCCGGAACTTTGCCTTCGTCGAAATCCCGTGTGCGCCGGCCGCCGCGCAACCATTTCTGGTGGGTACCCCCACCAGTGAGCTCCTCTCCCTCTCCCTGACGTATGATCAAATCTGGATGGCCACGATTAGATACTTTATCCCGAAACGGTACGGGCCAATAGGAAACCGCCGCGTGGCGTGCACAATCAGGAGCCACGCCAGTGCCCAGTCAGCAGTACATTCAGCACTCCCAGCTAATCTGGAAGTGCCACGTGGCTTAGCCTTTTTCTGATTTATCTCTAATAGTAATTAATTGGCACTTTTGCAGAATAGGCTCTTAAACTTCAAATCATCATAACTTTTTAACCATAAGGCCAAATTTAGCAAACTTCTACTTTTTGAAATCCCCTAAACATGTAGAACTTTTGGCACTGTCCAAATTCAAATTTGACAAACTTAAACTGGTTAAAACTTAAATATGCTTGTTTGATGAATTATGGCACAATTCAAATTCTACAAGCCCAAAAATTGCAAATAAAATATGTTTGGAATCCTTAGGATGTGTACTTTCATACCCCCTTGTCCCAAGATAATATTTGAACCAATTAAAATGAAGATTATAATTTAAATAACCATTTGAGTATTTTGCACCTAGTTTAATTTCTATAAATAATTTTAATTAGTTTTCTTCTGGAAAATTGTTCGATTTAGTAACCTTAGACCAGAGAAACCAGTACCCAAAGTATTGGTGACTAGAGAACCCATTCCATGTAATCTTTGCCATATAAACCACCCATAGTAGTCAATCAATATACCTTAACTATTGTTTGATAAAACCCCCTTTTAGGAAAATAGTGGTATGGTCATTTTGATCAAAACCAACACCCATTTCATGTTGACCTTATGGAAGTTAACTTTTGGGCCAGAAGACCCTAGACCAATACCTTCTGTAAATTTACAAGCCATATTTTAAATTGCTTCAACCCTACTAAACCAAAGTCCTGAAATGAATCATGTTGATCATGGATTTGTTTTCTAAAACCCTAAACCATATCACATCCACTTATTTTGTATATTGAGTGAAGTGATATTCCTTGACAAACCTTAGCCACCGATGGCAAACCCCATGACCAATCACTTAGTTCTTTTTGCACATTGAATTAAGTACTATATCTTACAACATTGTTTCACTTATCTTATTGAAGTAAATAAGATAACCCTTGGGTGAACTATTGGAACCTCCTTGAAAATATGAATCCACTGGTGTTTGAATCTTTCAAACTTAAACCTTGACCAACCCATACCCTGGTAGCAGGCCTAAACCCTTTTACCATAATTCTTTTTGTAAACTGAATTATGTGTTAAGCCTAACTTAAACCACTATAGTTCCTTTTTATAAATTGAAATATTGTGATAAACTTGAACTTGTCCATAAAATACCAAACAATAATCATCTCATCATAATTCTTTTTTCATTTTGAATTATGTGTCAAAACCTTGTCCATGTTAACACCAATCAAGTTGAATAACTTTTATGCTTATGTATTGTATATTTTGTTGTATTTGGTTGTTGGTGAATTGCTTGTTTATTGTTATTTATTTGTATTGTTTAGATTGTATGGAGAGCAACGTTCTATTTGTAAAGAGAGTTTCTCTCTATACCAACTCCCACAAGGCAAGTGATAATCATGTCCCACTTTTGTTTTCAGTTGCATCAGTGTTTTCAGTAGTATGCATCATAGGTGATTTTATTATTTTCCAAGCATATGCTATGCTCAGAACACCTAGTAGTGTGTAGAAAACCTGAAACACCATGCTAGGTACTAGTTTAGCTATACTAGACTACTATCACAATTGTTGATGTTATGTGTTGGGTTGTGGTATTTAAGAAAATTGAAAATTAACAACCCAATGAAACACCTGGGTGGATTGAACCTTGCTTGGATTATGTTGAGTGGCTACTCAGGACCATGTTCGTGGTGATTTAGCCTTGAATGTGGGGGTTGTCACCCGAGAGTACACTTGTGGACCGCCACCCAGGAACAAAGAGATTTGTAGGTCTTCATTGTGTAGTTAGCTTCCAGTGCATCCTTGAGATAATACAGGCTCTGCCAAGATTAAGTAAGTTGTGGGGGTTCATCCTATTGTATGACAGTGGGTGGTAGAAATTTAGGAGCAACGAGTGTCGTGGTGGTGTCACGGCAGATGCCATGGGATGGCTAATGATGTGGGGACGATGGACGCTGGAGGTGCCCGGGGAGGGATCACGCGACGAGTAGTCGCGTGAGGTGAGATCCACACAACACAAACAACACGATGTACCCAGGTTCAGGGCCCTCGTGAGGAGGTAAAACCCCTACTCCTGCCTTTCTCTATGTATTACGATGTCTCTCCGAGTAGGTACAATACAAATGATACCGCTACCGAGTAGCCCCTTGCCCCTCTCCGAGTAGAGCTAGGTCAAGAACTTAGGGTTTCTAGGGTTCACTATGAGCCTGTGAGTACGTCTATGGGAGCATGCCTCGCGCAGGAGGCGGCGGGGCACCTTATATACATGGTGCCCAGCCGGATACGTCCAAATCTAGACAAGTGTCGACATAGTGTGCACACTGTCCTTTCTCCGAGTACCCGCTGACAGCTTTGGTCGTTGATCTTGGCTGCTTCCGTAAAGTCGTTGGGCAAAACTAGGGGACAGACTGGTATCACTGTACCTAGGCACAGAGTAGGCCCCCCTTATCCTGCCACGGCCTGCTTCCATGCTGTCACTGTCAGGCAGGCCGTCCCCACGTGAACAGTAGTTCGAATGCTGCCAAGTACGGACCCAGGATACGCGGGATCCTGTGTCAGAACGGCTCCTTTGACTTCCTGCCCGAGTAGTTTCCCGCCAAAGGTTCCCGCCAATTGTACTCGGGCCAAACCTTCTACTCGTCAGGGCAGAACTTGATTGATATCTCCTTCTGGTCATCTTGAGGTGAGACCGAGTAGCAGTCGACCGGGTAGCGAGTACCCGGTAGTCGGCTACTCGACCAAACCTCTCTTCTGTGAGCGGCCTTTACCACCTGTCTTTACCCTACTCGGGGGTAACCCCCCGACAGCAGTCCCCGAAGCTGGTTGAGTCTTGCGAACTTGTTCACTAGGCTCTGCCAGCTTAAAACCAGCCTTTGCATCTCAGCCCTTGAACCTCAAGATGCCGAGTAGATCCTCCGAGTAGCTATCTGGAGATTACCTTGAGTTTCCTTTCTTCCGAGTAGCACTTGCTTTCTACTCTGAAACCGAGTAAAAAGACTTAGCAAAAATTCGCAAACTGAGCCTCTGCAGCGCAGCGCAACATCCAGCCCTTCACGCAGGCACCGCCCACGTGTCAAGCATCCACGACCTCGTCGTTTGGTTGCCCAGGACACGACGCCACGTGTCCAGTTTTCACGCTGTGGGCCCACCGGCCGTCATGTCCCATCACGCGCAATTACTGGCCACGATCTGATGGTGGGATCAAATGCGGCCGTTACGCGCGCAGCCCGCGCTTGTGTGCGTTTCTAGCCGGCCACAGGACCCACCACACGCCACAGTCGATCCCACTTCCGCGGTGGTAACGGTAATCTCGCGAGGGAGATATAAATACCCCCGCGGTAACTTCCCTTTCTTCTTCCCTGCACTTTTCCCCTTCTGCCTCTTGTTCTTCTTCGCCACCGAGCCCTCCGCCGCCGCGCAAGCTTCCGCGCCGCCGCGGACTCACTCCACCGAGCAACTCCACTCGAAAATCATCCACTCCTCCCACTCGCAACGATGGCCAAGGCTAGCTGGGCGGGTTCCTCCGTCACCAAGGCCAATCTCGCCTGGCTCGTGACCAGCAGAAGGGTTCCCCCCGGCGTGGAGTGCCGGGCACCCGACGACGAGGTTGTGCCAGCTCCACGGGACGGCGAGCGGGTGGTCTTCATGTCGCACTTCGAGCGCGGCTTTGGACTGCCCGCCTCCGACTTCCTGCGCAAGTTCCTCGACCACTTCGGGCTGCAGATGCATCATCTGCCGCCCAACGCGGTCGTCTTCCTCGCCTACCACGCGGTGGTCTGCGAGGCTTTCCTCGGCATCAGGCCCACGACTGATACGTGGCTCAGGTATTTCAATCTTCGCCAGCAGTCAGTCGGGAAGAAAGACGCCGCAGGCATCGGCCGCGCCACCGACACGGGCTGTGCCATGATGGTGCAGCGGACCGGGACGAATCATCCCCGCATCCAGGGGCTGGATTCCTGCCGAATGTGGCAGCAGTCGTTCTTCTACGTCAAGAATGTCCCCGCCACGGAAGGAGGTGTGGTTGATGACCGAATCAACCTGCCCGCTTGGAGGAATCGTGCTCCACTCGGGTCGAACTGGAAGGAGAAGCCCACCATCGACGAAATCGCCATCGAGATAGAAGACAGACTCGGCGAGCTGAAGAAACTGGGCCTCAAGAACGACGACCCGGTGGTGTGCTGGATCAAGCGCCGAGTGCTCCCTCTGCAGGAGCGCTGCCATCTCATGTGTTACATGGGAGGCCCCCGCGACTGCACCAGGACCACCACCATCGAAATCGACGACGTCGACGTTGCCTATCATGCCAAGAACATTCTGAAGACAAGCCTTAGCGAGAAGTGGCGGTATGGTTTCGTCCCGTACAGCCGCACGCAACCGATTGCCCGGGTACGCTGTTCCTACTCTGCTTTCGCCTTTGCTTCCCGAGTAGATAACTTCCCTTTCCGCCCCGACTAGCAATCACCTGGTGCACCGAGTAGAGCACTTAGTCGACTCGCGCTTAGGCTTAGTATGCTTTGTGTTTGCACGCCTATCCGGGTAGAACACATAGAAAACTGTATAGGCTTAGTGTGCTTTGTGTCTGCACGCCTATCCGAGTAGAATACTTAGAAAACTGCATAGGCTTAGTGTGCTTTGTGTTTGCACGCCTATCCGAGTAGAGTTCCATCCTGATACTCGGTTGACTTATGATCCTTCTCTGTCTTTCAGACTCTTACTCGACAGTTGATTGAGAGTCGCGAAGTTTTTGAAGACAACTGGTTCGCCGATCGCGAGGAGGATGACATGCTGCCTTCTGATGACGCGGAACAGAGCAGTCCCGTTCCTGACAAGCGCGATGCTCTCCGCACTTGGTCGGATGAAGGCTCTCACGGTATTGTTATTTTCATCTTGTTTGTTTCTGAGAAATACCAACCCCTTGCACTGCTGTTTCTGATTCTTCCTTCTTCTCTTTTGAATTTCTCAGATGAGGCCGCTGCGGAGAAGGACGACGAGGATGAGGACGAGAACGAGGGCGATGCGCCCCTTGTCGTCCAACCTCTGTCTACTGCCCCTCCCGAAACCCGCAAGCGGACCGGCAGCGAAGCACAGGCACCTCCAGCCAAGAAGAAGAAGCCTGCCGAGAAGGAGGAGGCCGCCGAGAAGAAGAAGAAGGTTACTGTGAAGAAACCCCGACGACAGCTTAAATCCACCACTGCGTGAGTTCTCTTCTCGCTTGCCCTCCTTCTCGCGTAGTACTGTTTTCTCCCAAATCTTCTTCCAATCCCTGATTTCTTTCTTCTCTGCAGTCCTGCCATGGATGCGAACGCAGCCTTTGCGTCCGACCAAGTCAGGGAGAGAGCAGTACCCATGGTCAACCTGGACGATGATGATGAGGACCGCGACGCCAATGCTGCTGCTGCCAATCCAGCACAAGGAGCAGCGTCAGAACCAGCAGCACAGGACACCGCTGTCCATGACGAGAGACCCCCTTCTCCTCCGGCTAGCAATGCCGAGGAGAATCAAGATCAGGAGATGCAAGACCACACCGCCGCCGAGCGGCCTGAAGCACAGCAAGAGCAGCCCACCACCGAGGCTGCTGCACAAGAGAACATCACTGCCGAGCAGCTGGTGAAAGACGACACCGCCGCGGATGCTACCATAGCAGATGTCTACCCACTGCCAGGCGGCGCACCGAGTAGTGTTCAGCCAGGAGCTGCACCGGGCGATGGATCTGTGGCGCCACCAACTGCGCAAGGCCCTACACCACCAACTTCCTCCTCGTCTCCACAGAGCAAGGACACATCCAGCCCTCCTGGGCGAGCAGCCAAGCAACAGGCCCTTGATGCTCTGAGGGATTACTGTTCCAAGAAAGGCCTTTCTGAGAAGGAGACTGCCGATAAGGTGGCTACTGAGGAGGCCAAGGCCAAGGAGGAAGCCGCCGAGAAGGCCAAGGCTGAGAAGGAAGCTGCTGAGAGAGCCAAGGCCGAGCAGAAGAAAGCCAGGGCTGAGCAGAAGAAGGCCGAGAAGCAAGCTGCCGAGAAAGCAGTCGCCGAGAAGGCAAAGGCCAAGACTGACGGGAAGAAACCCGAGGATCTCGAGAAGCAGGGAATCGAGAAGGAGCAAACGAAGAAAAGGGCCAGAGACCAAGGCGCATCCGCAGGCGGAGCACTCGTGATCCGCGACTCCGGCCCGATTCCTGCTGCGCTCTCTGCGGACGCTCGCGCTGCTGGCCAGCCTTGCTACCCGGAGTACATGATCGAGGTTAGCCAACAGCACACCATCGGCTTCCCTCCCCAAGATAAAGCTTTAGCTATTCAGAAGGGAAGGAAAGTTGTAGCCAGGAATACTCCTCCCTTCGATCCAGCTCAAAACAAACCCGTCAATATTGCTTCTCGGGGAGCCCAAGACAAGCCAATAACCTCCAAGGGTCTTGAGCAGGTACTGGACACTGTTGGCCACATCAGCGCCAAGTGGGACAGCAGGGTTCTCGGAGAGGAGAAGTGGCACGGCTTGACCCTTGGCTCCATCGACCACTACCGCGTGGAGTGGAACAAGATCGACCTGGGACACCAGCCCATGTCCGTCTCCACTGATACCGCAACCCTCGCTGCCAAGATGTTCTTGCACCGCAAGAACGCCGAAGATATCGAACAGAGCTACGCAGTAAGTCTTTTTTGCCGTTTCCGAGTTGAATTTTCTTCTCTTCTACTCGCCTTTCTTCTTTCTTACCATCACCCCCAGTCCCCGAGATTTGGGTCGAGTAGATGGATACTCTCCGAGTAGCCTCCTACTCGGGCCGAATCTTCTCTGCTTTGCCTAACTCATTTTCTTCTCGGTTTTCAGGATAGCGTTCTTAAGCGGACCAGCTTATACCGCATCCTTCTCTGGAACCACTCCATCGCCAGGAGGCGTATCGCCGTACTGGAGAAGGAGAAGGCAATGGCCGAGGCCGCGAGCAAAGATGCTACCACCAGCACCCAACAGCTGGCCGAAGTGCAAGGTACGCCTTTAGCCACGCGGTTTCTGCGTTTTATGTTTACGCCCGCTTCTGCTTTCTCACGCGCTAACCTTTCCTTCTCTGCAGACAAGCTGAAGGCCTTGGCCGATGAGCATGAGAAATGCCGCACTTTCGTGGCGAACGCCGAGGCCACCATAAAGAAACTTGAAGGTGAGTTTGCTGTTTACTCGGTGTGACCTTGAGTTTGGTTCTTCTCTGCCCATTTACTGACCTCATCTTATCTTTTCGCAGAAGATCATAAGTCATTTGCTGAGGCGCACCAAGATTGCGTCAAGCCAGTGGAGGTGGAGAAGCAGCTATCCGACCAGGCCATTTCTCTGGTGAAGGACCACACCACCGAGATGGAGAAGCTGCAGGTTCAGCTTCAGAAGGCACTCCAAGATGCCGTGAAGATTGGCGCCGAGAGGGACAAGGCAATCGCCGAGAAGGCCAAGGCCGAGACCACTTTCAAGGCCAAGGAGAGGGCCCTCGAGGCTGAATGCGAGACTCTGAAGAAGACCAATGCTGATCTTTTCGCTCAGATGGACACCCTGCGCCAGATCCAATCAAAGCACATTGGCAACGAGGAGTCCTGGAGAACCAAGCTGCAGCAGCTGCGCCGCCAACTGATCGGTAAGTTTTCTCTTCATTGCACCTTTTCTTCTCGGTCTTATTCCTTCTCGGCTTCCTTTTTTCTTTCTCGGTTTTTGATCTTGCCACTTGCTATTTCAGATATCTGGCCTCGTCTTGATACTACCTCAGCGCCTACGGTAGCCAAGGCCCGAGCAGTTCGCCTTTCGCTGGGTGAGCCAATTGACACCAGGGCTGAAATCGAGGACAGTCTGCTGGTGCTTAAAGATTACTTCGAAATGCTGTCCGGCGTCGGAACTGACTTGATTCATGTGGGCTTTGAGCTCCACCGGCTGTTCTGGCCTCATGATCCCGAGCCAAGAAACATGCGGGAGCTCGCCCACAAGCTGGAGAACGTGAAGGCCGAGCTGAAAAAATGGCGAGCCTCCGGAGCCCGTGCTGGTGCGGACGTGATGCTTCTCTGCATCGCGTCCTGGTATGAAAACCTGGATATGCAGCTCATCCGCGGGAAGCGCAATGATTCCAAGTGGGATACGGATGCCGAGAGCGTGGCCTTGCGCAAGCAGATTGCGTATGATGTCGCAGAATGCGCCGAGACGGAGGTCTACATCGATGGCGTCCCCGAACCCGACACCGAGTACGAGGACGAAGAAGATGATGACGAAGAGGAAGAACTTGGTGACTTCTTCGAATCTCCCAAGGGCAAGGCCGGGAAGGGAAAGGCTGCCGTCGTCGCGAGTAGTGACGAAGACGAAGGGGCGCACATCGACTCCGAGCCACTCGACTTCGGCACCTCCTCAGGTGCTGCTCTCGACGACACGGTGCCTCCTCCTGGCCACGCTTCAGGCTCCTCCTCGGCTCCAGGACCCGTCTCGGTGGCCACGGCCACTTCCGAGCAGGCGGCCACCCAGGAGGATGCCGAGATGGAGGAATCCGCCGCCGTGCAGACGGAAGCGGATGCCACTCAAGCCGGTACCGAAGGAACAGCCGCCACGACTGCCACCGAAGAAGCTGCTGCCAAGACCACCACCGAGGAAATAGCTGCCAAGGCCAGCGCCGAGAACACTGCCTCCACAACTTGAAGCAACCTGCAATCTTTTTTCACTTGAACTCTTATCAGATCCCCGGGATGCCGGGAGCAGATGTAACAGACTATCTTTATCGTGCTTGCTACTCAGTTTTTATGCCCACTCTGTTTACGTTGACATTAATCAATTTGGACGACACTGGCTTAATGCCGAGTTGTGTTTCCATGCGAGTCCCCGAGTAGCATTTCTTATTCACCATGTCTTTTCATCTTTGCTCTACCTGCGACTTGTCGCTTGTTTGGTATTCGAGTCACAAGAATCAAGGAGCAAGGCTGCAAATACTTAGCCGCTAGAAACAATCATGATAACGCAGCCCACCACTTAGCCGAGAAGACGAAAACAAAGAACAAAAAGTAACCGACAATCTACTCGGTTCCTGCACTCTTTCTTCCTTAGTGATTTTCGTGTGCTCATTGACCTTTTGCTTGTTCTCTTGCTTGCCATGAAGCCGGGTTTCGGACAGCAGCAAAGTCGAAGAGTTGGCATATAGGTTTAAACACAGTACTCAATGCACTTTTGAGTTCTGAAGTGGAGCAACCGAATAGACAAAGGAACAAGCCAAGTAAGAAAAACACTTAGAGCAATTTTGGACGAGGGCAGTCCCCGAGAACAATTTCAGATTGCAGAGTAGAATTTCAACTCGGATAGGAGGGTACATACACATCTTTGCTTACGAATGAAAACGACGAAGTAGAGCTACATTCCAGGGACGCTTGGTTTCCTCTCCAGCTTTATCTGCCCTGTTCGCCTGCGATGGGCGCACATCTACAAGGTAGTACGCGTCATTGTGCAGCGCTTTGCTGACAATGAAAGGCCCTTCCCAAGGAGGAGACAACTTGTGCATCCCGGCTGTGCGCTGCACAAGCCTAAGGACCATGTCTCCTTCTCGGAAAACCCTTGGGTTCACCTTTCGGCTATGATAGCGCCGCAGGTTTTGCTGGTAGATAGCCGAACGTGACAGAGTCAGCTCTCTTGCTTCTTCAAGCAGGTCAACGTCGTCTTCTCGAGCTTCTCTCGCCTCCACCTCAGTGTAGAGGGCTACTCGGGGGGAGTCATTCTCTAAGTCTGTTGGCAACACGGCCTCAGCCCCGTATACCAAGAAGAATGGCGTGTAGCCGGTTGACCGGTTAGGGGTAGTCCTTAGACTCCACAACACCGCTGGCAACTCTTCTAGCCAACACCCAGGTGTTTTCAGCAATGGCTCAATCAGCCTCGGCTTGATGCCTGCCAGTACCATCCCATTTGCTCTCTCAACTTGCCCATTGGAGGCAGGGTGCGCGACTGACGCAACGTCTAGTCGGATATGCTTATCTCTGCAAAATCGCACCATTGCCCCCTCTGCAAAGTTGGTGCCGTTGTCGGTGATGATACTGTGCGGGTAGCCATATCTCATGATCACATCCTTCACAAACTTCACAGCTGTGACTCCATCGCACTTCCGAATAGGCTTCACCTCGATCCACTTGGTGAACTTGTCCACCATGACCAAGATATGAGTCATGTTGCCTTTAGCCGGCTTGAAAGGGCCAACCATATCCAAGCACCAGACAGCAAAGGGCCATGTGATAGGAATTGTTTTCAACTCGGAAGCTGGCATGTGAATCTTACTTGCGAACATCTGGCAGCCGGCGCACTTTCTCACGATATCTTCAGCTTGCTGCAGTGCAGTGAGCCAGTAGAAGCCATGCCGAAAAGCTTTCTTGACCAAAGCCCGAGAAGAGGCGTGATGCCCACATTCCCCTTGATGTATCTCCACCAGGATTTCTTCTCCTTCTTCTGGGCTCACACAGCGTTGCAGCACGCCGGTGGCACTTCTCTTGTGCAGCACGTCTCGGACTATGGTGTAGCCCTTGGACCTTCTCTGAATCTGCCTCGCAGTCACCTCATCTTCAGGTAAAGTGCCGTCCCTTAGAAAGGATAATATGGGCATTGCCCAACTCGGTGTCTCCCGCACGGGAAACACTGGTTCGTCCATTTCCATTGGGACAGGCTCTGTTGGTTGCACAGGAGGAGTAGGAGCGCTTCTCTGCAGCCCAGACCGATTGGCGAGAACTTCTTCAATGAATGCAACAGCTTCTGTGTTGAGGGCGGCAGTCCCCGAGTAAGGAGTGGCAGTCCCCGAGTAAGGAATGGCAGTCCCCGGGTAGGGAGTGGCAGTCCCCGAGTAAGGAGTGGCAGTCCCCGAGTAGGGAGTGGCAGTCCCCGAGTAGGGAGTGGCAGTCCCCGAGTAAGGAGTGGCAGTCCCCGAGTAGGGAACGGCAGTCCCCGAGTAGAGGACGGCAGTCCCCGGGTTCCCTGCAGCACTCTCCCAGTCAATCTCCATTGGGTCAGATTCTTCATTTGGCAGAGAAGGAACAAAGATGGATTCCGAGTTGGGGGAAGGCTTGATGGATGGCTTCCTCAAATGCTCCAAGGCAATCCCTGCCGGGATGGACTGCCGAGAAGATCCCAACTTGGACAGCTCGTCTGCTGCTTCGTTCTCTGCTCGGTGAATGTGCTGAAACTCACAGCCTTCGAAAAACCCAGTCATTGACTGCACCAGGAAGCGATACGATGCCATGTTGGCATCCAAAGCGTCCCAGGTACCTGAGACTTGCTGCACCACTAGATCTGAGTCGCCATAGCATATAATGCGCTGCACACCAACCTCCTTTGCTACTCGCAACCCATGCACCACTGCCTCGTACTCGGCTACATTGTTGGATGCCTTGAAATGGATCTGCAACACATACTTGAGCTGATCCCGCTTGGGTGATGTAAGCACCACGCCAGCACCAAGGCCTTCTTTCACCTTTGAGCCATCAAAGTGCATCTTCCAATAGTTGGAAACTGGAGCGGGAGGTTCATACTGCATCTCGGCCCAGTCCACAAGAAATTCCGCCAGTACCTGAGACTTGATTGCTTCTCTTCTCGTATACGCGGGAGCGTACGCGGCTAGCTCAATCGCCCACTTGGCTACTCTGCCACTCGCCTCCTTGTTACCCATGATGTCCGAGATGGGAGCTGAGCTCACAACAGTGATGGGATGCTCCTGGAAGTAATGTTTCAGCTTCCTGGCGCCCAGGTACACACCATATGTCATCTTCTGGTAATGTGGATAGTTTTGCTTGGAACTGGACAGCACTTCACTGAGATAGTAGACTGGGCGCTGCACACTCTTGCCTTCTTCTTCTCGCTCCACCACTATCACCACACTGACTACTCGGTTAGTCGCGGCAATGTACAGCAGCATAGGCTCCTTGGGTAGCGGACTAGCCAAGACGGGAGCGCTAGCCAGCATTGCTTTCAGCTCATTGAATGCCACGTCCGCTTGCGGAGTCCACACAAACTTGTCGCTTTTCTTCATCAGCTGGTACAGAGGCAGAGCCTTCTCGCCCATTCGGCCCAGAAAACGGCTCAGAGATGCCAGACAACCCGTGAACTTCTGCACATCTTTCAACGATCTCGGCAAAGACATGCTCTCAATAGCTTTTATCTTAGACGGATTGGCTTCAATGCCCCGACTAGAAACCAGAAAACCGAGTAGCTTTCCAGCTGGTACACCAAAGGTGCACTTACTCGGATTCAGTTTCATTTTGTACCTGCGTAGGTTAGCAAAGGTTTCCTCCAGGTCGGCAAGCAGAGTATGTGTTTTATTCGTTTTGATGACAATGTCATCTACGTACACCTGCACATTCTTGCCGAGCTGGTCGTGCAAGCATTTCTGCATGCATCTCTGATAGGTTGCACCCGCATTCCTCAGGCCAAAACACATGACACGATAGCAATAAGCCCCGTACGGGGTAATGAAAGCAGTCTTTATTTGATCAGCAGGGTTGAGTGCAATCTGGTGAAAACCAGAGTAGGCATCTATGAAAGACAACAGCTCACAGCCGGCAGTGGAATCGATCACCTGATCGATGCGAGGTAGCGTGAAGGGATCCTTGGGGCATGCCTTGTTCAAGTCGGTGTAGTCGACGCACATGCGCCATGCAGTGGCAGCCTTGGGATCTTCCTTTTTCTTCTCGACCATGACCGGGTTGGCTAACTAGTCCGGGTGCAGCACTTCCATGATGAAGTTACTGATCAGCAGCTTGGTGATTTGATCACCGATGGCCTTCCTTCTCTCATCCCCGAAACGGCGCAAGGCCTGCTTCACGGGCTTGGCGTCAGGACGCACATGCAAAGAGTGCTCAACCAACTCCCTCGGGACTCCTGGTAGATCTTCATTGGTCCAGGCGAACACGTCCCGATTCTCACGGAGGAAGTGGATGAGCGCGCTTTCCTATTTCTCCGCCAACCCGGCACCAATGATAGCCACACGCTCCGGGAACTCGGGGTCAACCTGGACTGTCTTGGTCTCCTTGGCAGCTTGGAAAGCAGTACCATGCTGAGTACTCGGCACACCTTGTGCGCCAGCTTGTGCGGACTGAGCCATGGCCACCACCTCGTACATCTTCTTCTTCTCGGCAGCAATCACCATTGATTCCGCCAGCTGGGAGCTAGCAGAGGCACACTCCATGGATTTCTTGTAATCTCCCGAGATGGTGATGATGCCATTGGGACCGGGGATCTTCATCTTCAGATAGGCCACATGGGTAGAAGCCATGAACTTGCTCAGAGCAGGCCTGCCGAGTAGAGCATGATATGGGCTCTGATGATCCACCACTTCAAACTGCAGGCGCTCAGTGCGACAGTTCTCCCGAGTACCGAATAGCACATCAATCCACACTCGGCCAATCGGGTTGCAAGAGATCCCGGGCACAATGCCATGGAAAGTGGTCTTGCTAGGCAGCATCATGTTCTCGGCCAGGCCAAGCTTCTCGAGTGTGTCCTTGTACACGATGTTGATGCTGCTGCCGTTGTCGATCAGCACCTTGCTGAACCTCACATTCTTCTCGGGGCCCAGGAAGGTAGGATCCAGCACCAAGGCATAGGTACCCGGATTGGGCATCACCTTGGGGTGATCTGCCCGAGTCCACCTGATCTCCTGGTCGCACCAGTACATGTAGTGAGGGACAGCCGGAATCACTGCATTGACCTCCATGGCCCGCCTGTGCTGTGACTGCTTGTCGACTGCCTCAGAAGTGAAGATCATATAGCTCTCATGGTGCTCTTGGTACTGGTTGGAGCCATTGCCCCCATTGTTGTTGCCCTGATAGTTGTTGTTGCCTCTGTTGTTGTTGTTGCGGTTGTAGTTGTTGTTGTTGTTGCGGTATCTCTCGTTGTTGAAGTTCCGGTTGGCTCCTAAAGCCACCTGGTTGACATTTTCTCTTCTCGGATAGACTGGCGGCCGAGTTGCGGGAGCGCGAGTAGGCTGAACAGTTGCATTGGCGGCTGGCAGAGGAGGAGGAGGAGGCAAGCCATCACCCTTGATCACATCCCACCACTCGCACTGCTGTGTAGTGTGGTTGGCAGGCCTCGAGGGATGATGAGTGTGAAAGCTACACGGGCCATCCTTCATGTCATCGAAGACAAACTTCTTCGGCTGCTCGGAGTTCCCGATACCCGGCTGCGCAGTGCGGAACGGTTTCTTGTTGCCTTGGCCCTGGTTCTGGTTCTGCCCGTAGGCTCCAGCAGGTTTCTGCCTTTGGCCACCACCGCCTCCGACATTCACTGCATTCACCTCTTCGGGATCATACCGAGTATCTACTCGGCGCTTGTTGCGGAACTCGTTGCGCTTGCTGCTGTTGAAGTTTCTTCTCGGCTCAGAGGAATCCATCAGTGGCTGAGTAGGATCCCCGAGTGCGTACTGATCCGCGATCTTGATGGTCTCGGCCAGGGTATTCGGCATCTCCCTCTGCAATCTCTGCCAAAGCATGCTGCCATGTCGGCAACCCTGCGCAAACCAAGTGATGGCCTGCGCTTCATTCACACCCTCACAAGTGTTCCTCAGGGTGCTCCACCGAGTAAGGTACTCGCGGTCTGTCTCGTCTTCTCGCTGCCTGCAAGCCGAAAGCTGCTGCGGCCTATTCGGCCTCTTGTAGGTGCTGGTGAAGTTGCTGACGAATGCGTCCGAGAAGTCCAGCCAGCAGTTTATGCTGTGCTTGGGCAGGTTGTTGAGCCAAGTGCGAGCTGGACCCTCTAGCATCTGCGGCACGTAGCGCACCGCCCATCTCCTGTTGCCACCCGCAATATGGACTGCGGTGACGTAGTCGTTGAGCCAATCTTCAGGCTTGGTGCTACCATTGTAGCTCTTGGTGCCTCTTGCGAGCTGGAAGCCCTTCACGGATGGCTCGTTCATGATGCGCGGGCCAAAGCACTCGGGGCCAGGAGGACCCGTGCTCTCAAGCCGCGCCGACAAGCTGAGACGATCCAACTGGTGCCTTGCATCTCCAGGTGCCAACACACGCTCACCAACACGGTCATGGATGTCATAACCAGCCATCTCCATAGCCGAGTAGCCATCATCATACCTATCCACCTGCATAGCTGCGGGCTGCTCCACCGGGTTGGCGACTGGTGCCACTGGGCGCGGCTGCTGCCTCTGCCGAGTAGGCGGAGCTGCGGGTTGCCGAGAAGTACCCGGACGCGCGGCTTCTCGGACACGGCTTTGAGCTTGATGGGCTTGAGAGCCTGCTCTTGCAGCGTTGTGTTCCCGCCCGGGCTGCTGCGGCACAGCAGTCTGTTTCGCGGCAGCAGCCGGGTCATACACCTGCATTTGCCTGTCTCTACCCGAACGCCCGCTGCGGCTCTTCTCGCGACTAGGATGCGGAGATGAGGCTTGATCGTTAGATCTTGCCGCATGCGAGTGAACTACCTGCGAGGCTCCAGCTCCCGGGTTGGCCTTCCGGAACTCCTCGTTCTGCCTGGCGGCCTCCAACACCAGCTCATTGAGCCTCTCTTGTTGCCTGAGACGCACCTCTCCATCTAGGCGCGGCAACTCGGCAGCCACAGCTTGCGCAGCTCGCAGCGTCTTGGCGGGCGTGCTGTACCTTGGCCTTGTGAAGGTGTTCGCAGTGGCGGACTGCGCGGGTTCCTCCGCAACTGTCGCCATCTCGGCACCCAGGTTGCGCCGCGTAGCACCCACTCTGCTGGGCCTCCTGGCGACTGGCGTGAAGCCGTGCGCCTTGTTGTACTCGAGCTGGTCCAGGCTCAGCTCCAACCTGATCTTCTCCAACTCCGCCTGCTCGGCGAGCAGCTCCTGGCGTTGCCGCTCGAGCTGCTCCCGCGCGGCTAGGAGCTCGACGTCGGTGGGCGTGGGCATGCCGGTTCGCGCGGCAGACGCGGGGATGACCGTAGACGTGGAAGGCGGCAAGTTGCTCTCCTTCTCGTAGGGCCGGTGGTTCCTGCCACCAGCAGGCGGGTCGTCAACCTCCTCGACGACGGCCGCAGCGCCCGTAGCAGCTGCGCCAGTGTTTGCCGCCAAGCCCGTCACCATCACCTCAGCGCAACAACGAGTCATGCTGGTATGGTTGAATCCCTCCTCCCAAAGATCTTGTCTCATTCTTCCCTCAGGGAGGATGAGTCTCAAGGTGAAAGTGCACAACCTCTGGAGATTTAAAAACTAGGACCTTAGTCGTGTCCCCGGTTATGGGCAATTTGAGCAAACTAGATAGAGTTGGTGCCGAAGGATCTCCTCATCTTTTTTTAATGAAATAAAATAAGGTAGAAACACTTTATAGGGCACAGTGTGGTTTAGCCATGATGCCACAATCAAACTTCATGGTTATTTAGCCATGATGGTTTGCCAAACTTCATGGTGGTTTAGCCATGATGACTTTCAAACTTCATGGTGGTTTAGCCATGATGATTTATCAAACTTCATGGTGGTTTAGCCATGATGATTTGTCCAACTTTATGGTGGTTTAGCCATGAATGATTGTACAAATGTTTTCATTTGTTTAAAATGATATACAAATATAGGACAAAATTGTCTTTATGCAAATAGCCGAGACTCCACCAGCCAAATATCATATAGCTAGTTTATTCCTCAAAACTGCCACTATACAAATGTCACTTGCCAATATACTGTTTGTACTCACTTCCTCCCTTGTGGGGGCTGAATATTCAAATGTGCAGATGAATCTGAAGACGAGTGAGGATTTAGTTTAGTATCTCAAGTCTATTGCCAACATATTCTTCCCGTGGCGCATGAAGTGAAGAAGGCTCATTGATGATTTATTTCAACGGTGTTTACTTAGAAACTTTGTTATTTGGGCTAGTCCATGTTGACTATTCCATTTGTAATGCTATTTTATTTCTTATCCACTGGATCAACGATTTAGAATGATGTTATTGCAATGAATATTTCATTTTGTCATGTGTATATTATCAGTGATCCCGGGAATAGCAGGTTACACAGGTGTTCTACCTTTATCAAAAGGTAGGCGCTACAATAATGTAGCTAATGTTTGCACCATTACCACCACTAGTAAAACTGAAGCTTCTCATGCTATTAAACCTTCTATTATTAATGGTAAAGTAATCAGTGTTGGGAATACTTCCTTTTTTGCTGTTAAACGTTTAAAATTACCTGAAATTGCTGAAATTGTTCCTATTAAAAGTGCTGAAATTTTTCGAAATATGGGAGACAATAGTCCAATTACCTTTGATAAAAATGATATTGATTTTGATGATTACAATATATCTAAAGTAATTATGTTCCTACAAAATCTTGCTAGTTTTCCTAATGCTAGCGCTATGAATATGGCTTTCACAAAACATATCACAAATGCTCTCATACAAATTAGACAAGAAGAATTAAGATGTGAAGCCTCTATCCCTAGGAAGTTAGATGATGGTTGGGAACATATCATTAAAATTAAGGTGAATGATTTTTATTGTAATTCTTTATGTTATCTTGGTGCTAGTATCTCTGTTATGCCTAAGAAACTTTATGACATGCTTGATTTGCCACCTTTGAAACACTATTATTTGGATATTCATCTTGCGTATAATGTTAGAAAGAAACCTTTGGGGAGAGTTTATTATGTTCTTATCATGGTTAACAATAACCTTGTCCCCGTTGATTTCATTATTATGAATATTGAATGCAATGCTTCTTGTTCTATTGTTTTGGGAAGACCTTTTGTTAGAATTGTTGGTGCTGTTATTGATAACAAAGAGGGGGAATATTAAATATCAATTCCCACTGAAGAAAGGTATGGAACACTTCCCTAGAAAGATAATGAAGTTGCATTTTGATTCTATTATTCGAAAAAGTTACAATTTGGATGCTTCTTCACTTGAAAAACTCGATTTTCTCTTTCTATGCCTAGCTAAAAGGCGTTAAAGAAAAGCACTTCTTGGGAGATAACCCATGGTTTTATTTTTTGCTTTGTTTTTCTCTATTTTGTTTGAGTCAAGGTGTTGCTTACTTCTTTAGCAAATCCTTTGTATCTTTATTTTCATGCATTTGTTGTGCCAAGTAAAGTCTCTAGTGAAAGTTTAGGTTGGTTTTGGATCTCTGCGCAGGAAACAGATTTCAGCTAATTCCGAAACTGTTTTGTTGCTTTAAGTTTTTTGATTTGAGCAACATAAGTGCCCCGAAAGAATTCTTCTTTATAGACTATTCTGGTTTTGATAGATTCTGCCTTTTTAGTTGCATTCTCTCTTTTACTATGTCGAGTGAATTTCTTTGCTCCATGAAACATCAGTTGCTGTAGCTAATGTTTAAATGTATTAATAACGCTTGTGTCCATGTAGAACATGTGAATTTTTGATTGTGTACTAACCCTCTAATGCGAAGTACATTGAGTGTGGTGTGAAGGAAATTTTCAAGGGTCAAGATAAGAGGGTGATATAATGTGACCAAGAAGAGTGAAAAGCCAAAGCTTTGGGATGCCCTAGTGGATCATCCAGAAAATGCTAAAAAGACACAAGCGTCTAAGCTTGGGGATTCCAAAGGCATCCCCTTCTTCATCAACAATTTATCAGTTCACTTATAGTGAAACTATATTTTTATTCGGTCACATCATATGCATTTTACTTGGAGCATCTATTTGTTTTTTGTTATGTTTTCTTTGGTTTTCCCTGCTGTAATAAATATAGTTGGAACCCAACATTCTTTGTGTGGTAGAGAGATACGCTCCGCTTTTTCATATGAATACTCGTTTTCTTCCATGCTCGTATTCTTAGTTTTTCTTATAGCGGCTGCAAATCCTTTTAGCTCCTGTTTTTCATGCATCTCTTATTCAGAGCTGTTAGTTCTAGTAGAGTTATGTTAGTACTCTCTTGTTTCGTTGCTATATCTCTTGGAGATTTTTTTTAGTACAAAATTATTGGTTTTGGATTGTAGTAGTACAATTGTCGTGCTTATAACGGTGCAAAAAGAAGCTTGTATACTGTCACACCCAAGTTTTTGGATTCTTGTACTGTGTTCAAGAAGACAAAAATTAGGGCCAACATTTTTTTTCTAACAACATGATTGTTTGAACTAACATGTGTTTATGATCATATTCATATTTGCAATACAAGTTTTGTTTCTTGATAAAACCAATAGCATTTTTTTCTGAAAGCACTTTTATAATTTTTCCCTGATGTTTTCCCTAATGTTACTTGAGTGGATTTTTTATTCCAAGACTTGGATCATTCTTGTTTGCGTCTTAAAAATAAGCTTTTAACTTTTTTGGATCCAAGAAAACAAAATTTCAAAATGATTTATGGAAGTTTTCTTTTAAGTTTTGTATAGAAAGTATTCCCTGAAAATATAGCCAAGTACCTATTTTCTACCTTTCTTTTCACTAGGCTATAAAATGTTATTTTATGTTTTCTTGACTTCTATTTTTTCCTTGATATATGTACTACAAATACATAAGCTTGATTTTATTTTTGGATAAATAAAAATGATCTTTTGCTTGTTGTCTTTGTGGTATAAAAATAAGGCAGAAAAAGGCATTTTTGGAAAACAGAGAAAAACAGAAAGTACACCTTTTCCCACATTGTTTTCATGGCTTTAAACAATTTCATTTTTATTTTCAAAAGTTGTTTCTGAAAGTTTAAAACATTGTTAACAAGTTACCACTTTGAAAACAAAGATTGGATTTTATTTGACCCTTGAAAACAGTACCAACTTTCTGATGTTTTTAAAAGATTCCAACACTTAGAAATTTTCACCAAGTCCTTAACTGAATTTTCTGATCTTTTTAGGAACAGTGCTTGATACACTTTTGAACATAGGTTTTCTTTGAGTTTTTGTGCAATTTTGGAAACACCACTTTGCCATTTCGAAACCTTGCAGTATGTACTCTATCCTTGATGCCTTGGTCACCATCTAGAAGCCTTGTGTGTGAAGTAATCTTGTGAGAGAAGAGAGAGGGAGGCATGGTGATGTGGCATGGTATGGGACTCCATACTTTGACCATTTGGTCTTGTACTTGACTCATCTTGCCTTCAAAGGCCAGGCATTGACTGCCCCTTGGTGGTCTTGCCCCTTGGCCAGCCTTGGCTTGTGGTGGAATGACCAAACAAGCCCCTAGGGCGCACCTATGCCGTGGCTTGACATCAACCCGAGCCCTAACTAGACCCTTGCCCTTTTTACCATGGATATAAGCCACCAAAGACACATCCCTTGCGCCACTACCCTCCTCCACACTCACACACCTCCCCCAAGTCGAAATCGAGCCCTGCCCTGCCCCTTGGAGCGTGCCCGTGCCCGTGATCTCGTCGATCACCGCCGGGAGCTCGAAGTAGTCCTCCCCTCCCCCGTGCCTTCCTCACCCCCTCCACTGCCTTGGTTGCACTCCCCGTACTCCCCTGACCATCCCTGACACCTCCCCTGGGTCCCTCGTTTGCAGGACGCCCGCCGCCGAGAGCGCTAGGTGCCGCGTCACCGCCTGGAGCCACGCCGGCCCCTGCAACTTGCGCCCCTCGACGCCCCTCGAAACCTGGACCACCCCCGAGCCACCGCCACTGCTACCCGAGCCCCCTAGGTGAGCCACCGTGCGGATCCGTCACCGGCCCTGTCGAGAGAGAGAGAGGAGAGTGGAGAGGAGGAAGAGAGAGAGAGAGAGAGAGAGAGAGAGAGAGAGAGAGAGAGAGAGAGAGAGAGAGGGCCGCCCGATCTAAGATCGACGGCCGAGCTGTAATCGCGCCGTTCCCGCGATGTGCGTTTGGGCCGCGCCCGCGAGAAACCCCAGCTCGCCCGTCTGTTTCTTTTTCTTTTAAATTGATTACAGATTTGTGATGTTTGCTTTAGCTCTGTGAAAAATACCTAGAGTGCAAAATAAATTCAACTAAAAATCTTGAACCTAGCATCATGTTTTCTTAACCACCTAAAAATTGTAGATCTAAGGTTTTACTTGTGTTTTAAGCACAATGCCTGTTTTGCCACACAGTGTTTGCGGCATAACTTTTTGGATCTGTAACCATTTCGGTCAAACAAAATTGTTTTTGATAGCTAGTGAATAGATCTATCTCTAGGATTTTGCCTCACATCAAGGTGAGTTACCAAATGGAAATGCTATCCATTTTGGTAAAAGACAAGTAGGCTTTTCTAGGATTTTTAGAGTGAGTTTAAAAATGATTTTTGACGTTAATCCAATTCGATGAGTTTTCGTATGACTAGATCTACCTAATGCCAGCTTTTCATAATTTTTTTAGCCCTAGATTAATTTTGGTAAGCCAAACTAGAAACAACAGCTTCTCTTTTTTGTTTGTATGTGTGTATTTGTTTGAAATAAAATGTGTGATTGTTTGAATCTTGTTTCCTAGCATGTATAGATGTGTTGGATCTTGTTATTAGGTTGTTTGCTTGCATTATGTCTACCTTATAAAGTGTGTGCATGTTTGGAAAGTTAAATAGCAATAGAACTAGCATTGGTTATATTCTAGTTTTATTATTTGATTATTGTGTGGACCAAATCTTGGTAGATTTTTTTTGCCTAGGTTTGTGATATTATTGATTGGACTCCAGTACCATTTTGGTACTGTTATATTGATGTTTTCATTTCTGTTAGCTTGCAACTTATTTTATAGAGATGCATGTGTAACATTTGTGTGTTTGGTTTCACTAGTATGAGTAGTCTTGTATTGTTTGCTTTGTTAGATTAATTTTGTCATGTGTGACCAGAGGCCTTGTTACCTATTTTGTCCTTGGTATTAGTGGGCCCATAACCCACTGGTCCCATTGCATCTTGGTTAAGGATCAAAATCCCCTACCATTGCACTACTGTAAAAATAACATGTATTACTATATTATTGATTATTATTTTCCACCAAGGGAAATAGATTGTTTGTTTCACTTATGTAAGTGAAAAGTTTAGTTCTTCTTTGTGAATACTAGTATGTTTGGGTGTGATTCATTTTTTAGTATAATATTCCATGGGAGTATCATGTTAAGAAATGTTTCACTATTGTTTGCATAAATTGAATTTTTTGCTAATAGAATAATTCCTTGTGATTGATAGATTATTTGTGATTGATTTTTATTGAGTGTTTGGATTTTTGAAACTGTTTAGTTAATATTTTTTTGAGTTCATAGCTACTGGTTGTGTAGTTTATACTTTGATTGCTTGTTATCTAATTAATTAGAAAAGCATGTGTTACTAGAATGGATTGATGCTTCTTAGTAGATATTTTCATAGAATTATTTTAGTGTTTTTCCTTACTAGCAGGTGTAAGGTGTATGTGCTGTTAGTAGGTATCTATATTCGTGACTTGCTTGTTTAGAGTTAAGCATCCTTATAGTGATGTTTGCTTCCCTAGTGCTGAACTAGTGTCACCACTTGAGATTATGAGTTGCTCTAGTGTTGCTGTCTTTTATTTTATGAGTGTATGATGTATTCTAGCATGTTTAGGATGTTATTACTTCTGTTATTATGCCATGACATCTTGAGTTGCTTGTTACTATAGTTGTACAATACAAGTATTCCTTATAGCATGCTTGCGTAGAATTTTCCATACTAGTATGCTATTAACGCACTCCTGTTTTTGTGCTTTTTGTTAGGAGCTTTATCTTTTGTGATGATTGTGTTTTAGATTAGGATTTATGACTTGTTACCACTGTTTGAGCTACTGGTTGGTTTTGTTTATTTTCATGATTGATGGATTCCATAACCTTGAGGAGACATAAGCATATTCTATAACTAGCCTATTCATCTGTGGTGTGTTTGCTTGCTGTTTGGGAATTATCTGAGTGATTGCATTAGCATGAGTATTACTTATGTTATTGTTGTGCTAAGTGTTTTTGTTGTGCTTAGTAGTATCTTGTTATCTAGGCATTATCTTAGTAGTGATCTTGGTTGGTGATGATTGCTTGTGTGCTGCTAATACCCACTGCCATGGGTATTGCTTTGATTGATTGTTATTATTTTAGTAGCCTCACCTTTTGTGCCCACAAGCTATATTTTTAGCCTCTTGGATATATTATTATAAGAGTGGTACACCTACTCCATATATGGTATGTAAGATGTGGGATATGCGTTTTCAACCATATGTTTGTCTAACGACAGTTCTGCACCCTGAGAGTATTGTGAGATAGTTTTCTCGATAACGTTCGAGTGATTGCGCTAGTATAAGTTTGCTTGATGTATGTGTTGCGTTGTTTAGTTGTTTGTCCCTTAGTTCTGAGTGTGTTTCTTTTATTCTTTTACGACGCTAGAAAACAAAGAAGAAGAAGAAGAAGAAGAAGCAGTTGTGGAGCTGTGCGTCAAGTTCAAGCTACTTCAAGGCCAGGGACACTAAGAGTCTTAAGGAAAGCCCTCCTGATGGTTGCTGTTACTACACTTATCATTATATACCATGCATGTTTTACTTCTGAAAAGTTTTAGAAAACTTTGATTTCTAAAAAACTATTTTTGAGTCAGTTCCACGTTTTCTGCTGTTTTAGAATTTTACGGACTAACCTATTAACAAGATGCCATAGAGCCAGTTCCACGTTTTTCTGCTGTTTTTTAGTTTCAGAAAAGTTGTTCTGGAAATATTCTCGGAATTGGAAAATTCGAAGCCCGGAAGTCTATTTTCCCCGGAAGCATCCAGAAGACCGAAGAGGAGCCGAAGAGGGGAAGCAGGGGGGGCCACACCATAGGGTGACGCGGCCCCCTGGCCGCGCCAGCTATGGGTGTGTGGGCCCTCCCGGCACTCTTATTTATCAAAAGTACTACGATACACCCCTGATACTTGTGTGTCATCAGGCGCCCATAACGGGTAACGGAAAATACGATGACACGCGTACACACGCTGCGACGAAAAAAAACGTCGCTCCTTGTTGGGCCTTCTGCTCAGCCAGCCAGTAGCTCGCGACGGTCGAATGGTCCGTCGCGGTCTTCATGACGGTTTAGTGTTAACTTAATCGTCACAAAATCGTCCGTGCTAGTCGATCAGGCACGTTCTCACTCCGTAGCGTAAACCGTTGCGGATTGGCCTTAGCGACAGTCTAAAGCTCATAAGCAACGTTATTGAAATGTCCCAGACCACGCAGAATTTGGTAGTTGCAGTGGTTGTATTATTAGTGTAAAAGAATGGACCGGGGTCCACAGTTCACTAGTGGTGTCTCTCCAAAACAGATAAATAACATGCTGGGTATACAAATTACAGCTGTGCAATTGACAAAGATAGAGGATGCACCGTAGTGCATATGCAAGACATGATGATTACTATGAGATTAATTTGGGCATTACAACATGATACATAGACTGTAATCCAACTTCATCTATGACTAATAATGCACCCTCAGAACGTAATCCAAGCTGACTTTGGGTATTAAGTTGCAAGCAAACGATTATTGCATTAAATAAAGTGCGTAATGTAAAGAATAGAATTATCCTTAGACAAAGCATTGTTGTTTTATTCCTAGTGGCAACAACACATCCACAATCTTAGAAGTTGATGTCACTCTCCCAGACAACTGGAGGCATGAACCAACTATCGAGCATAAATACTCCCTCTTGGAATTACAAGCATCAACTTGGCTAGAGCATCTACTAGTAATGGAGATCATCCAAGAACATAAATAACATAAACATGATAGATCTATAATCAACTTGACATAGCATTCAATATTCATCGGATCCCAGCAAAAAAAACATGTAGCATTACAATAAGATGATCTTCATCATGTTAGGTAGCTCACAAGATCTAAACATGATGGCACAAAAGGAGTAGAAGACAACCATATAGCTACTTCTATGAACCCATAGTCCAAGGATGAACTACACACGTATTGCTCCGGAGGTAGGAATGGTGATGAAGAGTCCTCCGTTGATGATTTCCCCTCCAGCAGGGTGCCGGGGAGAGCTTCAGCACCCTCCCGAACTAGGGTTGACTTCGGAACTTTTCGTGGATGGAGGCTTGGATATTTAGGGTTTTCTCAAGAAGGATCTTATATAGGCGAAAGGGCGATGTTGGTGGGTGGCCAGAGGGCCCACACCACCTGGTGGCGCGTCCAAGGGTGGGGGGCGTCACCCTATGGTGTGGCGCCTCGGAGCCCCCCTCCGGGTCTCCTCCGGACTCCGTGTACGTGACAGAAAAATATGACTCTGGGATTATGTTTCGTTCAATTCCGAGAATATTTCCAGAAAAACTTTTCTGACACAAAAAACAACAGAAAACAAAAACTGGCAATGTGGCATCTCGTTAACAAGTTAGTCCCAGGAAATCCATAAAAATGATGTAAAGTGTATAGGAAACATGTAGCAAATGTCATAATATTAATCATGGAAAATCAGAAATTATAGATATGTTGGAGACGTATCAGTATCGTGAAGTAATATGAACTTACTTAACAACCAATAAGATCATAAGTTTTCTTTCGTATAACTTGTAGGAATCAATATGGACATCCACGGTCCCGATGTTGATTGTTAATTGGAAAATATGTTTTCCAGTCATGTCTACTAGTTATTGAACCTTTAGGGGTCACACACTTAAACAGTCAAAGTTTGTTATTTGCGTTGGTTGGTTTGAAGGAGGGTAGGTGTCGTGGTGCCATGTGATGGCTTAAGTTTGGGGCCGATGGACACTGTGGGTATCCAGGGAGGGCTTGCACGCCTAGCCGTCGCGCTCACTACACTCCAAACACAAGGATCTACCCAGGTTTGGGGCCCTCGTATCGAGGTAACACCACTACTCCTTCCTCTCTGTCAATATCATTGGGTAACCGAGTACAAATGTGGTTCCTCAAGCTCACCGAGCTAGAGGAAGAAGAAGCTCTCTCTTCTCTCTTAGTGAAATGTCTAGCCTAGTCACAACGTCTAGCATCATCCCCGCGCAGGAGGGGTGTGGCCACCTTAGATACTGGTGGCCACTGACGGAGAGTACAGGGTGAGGCAAAATACACTGTGCCATAGCGCACGCTCTCTGTCATACGCAGAAAGTCGTCTCCGTCGTGGATGCTGCGCTTTGATGCCCCCCTTGTCAGAGACAGGTTGTGGCCTTGCCCATGCCCCGTACTGCTCTGGTGTACGTGTATACATCATCACGCCTAGTAAGTTGAACCGCACGCGCGTACTCTTCCTTGATATTCGGGATCCCAATTACTCTGTTGACCTCCCTCCGGGATGGATAGATCTTTGTCTACCCGGTTCTCCAAGGCCATCTCGAATAACTCGGGGGCCAGTCGTTTCTTCAGTATTGCTCCTTGCTCTTCTTACCGAGATAGATCCATCTCGGTACCATCCAACTCGGTACCCATATGGATCTCGGATGAAGTCATCTCGGTAAACTGTATCTCGGTATCCACTCCTTGGATACTATTTCATACCAACCTTGTCCCTACTCGGAGGTAGCCCCTCGACATTAGTCCCCGAAGCTGGTATGGTCCACCGAACTCGGACGGTGGGCCGTGCCATCTTAAACCAATAAACCTCAAAATACTCGGCCGAGACGCTAGCATCTCGGCTCAACTTTCATCTCGAACCCGGATTTAATCCGCAACCACCACTTATGGATTTTCCTCCAAAATCCGAGATGCTTGTGCTCCGTTTGATCTTTACCGAGACCCCAACACTTAGGTATTTGTCCACAAGTTCAACGGTGCGAGGCGCGGTCGCCTTGTTTTCTTCGCGTTGTGGGCGCCCCACGTGGAGCAGAACTGCTGCCCACGTCACCTCCATTTTCGCGCGGAGCAGCGCACGCGCCATGCCATGTTGCATGCTGTTACGTGGCCCCACCATCTGTCACATCCGTTACAGCGCACTCAAGTGCTCTCCGCGCAGATCATGGGATTTACGGCGCCGGTTACGCGTGGTAAATCCGCTTCACGTGTTTCTCTGGGCGAGGTAAATGCCACGACCCGACGTTTCAAGCCACGATTGATCCGGGACAGTTATTGTACCACGGAAGAATAAATACTCGCTCTTGCCCCTACGGCTCGTCTCCTTCGCCATTTTCCCTAAGTCTCTTCCTCTCCATCGCTCGCGCTCGCCGAGCTCCACTGCTTCACCGCACACCGACGAACACCGCCACGTGCCCGAGGACACCGTCGTGCTCCCGCGTGACGCGACTCACTGGAGCGCCACCGCGTTGAAGCTTCTCGCCGCGTACCTCAGATCAACGCGTCACCGCGCCTCTGCTTCTTCCTCACGCTGCCCTTCACGGAGTTTTTCGCCGCGACCGCCACGCCACGACGTTCTTCCTCCGCGCCGCCGCCGCGCTCCTTCGCCCTCTGCGCCCCGAACACCTTCTCGCACCTGCAAGCATCTCGGAGGCGCCGAGATCTTCATGCCGCGAGATGGATCTTGAAACTATCGAAGAGCTCGAGCTCGAGGGACCCGAGATCGAAGAGGACGACATCACCTAGCTGATGGACACCCGCCGCATCCCGGCAGGCGTGGTGTGCCGGGTTCCCGGCGATGAGACCGAGCTCACGCCCCTCGTAGGCGAGTACGCGGTCTTCCTCGGCCACTTCATGCGCGGGTTTGGCCTTCCTCTCTCTCCTTTCATGCACTAGTTTCTTCTTCATTTCGGCCTTCAGCCGCACCATCTTCCCGCAAAAGCGATTACCACCCTCTCTTCCTTTGTTACTTTCTAGGAAGCCTATCTCGGCATCCTTCCAACTGTAGAGATTTGGAGTAAATATTTCCATTTCCGCAAGCAAGTTCTACCCAATCCCGCCAAATCCAAATGCTCCAAAGCGCATGACACAGTGCGGAACCGCAATTGTGGTTCCGCGTCCGGGATCCAAGTTTCCTCGGATCCCGGGTTTAGAATCCTGCCGAAAGTGGCAGCGGGGATTCTTCTACGTGAAGAATCCCCCCAATATGGATTTGATTGTTCTCCCTGCATATCACCTCGATACTCCCACCGATATGGTGAACTGGGACTACAACCCGAAGAAGAGCGTTCACGAGGTTAACCTCGTCCACGGCCGACTTCAACAACTCGTCCGAGCTAGACTGTGCGGAGGCGATCTACTCGCCCCCTGGGTAAGCCGCCGGGTTCTACCACTCCAACGCAGAACCCACAAAATGTGCTTCATGAGCGGACACCGAGACCCCACCCGAACTACCACCTTCGAGCTTAGCAAGAAGGAGGTCGTTACTCGGATCAAGTCGATCGCCAAGACTAGTCTCGGCGAGGGCTGGACGTGGGGGCTCGATCCCTACAGCAGAGCCAACCGGGCGCCCAATGTAAATATCTCATACTCAACCAAGTTACTTTCATCTCGGTACTATCCGAGATCACGCATCTTTGAAACTGACGCTTTATGTTTCGCCATCGGACCACTGGGGTGAGGACCGGACCGAGGACGACACAAAGGAGTTCGACGATGAGGACAATCTCCCCATCCCGGACGCCTTGCTTGCCGCCCAAGCCGGTAAGTTCCGAGACTGGTCTGAGGACGACGAAGATGATGGTGATGATTGCATTCTTTTAGAGGTACCTGATCCCTCCTCGATCTTATTTGTGTATCCTCTTCCCTCGCTCTCATTTGATCCGGGAGAGCAGGTGATAGATGCGCGACCCGTAGACATCGCCTCCCCCGTGGAAGCGAGGAAGACGGCCGGGAGTGGCGCTCTTGTACTGATCCGATTGGCATTTAGATCACCGAGATGCCTGCGTTCACCATGACCCCGAGGCGCTCTGCCTCGGTGAGACCGAGTACAAGGTTCCTACGGTGATCCCACTTCCGGATGCGAGTGGCTACGTCGACCTCGACGCTGAGGACTCGGAAGCCAAAGCCATGGATATTCCCGAGATGCAGATCCCGGAGAGGGAAGACCAAGACCTTGGTGGCTGCAATATCGGTGCCGAGATGGAAAACAATTAGGTTCCGGAACGCCCTGAGCCGTCCACAAAGAAACAATAAGTGCAAAAGCAGAAAGAAAAGCGAGGGCATCAACAAGCCCCACCAACAGCAGGAGCAACACCACCAACACCACCAGCAGCACCAAGAGCAGCAACACCACCGACAACACCCTCTGCAACCCCAGTCGAAACAGCAGCAGCAACACCAATTCCCCCAGCAGTAGCATCAACAACAGGCCCGATAGCAACTCTAGCAACCGGCCCAACAACAACTCCTCCTCCCACTCGATAGCGACATGCAGTCCAGTTTGCACCCTCGTAGGCCAACGCGGCTGCAGAGGGTAGCTCAAAGAGGACCACCGAAGGGAAGGAGCCCTCCCTCGTAAAGTTTCCGCTGGTCACCCGGTCCAAGAAAGCCTATGCGTCTTACAAGAAGTTCGTGTTGGGGAAGCCGAAACCCGGCACTCTAGCGATCAGCTCGGATACTCAAATGGTCCCGCACCAGGGACTTGGAGTGCGCCAGCTGGACCTGGAGGCGAGTCTGGACCGTGTCGGGTACATCGATGAAGTCCATGCTGGGAAGAGATTGGGTCCGCTGGACCACTGCCGCCAAGACTGGAACCAACCTGATGTTGGCCCGGTGTCCATGGCAGTTGCAGCCTCCAGCAGCACGCTTGCTGACAAGATGTACTCCTGGCGCTATGGCGCTGAAAACGCTGAGGTCACTTCCTGGGTAAGTAATTTCTTTCCTTTCCGGTTCTTCCGAGATTGCAAATTGTATATCCGAGATCAATACATATATCTAGTCCCCGAGATTTGGGCCGAGTAGACATCACTCAACTCAGTTAAAGTTTACTCGGGTTGAATCTTCCTACTCATTACTATTGTGTCTCTTCTCAGGTTTGCATGGAGACCCGCACCAAGTTGTACTAGAAGCTTCTTTGGACCCACCGGGACCTCACCGAGCACAACCAACTCCTCCAATAACAAGTGGGAGGAAAAGATATTTCCTTACAACACCGAGATATCGAGTATGTTTGTTACAACATCGATTTTCTAACCTGTGTTCTTTTTTATCTTAATAGCCATTATGGAGCAGAAGCTGATGGACTCCATCACCAAGATCTCTTCTCTCGAAAGTAAGTGCTTCCTTCTCTATCTCGTGTTTTGTGTTTACACTCTTTTTTCGCTAGCTAACTCTGATGTCCAGATGCACATGAGCATAAGATATTTGCCGAGAAGCATCAGGACTGCACCACACTTGCTGAGTCTGCACGGAGAAAGATCTCGGCCCTTGATAGTAAGCCTCTTTTCCTCCTCCTTATTTTGTTTCTATGGTCCTCATTGCTTGCTAACCGGACTGTTTTTTGTGCAGGTGAACACAAACTCTTTGCTGAAAAGCATCATGACTGTCTCACTTTGGCCGAGAAGAAGATGCATCTTACTGATTGCGAGGCCAAGTACATGGACAAGCTCCAGACTGAGAAGGCCGAGGTGACTCAGTTGAAACTGGAACTGGCCGAGATGCAGAGCCAGAAGGTCGAGGCAAAGAAGGCCAAGTCCGAGCTGGAGAAGGATGTTGCTGCCAGGAAGGCCCGTCAAGATGTGGAAATCAAGGACCTCAGGGACCAGAACATCGAGCTCGAGTCCAGGGCGAGCTCTTCGCAAACCCTGCTGGACAAGTACAACTTGTACGCCGATAGGTGGCTGACCATGCTCTCTGCACTCAACTTGGAGCTGAAAAGTAAGCTTCGTCCTTTCTCAGTTTCTTCTAACTCTTGATTTGACCTGATGTACTGATGTTGACTTAACTCGGATAGCTTATCGAACAGGGGCATTCCCCGAGCTTGAAGCTAGAGCCCTACGGACCAAAGAGAAATCCAAGAAGAGAAGAGAAGAGGCCGGGGATGTTTTCACGGAGAGGGTTGGCATCGAGGATCTCGTCGAGGCCATCAAAGCCCGAGTTATGCCCCTCAGGTCCATCGGAGTCAACCTCCTTTCAAGTGCGCTTCGGGTCTACCGGAACTTCTGGCCGGGTAAAGAGGCCCCGAAGTCAATTGATGAGCTGGCCAAGTGCCTGGACCAGACCAAGGACCGCCTCAACGCGTGGCGCGCTTCTGCAGCTCGAGCTGATGCAGACGAGACACTGCAATTTGATATGTCTTGGTACGAGTCAATCAACCTCAACGCATTCAAGACCATGCGGGCCAAGTCCAAATGGTCCGTGGATGAAGACCATGTCTGAGCTCGCCACCAAATCGTGCACCAGCTCGCCTCCTATGCCGACGGCAAGGAGTTCGTCGATGGTCCTACTGAGCCCGAGACCGAGGACGAGGAAGAGGAAGAAGAGGGGTCGAAGGACAGGGAGGTCGGCGACATCGAAGAAGAAGCTGAGGAGGAAGAGGACTCCGAGGAAGTCGACGAGGTGATCGAGGCCGATAACGGCCCAGCCAGAATCACCGAGACGACTGCCACCCCAGCTGCCGAGGCGGTCACCTCCGAGGCTGCCATCGAGTTCACCATCCTGGAGGGGACCGACACGGACTCCAGACATTTGTATGCGGCCTGAACCTTTATCAAACACTCTTTAAATTCGTCAGGTCCCCGATATGCCGGGTGCAGTTGTAAGAAACACGTTTATCTTTTGCCACTCTTGTTTTAATTAAGTTTGTGCAAGACTGGCTGAATGCCAGATTGCTTTAATTCGAGTCCCCGAGTCTGTTTTCTTATCCACTCGGCTTTTTTCTACTCTGCTCTTGTCCCCGAGCAAGTAGTGCATGCTCTCTGTCATACGTCGAAAGTCGTCTCCGTCGTGGCCGCTGCCCTGTTGATACGTCTCCAACGTATCTATAATTTCCGAGGCTCCGTGGTCATATTATGTTAACTGCTACTTGTTTTCTCACATATTTATATAATTTTTATACGTTCTCCGGGACTAAACTATTCACAAGATGCCAAGTGTCAGTTCCCTGTTTTCTGCTGTTTTTGGTTTCAGAAAAGTTGTTCTAGAAACATTCTCGAAATTGGACCCCACAAAGCCCGAAGTTCCTATTTTCTCGGAAGCATCCAGAACACCAAAGAGGAGTCGAAAACGAGCAAGAGGGGGCCACACCATAGGGTGGCATGGGTCCCCCTCGCCGCACCACCTATAAGTGTGGGGCCCCTGGAGCTCCACCTCCTTTGCTCTTTCGCCTATTAAATCCCCGGATGGAAACCCCTAAGCACCTGATAAAAAATCCCCGAAAATATCCGCAGCCGCCGTCACCATCAACCCTAGATCAAGGGGGTTCTGAAGCTGTTTCCAGCAACCTGCTGGAGAGGAGATCATCACCGTAGGCTTCTACATCACCATGCATGCCTCCAGAGTGATGCGTGAGTAGTTCATCCTTGGACTACGGGTTCATAGCTGTAGCTAGATCGTTTCTTCTCCTCATATGCATCCATGTTTAGATCTCGTGAGCTGCCTATCATGATCAAGATTGATCTTATGTAATTCTATATCTGTGTTTGCTGGGATCGATGAATATTGAACTTATCCCAAGTTGATTATAGTCTTTATTTTCATATGCTATTTGTGACCTTGCATGGTTTTTGTTGCTATGCTTGCTCTGGCCAAGTAGTTGGTAGTGACTCCAAGAGGAAGTATTGATGCTTGATAGTGGGTTCATGCATCCTCACCGCCTTGCTCGAGTGATAGAAACGTGAAGGGGGATGTGTTGTTACCATTAGGGAGAAAACAACGGTGAGAGTGCCCGCGGGCATAATCATTGCTTACATTACAAACTTTGTTTAATGCAGTTATCTGTTTCTTGCAACTTAATACCTAAGGGTGTTCGGATGATAACATGAGGGTGGATTTTTAGTCATAGATGCAGATGGATGTCGGTCTATGTATATTGTTGTAATGCCCGCACTAAATATCATAGTATTCTTCATGTCATATTGTGCACTATGGTGCAACCTATATTTGTCAATTGCCAAGCTCTAATTTGTTCACCCAACATGCTATCTTTTATGGAGAGACGCCCCTAGTGAAACTATGAACCCCGGTCCATTTTTCCACCTTGTTAAACAAGCCACAACTATTTCCTGCTTTCTTTACTTACTACAAGCATACATAATTTTCGACACTATACGTCTAATCTTTGTGTTCAGCAAAACCGGTGAGATTGACAACCTCACTGTACCGTTGGGACAAAGTATTTTGGTTGTGTTGTGTGCATGTTCCACGTTGTTGCTGACACCGGTGAAGCGCCAGCACCACCGTCAGTGGCATCAACCTTCCTGGGATCCTCTACCTCCTACTGGATTGATAACCTTGGTTTTTAACTGAGGGAAACTCTTTCCGCTTTCTCATCACACCCTCCTCTTGGGGTTTCCAATGGTTGCCATCACAAGTAGCAAGGAGTTTCTGGTGCCGTTGCCGGGAAGGAAGAAGTCTTCTGGAAAGGGGAGTCTCTCACTCTCAACCTCTTTATTTTGTTTGTTTTCTTGTTTTTATTTTTGGTTTTGCTTCTCTTTATCAAAAACACAAAAAACAAATAGTTTACTTCAAAGCTGTTATTTATTTGCCTGCTTTTATTCTGCTAAAATTAGTATCCTGAAGTAGAGGTTCGTTCTTTTAGGCAACAAGGGGGAGAAAGTTTAAAAGATGCTTCGTGTAGAATAAATGATGCTCATAAGAGGTGCACAAAAAAATATTCTACCTTGATACTCCTGAGAAATTTTTATGTTGGTATTTCTGGCTGGTATAGGCATGTGTTAGATACTCTTACGGGTGGAAATTTTCTAGGAACTCATGCTTTGCAAGCGTGCAATTTGATTGAAAGTTTAGTACGAGCACCCCCCATTACAACTGTTAAAACTGAGATCACTTTGGAGGATGTTATTGATAAACTAAACTCTTTGGAAATGAACTTATCAATCTTCCTTGATAATGCTAGCAAAGTTAATGAATTACTAATTACTATTGCTAATGGAATCACTGCTCTAGAAGCTAGCAACACTCATGATAATCAAAGTTTTAGGATTGGTAAACTAGAGGATGCTATGGGAACTGTAATCTCAACCTTTTAATCTCTTAAATTCAAAAAGGAGAAAGCCTTTGTGGGAAAGGAGCAAAGATTCTTGTGTGCTCCTAAGATGGCTAAACCCAAATCTCAATATATGCTGAAAATTGCTAAACCAATTAATGAAACTAAGAATGACCTTCATGTTGAATCTTCAAAAACATCTAGAGTTCCTATTGCTGAAAATAATGGTTTAGAGGAAGTTATAGAGATGATTCTTCACTTGAAAATACTTGAGTTGCCCTTTTATGCCTAGCTGAAAGGCGTTAAAGAAAAGCGCTACTGGGAGACAACATATTTTATTTCGTTGTTTTCAACCCGTTTTATTTCGTTTTCTTTGGTGTGCTTTGCACTTGGGTGTTGTCTATTTCCTAAGAAACCCTGCTGTATATTTTCTTTTGTGTTTTTGTTGAGCCAAGTAAAGCCTCTAGTGGAAAGTTGAGGTTATATTTCAGATTTCTGCACAGGAAACAGATTTCTGCTGTCCACCGTTAATTCCGTTAAAAATCTCAGAAAATTCAAAATGACCTGAGTTTTTTTGTTCTTAATCCTGAGGTATATACGTAACATTTCATAGTTTACCACTTTTTGATTTGAGCAACAGAATATTTTTGAAAAAATCGATATTTACCTGCTGTTCTGTTTTGACAGATTTCTGCCATTTATTGCATTTGCATCTTAATCTCTTTCTTTTGGTGTTCTTTTGAGAAAAAGAGTTTTAAAATAAGTTGTGACGGTAGCTAATTTGTTTTTGAGTGTTATAATTGTGTTGAAACTGAACGATGTAAATTTATTATTTCAATTGCACTAACGTTGCTAATGAAGATTGTGAGAAGTTTTGTGTGAAGGAAGTTTTCAAGGGTCAAGAGAAGAGGATTATATGATGTGATCAAGAAGAGTGAAAAGCATAAGATTGGGGATGCCCCGATGGTACATCCAATAAAATTCTAAGAAGACTCAGGCGTCTAAGCTTGGGGATGCCCAAGGCAACCCCTTCTTCATCACCAAATTATCAGGTCACTTCTAGTGAAACTATATTTTTATTCGGTCGCATCTTATGTGCTTTACTTGTAGCGTCTTTTATTTTTGGTTTCAGTTTGTTTTTGTTTTTTCTTTCAGTTTGTTTTTACTCTTTCAATATGCTTGGTTGTACCCCAGCATTCTTTTATTGGAGAGTGACACACTCCGCTTTTTCATGAGAATACTTTGTATTCTTAATCTCTATCTAGCTGCTCCATTTATTTAGCTCCTGTTTTGCATGCATCTCTTATTAGAGTTGTTAGTTTTAGTAGTGCTATGTGAGTACTCTCATGTTTTCTTGATGTATCATAAAGATTATTTTTGTTAAAGCATGTTTTGTATGGTGCTTGTTGGGAGAAAGAAAACTGCTGCTTGAAGTTGAATTTATAACAGTACTAGCAGAAGCTTGTATAGACTGTGGCTAGAACTTTTTCATGCCATGCTAAATGTTATTTTAGTTTTAAAGCCTTGTGGTTATTGAGTAGCATGATTAGCCTCAAATAGCTGAGAGTGTTTAATATGTATTGAAAGATTCATGAGTTGTTCTTGTCATAGTAAAGCATCAATATATGGTATTCTCTTTCGAATGTTTTATTTGGTTGACTTGGCGCATGCTCACACCAATTTTATGACTACAAACCAGTCATGTATAGCCTCCATGACCACTTAGTTTTTGAACTTGTGATACTGCTTATGTTTTAATTAATGATGCTTATGTCGCTATGCATGATTATGGCTCGTATGCTCTCTTGATTTGTTGATCCCAGTCTTTTGCTAGCCTCCACCTGTACTGAGTATGAGCTCTACTCGTGCATCCAAACAACCTTAAACCAAAGTTTTTCCCATTGTGTACACCATACCTACCTACATGTGGTATTTAACTGCCACTCCAAGTAAATTGCTCATGTGTTACCTTTAAAACCTTCAAAATTACTCCTGCTTTATGTTCATGTTTTTGCTCATGAGGACGTAAATAGAGAATTTTTATCTCACTTGTTGATTGGATTTCACACCCTGGACTAGTGGCTTCATCCGCTTATCCAAACGACAGAAGAGATGGCAGCGGGGTGCCCAGACCCAAATTAATGCAAACAAATTCTCTTCACTATTTTTGCCCCTGATTTATCAGTAAAATCATAATTGTGTAAACAAAAGAGAAAGAGGGATGACCTTCTACACCAGTTGAGTCCTTCACCATGGGAGCCGCTCTTGCGAATCCAGTTGGCTTCTGACGTACTGTATTTTCTGTTTACCATTCGAGGATTCGGTTAGCCATAGTTTGTGACAGATGGATGGGAGGAGTGTCAAACTTTTAATACCTCTGTTTAATAAAATAAAAGCTCTAGCACATGAGTGATCCCTGCTTCCCTTCGCGAAGGGACTTTCTTTTACTTTTATATTGAGTCTCCATCTTCGGACTTTATGCATAGTTGAGAGAGCATTTTTTCCATTCTAAGTTCTATGTGCATTTGTCCCATAAACATCAATAATTGCTTCATGATGTGATAGCATTTGTTCTTAAATTATTTGTTCTAGTCTTCCTCATGAACTTTGAAGGTGTCCTGGCATTTATGTTTTGCCCTACTCTTAGGGACTAACGAAATATCACTTTGCCATGCTTTCTCTATACCTGAAACAAACGTCTACCTTTCTTTGCACTATTATTCATGATCCTTTATTTGAGTTACTCTTCGTGATGCAAAGTAATTGCTATGCTTTATTATTAAAGTTTTATCTATCATGTCTGTGTTTAAAGTTTTATGATCTCAGCGTGCATATGCTTTTACATTAGATTGATCAAGTTTATGTTAGTACCATGTCACCTAAGAAATTATTGTGTTTTATTGTTTACCTACTCGACGATGAGTAGGAACTAAGTTTCGTGATGCTTGATACGTCTCCAACGTATCTATAATTTCTGATGTTCCATGATCATATTATGTTAATTTCTACTTGTTTTCTCCCTTAATTATAGCATTTTTATACGTTTTCCGGGACTAACCTATTAACAAGATGTCAAGTGCCAGTTCCCTGTTTTCTGCTGTTTTTTGTTTCAGAAAAGTTGTTGTGGAAACATTCTCGGAATTGGACCCCACAAAGCCCGAAGTTCCTATTTTCCCCGGAAGCATCCGGAACACCGAAGAGGAGTTGAAGACGGACAACAGGGGCCACACCATAGGGTGGCGCGGATCCCCCTGGCCACGCCAGCTATAGGTGTGGGGCTCCTGGAGCTCCACCGCCTTTTCCCTTTCGCCTATTTAATCCCCAGGATGGAAAACCCTAAGCACCTGATCAAAAATCCCCGAAAAGTTCCGCAGCCGCCGTCACCGTCAACCATATATTAGGGGGTTCTGAAGCTGTTTCCGGCACCCTGCCGGAGAGGAGATCATCACCAGAGGCTTCTACATCACCATGCCTGCCTCCGGAGTGATGCGTGAGTAGTTCATCCTTAGACTACGGGTTCGTAGCTGTAGCTAGATGGTTGTCTTCTCCTCATATGCCTCCATGTTTACATCTTGTGAGCTTCCTATCATGATCGAGATTGATCTTATGTAATTCTATATGTTGCGTTTGCTGGGATCCGATGGATATAGAACTTATGCCAAGTTGATTATAGTCTTTATTTTCCTATGCTATTTGTAATCTTGCATGCTTTCCGTTGATATGGTTGCTCTGGCCAAGTTTGCTAGTGACTCCAAGAGGGAGTATTTATGCTTGATAGTGGGTTCATGCCTCCTCACCGCCTTGCTCGAGTGCTAGAAACGTGAAGGGGGGATGTGTTGTTGCCATTAGGGAGAAAATAGCAGTGAGAGTGCCCGCGTGCATAATCATTGCTTACATTACAAACTGTGTTTAATGTAGTTATTTGTTGCTTGAAACTTAATACCTAAGGAGGGTCGGATGATGACCTGAGGGTGGATTTTTAGTCATAGATGCAGATGGATGTTGGTCTATGTATATTGTTGTAATGCCCGCACTAAATATCATAGTAGTATTCATGTCATATTGTGCACTACGGTGCAACCTCTATTTGTCAATTGCCCAGCTGTAATTTGTTCACCCAGCATGCTATCTTTTATGGAGAGACACCACTATTGAAACTATGAACCCCAGTCCATTTTTCCACACTGTTAAACCAAACCACAACTATTTCCTGCTTTCTTTACTTACTGCAAGCATACATAATTTTCTACACAATACGTCTAATCTTTGTTTTCAGCAAAACCGGTGAGATTGACAACCTCACTGTACCGTTGGGAAAAAGTATTTTGGTTGTGTAACATCCCTGATTTTTGGAAAATGCAAAAAATCACAAAATTTTGAAACTTTTGTTTTCATGTTATGCAAGTCACCAAGAACCAAATAAAGTACAAAAACAAAAGGAAACAATACATATTTCAATGAAATTGAGTTTACCAATCCAATTATGCCTTGTTCCTTAAACCCTAAAACCTTATTCAAAAAAATAAGTTTCTTTATATAAAGGGAATATCTTTTATTAACAAACCTTTGCCTAAAATGTTTACAACTCCAATATTAATCTGAATATATTTTATGGCATCAAAAATCAAAGTTTTGTAACCCTTAATAAAGTTCTAGGCCTTAAAAGTATTTGAGGAGAATAAAATTATTAATAATAACATTTAGTTGTTATTCCAAGTTTTAAACATAAAGGTGTGAAAATAAAAAAATGCATTGCTTGATAATAACATAAAAGAGGGTTTTGAAAACAATATCATGACTTGTGGTTTTATTCAAAAATTTATTGATCAACAATATTAATTAATTGATAGGAACTAATTAAATAACATTAAGTTACTATTAGTAAATCCTTCATATCCTAAAATTATAAAATGTGAAAATAGTTTTAAAATGGCTTTCCAAAAATAATATATGACATGTAAAATGTCTCTGAAATTTTATTTAGATAATAACATCATTTTATCATTTTCTAAAATTTTAAAGTATTATTAGTGTTTTATTTATTTTTCCAAATATAAAATTGTGAAAACAAGATTAAATGACTTTCAAAAATATGTTTTCAACATTTATAATACCACTGAAATTTTAATTGGCCAATAACTATGTTTTATAAAATTTTAAATTAAAAATCACATTAAGTGACTATTAAAGAATTATTCAACTTTCCAAAATATCAAAAATAAAATATATTGAATTGTTCTCAAAAATGATATTGTTGGAAAGCAATTGAAATTTTTAGGAATTTAGAAATTTGTTTCATGTTAATTGGATTTATAAAACAGAAGATATAATTAAAACAATTAAACAGGAATGAAAGAAAAAATTTGATGACGTCATGATGACGTCATCGTCTTCAATCTCTGTTATGGAAGGAAACGGCCGTTTCGGCCATTGATTTCTCGCGGTGATTACGCCCGAATGAAGGCCCCATTTGATGCCCCATTTCCTCCCCGTTAAAGCCCCCTCCCTCCTCTCCATTTGCCCTCTAGAACCCAATGGGATCGTGCCCCGAAACCCTCCATATCGCTCGCCGGAGTTCCCATCTACCGCCGCCGTTTTTGGATGATTCCGACGAGGTAAGCCATCGAGCCAACCCAAGACCCCTTCCATCCTACTCCTCATGTCCTGGCGCCCCCTCCCGAGTACTCATTTGATTTTTACCGTAGCCACAACGTCGAGAACGACGACATCCGAGGGTCGCCGGTGCCGTCGAGCCCCCATCCGCGTTGCGCCATCGATTCGGGAAACGACGAAAGCCGTGGTGGCCACCATCTTCTTCGCCGAGCTGTCCCGCGCCCCGTGGTCACCTCCGTTGAGCAAGGAGGACACCGGAAGGCATCTCCGGTGAGATTCCGAGCACCCCGCCTCCGCGCTCGCCATTTTCCGGCGACCTAACCTCCACGGTAAGCCCCTCTCTCGTTATGTCCTTTAGATCTTGATCCAGTGGCCACGATTAAACCACTTATGCGAAGAGGTATCAACCAATAGAATTGCGCCATGTCAGCTGAGCATTATTTCTTTATCCGTCGCTCAGCGTGGCGTGTAACCAGCCCAGGCCCAGTTCCTACCCATCGCCCCGCGCGACAGATAAGCCATTTTCGGCCCAGCCAGTCTCTGGAATTATTTTCCGAATAGAAATAAAAAGTAGATTTTGCAGAAAAGCCCCTGAAACTTTGAAACCTCATAACTTTTAAACCACTTGGACAAATTTGATAATCTTGGACTTTTTGAAAAGCCCTGGACATATAGAAACTTTTGGCACTGGCCAAATTCAAATTTGACCAACTTAAATTTGTTCAATTTTAAATATGCTTGTTTGATGAAATTTGGCATAATTCAAATGTTACAAATCCAAAAATTGTAAATAAAATATATTTGGAAACCTTACGATGTGTACTTTCATATCCTCTGTCCCAAAATAATTGTTGATCAAATTAAAATTGAATTTAGAATTAAGTTGTCTATTTGAGTATTTTTTACATAGATTAATTTCCATAAATATTTTCAATATAGTTCCTTTTGCAAAATTGTTCCATTTGACAACCTTGGATCAGAAACAACCTTGGTCAACCATTTTGGACACCCTTGGACCATGACCATGTGTCTTTGACCAAAAACCCAACATAGTGTTCCACCCATATTATTATGTCTTAAATTTTGTTGCCATCCTTGTTACCTTTGTTATTTTGGCTATATTGGAGACAAGAACAAGTCCCTAATATATGTAAAGAATATAAAATACCAAGTAGTTAACCTTAAACACTAGTATCTAGTTTTCTATCAACTTCTTTTCTCCCCATGCTTGCTTCAAGATTTCACCAAGTTGGGATTTGTGAGAACCATGAAGGGCAATGGAGGACTTAACCATCTAGAGATTTTTCAACATGAAGATAGAAGACCAATGAAGGACTTAGCAAATGAAACAAACTTCATAAGCATCTCCAAGAAGTGGAAGCACTTAGAAGACTAAACCCCTTTCTCTCTAAGTCTTTTTCCTTCCCTTTTCTATTCTTCTCCTTTCAATATGGTGGCAACATGAAGAGCTACAAGGAAGATCAATGAAGAAGTTTTGAAGAAAATACTTGGACTCCACACCTAGAAGAAACTCAAGGAAGTACAAGTGTGAAGAAATTCAGAAGAAAGCATCTCCCTCTCTCTTCCTATCCTTCTTATTATTTTCTTTCCAATTTGACTTAGTGGTATTTGTGCCCATCCCATACCCAAACCAATTAGTGAAGTGAAAGCCCTGAAGAATTTATCAAGACCAAGAGAAGAATCCATCCAAGGAACAAGACTACAATAGAAGCATGAAGATGATCTTCAAGAAGGCAATCACATGAGGTCTAGAAGCAATCCATACAAGTTGAAGGATAACAAGTTATTTTGTCCAACCATTGATCCAAATGGAAAACCCAAGACTTAGTAATATTTTTCTTCCTTTAATGATGAAGTTAGTAGACCTACCCTAACCACAATGGAAAATACTAACATAGTCACTCAAATATTTTTGAAGGTGAATATGACCAAGTGTTTGCAATGTATTACTTTAGTTGAAGAAGTAATATGTCTATTCTAAGTGAACTCTTGGAACTTCCTCGACAAGTATGGTTATCATAAAGTTAGTTTTCTATAAAACTCAACCTAGTCCTTCCCAAGTAAACCATTGGAATTTCCTTAACAAGAATGAGACCACTAGAGAATGAATATTTCAACTCAAACCTAGACTTTGTCCTAACCAATTTGGTTAAGCCCCTTTTGATATGTTAGTTGCTATGTATGTTTTCTACACTTGTATGTTTGTTTGCTAGGATGCTTGTTTATTTTGTTAGTGTGTTTTCAATGAATAGATTGTACGGAGAGCAACGATCTTTTGTGAAGAGAGTGTGATAGCTTCACCAACTTCAACAAGGCAAGTAACACACCATCAACTACCCATTATTTTCTATATGCATTAGTTGATTTTGAGTAGTATGCATGATAGGGATTTTTTTTAATAAGTTATATTATGCTATGCTATTATCCTAGTAGGGTGTAGCCATCCCTTATACCTTGTTATTTTTTATATCCTTTGAACTTAGTAGATGCTATGCAATGTTACAAATTGTTTTACTAGATGTTGAGGAAAAATTCTAAGTATAACTAATGAATGAATCACCTGGGTGGAAGTGGTAAGACTGTTTTATGTTGAGTGTTGCCTCAGGGCCCTTGTGCAAGGGTTATTCCACTTGAGGTTTTCACTTGAAGATGGCCACCCAGGAACAAAGAGATTACTATGTCCTTCTAAGTTTAGTAGCTTCCCGTGCAGCCTTTAGTCATATGGGCTCTGTCTTGATCAATTAAGTTGAATGAACTCACTAGGCTTACCAGCAGATGTAGCATAATTATAGCTGGCACGGGTAAGCCAAACGGTGGTGGAATTTCTTCTGAAAGATCTCGTCTCAATCTTCTCATTTCCTTAATGCACTCAGGGTGTATAGGATGTTTGGGCTGATTTGAGTCTGAAGGTGAAAGTGCACAAACTCTGCAGAGTCAACAAACTAAGATCTTAGCCGTGTCCCCGGTTATGGACAACTATGAGCAGCTGGACAAGGATTGACGGAAGAATCTCATCACCAATTTAAATAAGTAAAATTTGACCAAGTGAACAGTATGGTGGTGCTTGGATCTTAATCCAATGTTGCCACCTTTTGAAAAGAAAAGTTTGTTTTACAAAAGTGATAGGAGAAAACTGGCTTTATGCAAACTTAGCCAAAACTCCACTCAGCCAAATAAGCATGTAGTATTATTCTTGCCATTTATATCCACCATAGTGTTACTTGCCAATACATTAAATTGTATTGACTCCCTTGTGGCTGCATATTCCATATTGCAGATATTTCTGAAGACGAGTGAGGTTCGTTTAGGATCTCGAGACTATCGCCAACATGTTTTGCCTGTGGCACATGAAGAAGATGGGCTCAATGTTGTACTATGTTTTCCGCTGTATTTCTTTGTTTTATGCTAGTCTTCTAAGACTATGCAAGTTGTAATCCTATTTTGTAAAGACTGGATCATGCGATGTAATAGAATTTGATGCATTTGCATGATATTTCATTTTGTAATGTGGTGCTAGCAATTGATCCAGGGACTAGCACAATAACACAGGTGTCCTTACATTAATTAAATGTGGGAACGCTACAGGTTGTGTTGTGTGCAGGTTCCACGTTGTTGCTGACACCGGTGAAGCGCCAGCACCACCGTGAGTGGCATCAACCTTCCTGGGATCCTCTACCTATTATTGGATTGATAACCTTGGTTCTTAACTGAGGGAAACTCTTGCCGCTTGCTCATGACACCCTCCTCTTGGGGTTTCCAATGGTTGCCATCAAAGTAGCAAGGAGTTTCTGGCGCCGTTGCCAGGGAGGAAGAAGTCTTCTGGCAAGGGGAGTCTCTCACTCTCAACCTCTTTATTTTGTTTATTGTCTTGTTTTTATTTTTTGTTTTGCTTCTCTTTATCAAAAACACAAAAAACAAATAGTTTACTTCATAGCTGTTTTTTATTTGCTTGCTTTTATTCTGCTAAAATGAGTATTCCTGAAGTAGAGGTTCGTTCTTTTAGGCAACAAGGGGGAGAAAGTTTAAAACATGTTTGGTATAGAATAAATTATACTCATAAGAGATGCACAAAAAAATATTCTACCTTGATACTCCTGAGAAAATTTTATGTTGGTATTTCTGGCTGGTATAGGCATGTGTTAGATACTCTTACGGGTGGAAATTTTCTAGGAACTCCTGCTTTGGAAGCCTGCAATTTGATTGAAAGTTTAGTAGGAGCACCCCCCATTACAACTATTAAAACTGAGATCACTTTGTAGGATGTTATTGATAAACTAAACTCTTTGGAAATGAACTTATCAATCTTCCTTGATAATGCTAGCAAAGTTAATGAATTACTAATTACTATTGATACAAGAATCACTTCTCTAGAAGCTAGCAACACTCATAATAATCAAAGTTTTAGGATTGGTAAACTAGAGGATGCGATGGGAACTTTAAGATCAACCTTTTCATCTCTTAAATTCAAAAAGGAGAAAGCCTTTGTGGGAAAGGAGCAAATATTCATGTATGCTCCTAAGATGGCTAAACCCAAATCTCAATATATGCTAAAAATTGCTAAAACAATTAATGAAACTAAGAGTGACCTTCATGTTGAATCTTCAAAAACATCTAGAGTATCTATTGCTACAAATAATGGTTTAGAGGAAGTTATAGAGGATGCTTATTCACATGAAAATACTTGAGTTGCCCTTTTATGCCAAGCTGGAAGGCGTTAAAGAAAATCGCTACCGGGAGACAACCCATTTTATTTCGCTGTTTTCAACCTGTTTCTTTCGTTTTCTTTGGTGTGCTTTGCACCTGGGTGTTGTCTATTTCCTTAGCAACCCCTCTGTATATTTTTTTTTGTGTTTTTGTTGATCCAAGTAAAACCTCTAGTGGAAAGTTGAGGTTATATTTCGGATTTCTACGCAGGAAACAAATTTTTGCTGTCCACCGTTAATTCCGTTAAAAATCACAGAAAATTCAAAATGACCTGAGTTTTTTGTGTGCTTAATCCTGAGGTATATACGCAACTTTTCTTAATTGACCACTTTTTTATTTGAGCAACAGAAGATTTTTGAAAAAATCGATCTTTACCTGCTGTTCTGTTTTGACAGATTTCTGCCATTTATTGCATTTGCATCTTAATCTCTTTCTTTTGGTGTTCTTTTGAGTGACAGAGTTTTAAAAGAAGTTGTGACGGTAGCTAATGTGTTTTTCAGTGTTAGACTTGTGTTGAAACTGAACCATGTGAATTTATTATTTCAATTGCACTAACGTTGCTAATGAAGATTGTGAGAACTTTGGTGTGAAGGAAGTTTTCATGGTCAAGAGAAGAGGATGATATGATGTGATCAAGAAGAGTGAAAATCCTAAGATTGGGGATGCCCCGGTGGTACATCCAAGAAAATTCCAAGAAGACTCAAGCGTCTAAGCTTGGGGATGCCCAAGGCATCCCCTTCTTCATCAACAAATTATCAGGCCACTTCTAGTGAAACTATATTTTTATCCGGCCGCATCTTATGTGCTTTACTTGGAGCGTCTTTTATTTTTGTTATCAGTTTTTTTTTTTTTGCTTTCGGTTTGTTTTTTTTCTTTTTCAAAAAGACTGGTTGGACCCCATCATTCTTTTATTGGAGATTGACACGCTCCGCTTTTGCATGAGAATAATTTTTATTTTTAATCTCTGTCTAGCTGCTGCATTTATTTAGCTCCTGTTTTGCATGCATCTCTTATTAGAGTTGTTAGTTTTAGTAGTGTTATGTGAGTACTCTCATGTTTGCTTTCAGAATCATAAAGAGTATTTTTGTTAAAGCATGTTTTGTATGGTGCTTGTTGGGAGAAAGAAAATTGCTGCTTGACGTATAATTTATAACAGTACTAGTAGAAGCTTGTATAGACTGTGGCTAGAACTTTTTCAAGCCATGCTAAATGTTATTTCAGTTTTACAGCCTTGTGGTTATTGAGTAGCATGATTAGCCTCAAATAGCTGAGAGTGTTTAATATGTATTGAAAGATTCATGAGTTGTTCTTGTCATACTAAAGCATCAATATATGGTATTCTCTTTCGAATGTTTTATTTGGTTGACTTGGCGCATGATCACGCCATGTTTATGACTAGAAACTAGTCACGAATAGCCTCCATGACCACTTAGTTTTTGAACTTGTGATACTACTTATGTTTTAATTAATTATGCTTGTCTCTATGCATGATGATGGCTCTTATGCTTTCTTGATTTGTCGCTCCCAGTCTTTTGCTAGCCTCCACCTGTACTGAGTATGAGCTCTACTCGTGCATACAAACTCCCTCAAGCCAAAGTTTTTCCCATTGTGTACTCCATACATACCTACATGTGGTATTTAACTGCCACTCCAAGTAGATTGCTCATGCGTTACCTTTAAAACTTTCAAAATTACTCCTGCTTTATGTTCCTATTTTTGCTCATGAGGACGTAAATAGAGAATCTTTATCTCACTTGTTGATTGGATTTCACACCCTGTACTAGTGGCTTCATCCGCTTATCCAAATGATAGAAGAGCTGGCAGCGGGGTGCCCGGCCCCAAATTAATGCAAACAAATTCTCTTCACTATTTTTTACCCTGATTTATCAGTCAAAGCATAATTGTGTAAACAAAAGAGAAAGAGGGATGACCTTCTACACCAGTTGCGTCCTTCACCATGGGAGCCGCTCTTGTGAATCCAGTTGGCTTGTGATGTAATGTATTTTCTGTTTACCATTCGTTGACATTAGCATACATCTCCCAAAATATAGACACTCCTCCACGGTATGTGATTGTTCGCAGGCACCCGAGGATTCGGTTAGCCATGGTTTGTGAAAGATGGATGGGAGGAGTGTCAAACTTTTAATACCTATGCTTAATAAAATAAAAGCTCTAGCACATGAGTGACCCCTGCTTCCCTCCGCAAAGGGCCTCTCTTTTACTTTTATGTTGAGTCTCCATCTTCTGACTTTATGCACAGTTGAGAGAGCATTTTTGCCATTCTGAGTTCTATGTGCATTTGCCCCATAAACATCAATAATTGCGTCATGATGTGATATCATTTGTTCTAGTCTTCCTCATGAAATTTGAAGGTGTCCTAGCATTTATGTTTTACCCACTCTTAAGGACTAGCGAAATATCACTTTGCCATGCTTTCTCTATACCTGAAACAAACGCCTACCTTTCTTTGCATTATTATTCATGATCCTTTATTTGAGTTACTCTTCGTGATGCAAAGTAATTGCTATGTTTATTATTAAATTTTTATCTATCATATATGTGTTTAAAGTTTTATGATCTCAGCGTGCATATGCTTTTACATTAGATTCATCAAGTTTATGTTAGTAGCATGTCACCTCAGAAATTATTGTGTTTTATTGTTTACCTAATCGAGGACGAGTAGGAACTAAGCTTGGGGATGCTCCATGATCATATTATGTTAATAGCTACTAGTTTTCTCCCTTATTTATAGCATTTTTATACGTTTTACGGGACTAACCTATTAACAAGACGCCAAGTGCCAGTTCCCTCTTTTCTGTTGTTTTTGGTTTCAGAAAACTTGTTCTGGAAACATTCTCGGAATTGGACCCCACAAAGCCCGAAGTTCCTATTTTCCCCGGAAGCATCTAGAACACCGAAGAGGAGTCGAAGACGGGGAACACGGGGGCCACACCATAGGATGGCGCCGGTCCCGCCTGGCCGCGCCACCTATAGGTGTGGGGCCCCTGGAGCTCCACCGCCTTTGCCCTTCCGCCTATTTAATCCACCCGGATGGAAAACCCTAAGCACCTGATCAAAATCCCCCGAAAAGTTCTGCAGCCGCCGTCACCGTCAACCCTAGATCAGGGGGGTTCTGAAGTTGTTTCCAGCACCCTGCCAGAGAGGAGATCATCACCAGAGGGCTTCCACATCACCATGCCTGCCTCCGGAGTGATGCATGAGTAGTTCATCCTTGGACTACAGGTTCGTAGCTGTAGCTAGATGGTTGTCTTCTCCTCATATGCCTCCATGTTTACATCTCGTGAGCTTCCTATCATGATCGAGATTGATCTTATGTAATTCTATATGCTGTGTATGCTCGGATCCGATGAATACTGAACTTATGCCAAGTTGATTATAGTATTTATTTTCTTATGCTATTTGTGATCTTGCATGATTTCCGTTGCTAGTGGTTCCTCTGGCCAAGTAGTTGCTAGTGACTCCAAGAGGGAGTATTTATGCTTGATAGTGGGTTCACGCCTCCTCACCGCCTTGCTCGAGTGACAGAAACGTGAAGTGGGGGATGTGATGTTTCCATTAGGGAGAAAACAACGGTGAGAGTGCCCGCGTGCATAATCATTGCTTACATTGCAAACTTTGTTTAATCCATTTATCTGTTGCTTGCAACTTAATACCTAAGGGGGTTTGAATGATAACCTGAGGGTGGATTATTAGTCATAGATGCATATGGATGACGGTCTATGTATATTGTTGTAATGCCCGCACTAAATATCATAGTAGTCTTCATGTAATATTGTGCACTATGGTGCAACCTCTATTTGTCAATTGCCCAGCTGTAATTTGTTCACCCAGCATGTTATCTTTTATGGAGAGACACCACTTGTGAAACTATGAACCCCGGTCCATTTTTCCACACTGTTAAACAAACCACAACTATTTCCCGCTTTCTTTACTTACTGCAACCATACATCATTTTCCACACTATACGTCTAATCTTTGTTTTCAGCAAGACCGGTGAGATTGACGACCTCACAGTACCGTTGGGACAAAGTATTTTGGTTGTGTTGTGTGCAGGTTCCACGTTGTTGCTGACACCGGTGAACCGCCGGCACCACCGTTAGTGGCATCAACCTTCCTGAGATCCTCTTCGTCCTACTGTATTGATAACCTTGGTTCTTAACTGAGGGACACTCTTGCCGCTTGCTCATCACACCCTCCTCTTGTGTTTTCCAACGGTTTCCATCACAAGTAGCACCTATCATGTCCCCTTTGTCAGAGACAGGACATGGCCTCGCCCATGCCCTGCACTGCTCCGGTGTATGTGTATACATCATCACGCCTAGTAAGTTGAACCGCACACCCGTACTCTCCCTTGATCTTCGGGATCCCAACTGCTCCATTGACCTCCCTTCGGGATGGATACATCTTTTTTTACCCGGATTCTCCAAGGCCATCCAACTCGGTACCCATATGGATCTCGGATGAGGTCATCTCGGTAAAAGGTATCTCGGTATCCACTCCTTGGATACCATTTCATACCAACCTTTCCCCATGTGGACAAACGCTAATTTTATGCAATTCCAGGTGGGACCCATGGTCTCACAATATGCACTAGCTTTCCTTGGGATTTTCTCTTATTTATTTGCAAAATAAATGAGGTGGAAAAGTGGGAAAAAGAAAAAGAAAAGAGGAGGGGGGTTGGACTCCATGTGGGAGTCCAATCCGAAGTCTCCTAGGAGACTTGGTGCAACCAACGGAGGGGAGAGAAAACCGACATCCACCACATGGTAGGTTCCCTCCCTTGTCCCCCTATATAATCCCCAACCCTCCTCTCTTTTAGACACACAATTGGGATTCGACAAATTATCTATCTCTCTCTCTCTCTCAAAATTAGAGACATAATTATAGACCCTCTGATTGATATAGAGCCTCTAATTAGAACCTCCCTAATTGGATTAGAGCTCTAATTAGAATTCTTCTAGTTGGATTAGAGACTCTAATTAGAATGCTTCTAATTATCTTAGAACTTCTGATTAGAGACCTTCTAATTGGTTTAGAGCTTCTTCTAATTGGGAGATGACGATCATCTCTCGATTAGACCTAGGTCTAATCTTTCTCCCTCTCTCTCCCATGTGTTGGGAACTTCTCAACCTCAATTGAAAACCTGCGGTGCCTAGTCCTGGACGGTGAAGCGATACAAGATTTTTACAGACGTATGGATGCGATCTCTTAGAGGGGTAACATGTGATACCTTCACTCTACTAGATCCACAAGTTGGGATACGGGGAATCGGCAATAGTCCCACCGCTAGGCTTAGCCGTGGGATTCTTCACCAGGCATCACCGACATCGTCATCAACACTACTGTCGTGCTTCCTCTCGGTAACGAATCAGATCTATCCACACCTTTACGTACATCGTAGATCATGTGTGCTACATTGTAACATCCCTGATTTTTGGAAATGCAAAAATCACAAAAAATTGAAACTTTTTGTTTTCAGGTTATGCAAGTCACCAAAAACCAAATGAGAACTTGCACAACATCTTTTGTCCTGCCAGCCCGTTTTCAGCGGAGCCTCAGGGGAACTACTGGTAATTAAGGTGTTCCTTTTAATAGAACACCGGAGCAAAGCATTAACACTCCGTGAATACATCTGATCCTCACATTGGAGCCATCCCCTCCGGTTGTCCCAATTTCTGTCACTTCGGGGCCTCGGCTTGTGGACAACAATATGTGTAAACAACTTGCAGGTATGATCAAGAAACAATAATTATCATCGTGATTCAATAACATGTTCAGATCTGAGATCATGGCACTATGGGCCCAAAGTGGCAAGCATTAAGCATACCAAGTTGCAACAATGTCAATAGCACTAATAGAGGACACTAGGCACTATGCCCTAACAATCACGACATTATTACATGAATGATCTCATCCAATCCCTACCATCCCCTTCAGCCTACAGCGGGGAATTACTCACACATGGATGGGGGAAACATGGATGGTCGATGGAGAGGCGTTGGTGATGACGATGGCGATGCTCTTCTCCACTTCCCGTCCCGGTAGGGTGCCAGAACAGGAACTTCTGATCCCTGAATCGAGGTTCGGGACGGCGGCGGTGCTCTGTTGTGTTTCTTTGAAATATGACAAACCCCCTCGTGTTTTAGGGTTGGAGGCTACTTGTAGTCGAAAGGGGAGTCCGAGGGGGGTCCTGGTGGGCCCACATCCTATGCTGGCGCGGCCAGGGGGACCCACGCTAGGGGGTGTGGCCATCCTGTGGCCCCTCTCCTGGCCCCCTTCTCGCTTCCGGGGTCTTCTGGGGTGAAAACATCAATGGGCTCTTTTCTGGGCATTTTCCCGAAAGTTGATTTTCTGCATAGAAACAAGACACAAAGTAATTCTGCTGAAAACAGCATTAGTCCGTGTTAGTTGTATCAAAAACACACAAGTTTAGAGGAAAACAATAAGAAAAGTGTTCGAAAAGGAGATACGTTTTCGACGTATCAACTCCCCCCAAGCTTAGCTTATTGCTTGTCCTCAAGCAATTCAGTGACAACTGAGTGCGATAAAAGACTTTTACGAACACATTTCTTTCATATGATGTAAATATAATCTCTATGTGATCAAATACTTAATTATGCTCATGCTAAGATCCATGCAAGATAATGTCACTTAATAGCTATGTAAACCATGAAGAGATAACAACATATTAATAATAAACAACATGAAGCATAACTATTTGCAAGATTGAAGTATTCATAATAGGATATGATAAAGTGGTATCTCGTTTGCCCTTAAGTGTGGGGAAAAACATAAATGCCAGGGCACCTCTGAAGTTCAAGGGAATACTAGAAGTAAAGATATCAGAGATGCAAGTATCAAGAATATACCACAATCAACCGTGCTTTGGGACAAACACATTACACTAAGAATGATAATCATGCTATCAAGAAAGTGCTCAAATAGTAAGGCGGAGAGTCAACATAAAAGTAAAAGAAAGGCCCTTTGCAGAGGGAAGCATGGATCACTCATGTGCTAGAGCTTTTTATTTTATTAAACATAGGTATCGAAAATTTGAGAGAGGTGTATGCTTATGTCAACGAATGGTAAACAGACAATACAGTACGTCACAAGTCAACTTGATTCACAAGAGCGGCTCCCATGTGAAGGACACATCTGGGTAGAAGGTCATCCCTCTTTCTCTTTTGTTCACACAATTATGCTTTGATTGATAAATCAGGGGCAACAAGAGTGAAGAGAATTTGTGTGTATTAATTTGGGTCTAGGCACCCCGCTGCCAGCTCTTCTATCATTTGGATAAGCGGATGAAGCCACTAGTCCAGGGTGTGAAATCCAATCAACAAGTGAGATAAATATTCTCTATTTACGTCCTCTTGAGCTAAAACAGTGGCACATAACAGGAATAATTTTAGAAGGTTTTAAAGGTAGCACATGAGCAATTTACTTGGAGTGGCGGTTAAATACCACATATAGGTAGGTATGGTGGACACATTTGGCAAACTTTGGTTTTCAGGGATTTGGATGCACAAGTAAAGCTCATACTCACTACAGGTGAAGGCTAGCAAATAGACAGGGAGCGACAATCAAGTGAGCAACAACTATCATAATCATGTTTGTGACAAAGTAAAATCAACCGAGGCATAAACTTGATACTACAACTCTGAGGCAAAATAAATCATCGAGGCTTATTGACTTTTTGTTTTCAGTCTTAGCATGCGTGAGCATGTGCCAAGTCGATCCAAATGAAACAGTCAGAGGAGGCTACCACAATGTCATACCCTTCTATGAATAAAACAATGCGAACAAATATTTATGCGATAGGTAATTTACTATTAATACATTGGAACAAAACATGAGAGAGCATGAACTATTAAGCACCATTAAGTCACATATATCTTATACGAACAAACTAAGCATGCTCACATAGATGGATATATGTACAAAAATGAAAGCAAATAGAGTTCATACCAGCCTCTCACCACAACTTGAATTCTCGTATATCGTCATTATTGCTCTTCACTCGTGGCTCGAATAATATATAATGAAAACCAAGCTCCAATGGAATCACGGACGTGTGTTGAACTCTGCAACAAACTTTACAAAACCAAAGAAGAAGAACAATTTTTTTTGGGTTTTTCAATTAAAGCAGGAACAAAAGAGAGCAAGCAAACAAAGCAAAAATCTTTTTGGGTTTTCAAAAAGCAAGAACAAAAGAAAGCAAACAACAAACAGAAGAAAATATTTTTGGGTATTTGAATATTAAAACACAACTAAAGAATAAAGCAAACCAACTAAAGAAAATAAATAGGAAAACAAAGAGAAACAACATAAATCTTTTTGGTCTTTTTGTGTTTTGGAAAGCGAAAACAAAACAGTAAAAACAAAAGAAGCGAAAGAAAACGAAAACAAACAAAAGAAACAAAAGAAGCGAAAGAAAACGAAAGCATGGATATACAAAGAACCGACCGAACATGATATATAAATGAGTGTGATGTCGGTATACCTCCCCCAAGCTTAGGCTTTTGGCCTAAGTGGAGATCCATCAAAGCGTGGGAAATATCCCCACTGCGGTGGGTCATCACTCGCGTGGCCGTACTCGGGCGCATAAGAAGAAGATGAAGCAGCTGGCGCATAGTCATAACCGGGGTGCTGGTATGGGATCCCCGTGACGTCGTAGGGCTGGACAAAATCTCCATCGTCCCCCTTGTCGGCATCCTCCCCTTGCTGAGGGTGATGCTCAAGGTATGTGTCTAGCTCACTCTCAAAAAGCTCCCATCCTTGCCTGTTATTAAGATCAAACAAAAGAGGTGCAGGCAAAAGTACTTCTCTAACAGTTTTAACAACTCTCCACCCGGATCATTTGGAGAAAGTTAGTTCAAAACACAAATTATGTAAGTGAGCATGGGTAGAAAGAAACTTATGTTGAAACATGGAAACAAGATTAAGCCTCTCTATAGGAAATTAATAGTCTAGAGTGTTTGGCTCCAAACCATGCAAAGCTAACAAGCGCGAGGCAATAAGACCTCCACAAACTCCGCTCTTCTCACGGTTATCTGAGAGACGGTAAGCAATCAAAGCAACAAAATTATAAGACCTATCTTATCTCAAAGAAGCAGCCATAAACGCCAAATCATAAACAGATAACTTGCTGGCAATTTTCCTAGATATTACACATTTAGAAATAAAGTAGGCAAAGTATTGAATGCTAGGGAGTTGAATTTCATGAATTTTACACTTCTCCCCTGTGAAGCTTCTGCCTTGGCAAATCTCTCCATATAAATCCAATAGTGGTTTGGGCTGCCCACTTATTTTCTCACAAGACCCCCACTTAGCTACCTTAATAGCTGCACAGAAAACACTAAAAGGCAGGCTCACAGCTTATTATAAATCTTATAGTGTACCATTGGGTTAGTTGGAGACCATTTAAAACAAAAATCCTGCACCACAGACATAGTTAGTTTCACATATTGGATGGGCTCATCCTCAATGAAACGCTCTAAACCTGCATTATGCACTAGAGTGTTAAAATCCTACAGAATTCATGTAACTTGCATAAATTCCCGACACAGATAGACTGATGGAAACACCCTCTCTTCACGGTGCACGAGCATGACCTCATGCACCACCAACTCATGCTGGTTTAGTTGATAAGCATTGTGCACCATCTCTGAAATTTTTCAACAATCATCATAAAAATTAATTTCAAGCAACTATAAGGTGGAAACTACTATAGGGACTTATATGAGGGATAGACATACATCAAAAATATATGATTTCTACTGTAATCTAGCATGAAAACTCACATAAGCTGTCACCTGCTGTGGCAAAATACTCAAGACATACTTCACTAAACAAAATTCTACTTGGATCATCGAAGGAGTCACATACCGGAGATCAAACACACCAAACATTAGCACAAATGATGGGGAAGAAGGAGATCAAAAATCTAGAGGAAGAACACCAAGAACACGGGTTTCAGGAATTTTTTTCAGCTTTGGGTGTGAGAGAGAAGAGTTTGGCAGTGGAGAGAGTAAGTGGAGGGCCAGGGGGCCCACACCATGGGCTGGCGCCACTAGGAGGCAGGCCGCGCCACCCTGGGGTGTGCCTGCCTGGTGGGTCCCACTGGGGTCTCCCAGGTGGCTTTCTGCCCCATTTTTGACGTAAAATTTTATTATAATTTTCTGGAATTTTTCGAGAAATTTTATTTTTATGTATTTCCAGAATTTTAACAATTAATAAAAACCAAGAAAACGAAAGTGAAAACGTGGAAAAAAAACCAAAACCAGAACTACAGAGGTTCTATGACACTCTAATGGAAGAATATCCAAAGAAAACAAAGGTGGTAGTGGTAAAAACAAAAGTATGGGTGGTGAAAACATGCATAACTTCAGTAATCAGAGTGAAAACATCGGGAAAACATGCATAAGGATGGTGGAAAACATGATTGTACTCAAGTAATAATGTGATAACAGAAGTAAACATGGTGAAAACAATATGGGGAAGGTGAAAACATAGTGAAAACATTGCCCATTTCATTTAGAATCATTTTGTTAACAAGGGTGATCAAGTCTTGCTACCAAAATAATTTTCTATGAAACAAAACTTTGTTTCTCACTAAATACTCATGTTACCTCAACCTTGATAGGCATAGTCCCAACAATAATAATATCATATTTTTTTGGTGGTTTTGGAATAGGACAATAAAATTCTCCAATCTTGATGGTCTCAATATTTTCAATGGAATTTAGACCATATTTTCTATCAATCTTCTTGGGAAAATAAATAGTGTGTTTTTTATCATTAACATTAAAAGTAACTTTTCCTTTATTGTAATCAATAACAGCCCCTGCAGTATTAATAAAAGGTCTCCCAACAATAATAGACATATTATCATCTTCAGGCATTTCCAACAGAACAAAGTCATTTAATATCAAACAATTATTAGCAACTTGAACAGGAACATTCTCACATATACCCACAGGAATAGCAGTAGACTTATCAGCCATTTGCAAAGATATATCAGTTGGTATCAATTTTTCTAGGAGTCTTTTATAGAGAGTAAAAGGCATGACACTAACTCAGCTCCCAGAACACACAATGTAGTTCTAACATAATTATTTTTAGTAGAACAGGGAATAGTAGGTATACCAGGATCTCCAAGCTTCTCAGGAACCTTTCCATTAAAAGAGTAATTAGCAAGCATAGTGGAAATTTCCTCATTAGGAATCTTCCTTTTGTTAGAGACAATATCTTTCATATATTTTGCATAAGGAGGCAATTTAATAGCGTCAGTTAAAGGAATTTGCAAGAACAAAGGTTTCATCCATTCACAAAACTTGTTATTGTGTTGTTCTTCTTTAGATTTGTGTTTCTTACCAGCAAAAGGCATTGGTTTTTGTACCCAAGGTTATCTCTCATTACCATGTTTATTAGCAATGAAATCTTCCTCAGTATACTTTGCAGTTTTAGTTTGCTTTTTAGGTTCAGCTACAGGTTCTTCTTTATCAAAAGCATCATTCTTTTCATTACCACTTTCAGTTTCAGCATTAGAGATAGATATACTATTAGGATCTTTAGCAAGTTCAGAGGATTCTACAGCAGTTTTATGTTTCTTCTTGTTTTTCTTCTTAGTATGAGTAACATCATTATTAGTTTGCTGAGAATCGTGTTCAATTCTTTTAGGATGTCCCTCAGGATATAAAAGATCTTGTGTAGCAATACCACTTCTAGTTCTTATCTCATCAGCATGCTTTACTTTAGAAGCATTAACTAGCAAATATTTTTGTACTTTATCAAGTTGATCAATTTGAGTTTGAACCATTTGAAAATGTTTAACAAGAATTTTAACATCATTAGAGGTTCTTTCTATAATGCCATGCAAATCATTAATAGCTTTAGAGTTTTCCATAAGGTGGTTCTGCACTCTCTTATTATAATTATCTTGCTTAATGAAATAATTATCTAATTCATCTAAGCATTGATCAGGAGGTTTTCTATAGGGAATATCTCTACTATCAAAATATTGGAGAGAGTGTACCTCAATGGATGGTGAGTGAGGAATTGGCTTAAATAATTCTTCTATAGGTGGAAGATTCTTCACATCTTCAGATTTAATACCCCTCTCTTTAAGATATTTCTTGGCTTCACTCACCACTTCATCATTTAATTCAATCATTCCCCTATTTTTGTGTGTTGGTGTTGGTGTAGTTACTGGAGTAGGAGTCGTCTTAGGCTCAATCATAGTCCAATCATCATGATTTTGGCTTATTTTAGCCATTCATTCCTCAGCTTCTTCTAGAGTTCTTTGCGTGAAAACACAACCAGCACAACTATCTAGGCATGTCCTAAATTCAACAGTTAGTCCATTATAAAATATATCAAGAATTTTATTATCTTCTAGCTTATGCCCAGGTGTATATCTAACTAAAGAACCGAACCTTGCCCAAGATACATGCAATTTCTCTTCGTAAAGCAGCATGTTGAGCACTAGCAGGAAAATATTTCTGAAAGAAAGCATTAACCAAACCAATAGGACTATCAATAGATCCAGGAGACAAGTTGTTAAACCAAGTTTTAGCTTCATCCTTTAATGAGAAAGGGAATATTTTAGCAACAAAGTAGCTATGTTTGTTAAGATCATAAGAGAATAAACTACTCAAAGAGGAGAGCTCACTCATATGTTTCATAGCACTTTCATTTTCAGTTCCACAAAAAGGTTCTTTCTCAACAATAGATATATAAGATAAATCAAGAGAGAAATCATAATCCTTATCCCTAATATGAATAGGAGAAGTGGCAAACATAGCATGAGGAGATAATTTATATTTAACAACACGACTTTCCATAAGACGTATAGCAGCATCTTTATCTTTTGTAGCATGTATTTCATCAATAAGATCATGACTCAGTTCAATATAGGCATCATCTAAATCATCACTAGGAGTTTCTCTAAACTCGGGTGAAAAAGCAGGAGTAACAGGATTTTCATCAGGAGTTTTAGTGTTTGCAATATTTTTAGCTTTATAAATAGTAGAATCGAAGAAAGGACCGAGAGAACCACTCTCATCAAGCACAGTAGAAGCATCATCAAAAGTATTAGAAGCATTTTGAGATTCAACAGAAGTATCATGTGTAGCATGTGGTGCTGTAAGCAGCTTACTCATAACAGACGGTGAATCAAGAGCAACAGAGGTGTTCAGAGTTGTACCTCTTCTAGTAGTAGATGGTAATATAGGAACTCTTCCATCACGAGACTTACCCATGATGAATGATTGGCAGTAGATAATAATACTCTACGGTGAGCTTACAAATAAAGCTATGCTCCCCGGCAAAGGCGCCAGAAAATAGTCTTGATGACCCATAAGTATAGGAGATCGCAACAGTCTTCGAGGGAAGTAAAACCCAAATTTATTGATTCGACACAAGGGGAGCCAAAGAATATTTGTGATCCTTAACAAGTGAGATGTCAATTCACCTGCACCTGAAAGTACTTTTGTTCGCAATGGTTTATCAGTAGTAACAGTTTTATAGCAGCAGGAGTAGTGAAATAATAACAGCAATGAAATGAAAACAACAACAGTAGTGATTGAAGTAAACGGCGGGATTAAATACTATAGGCATAGGGATGGATGAACGGGCGTTGCATGGATAAGAAAGTTCTAATAATGATCATGTCTGGGGCATTGCAGATAATTAAGATAAAGCATCCAAGCACTAAGTAACCATAGGCATGTGTTCCATAAATACTCGTACGTGCTCGCAATGAGAAATTGCACAACATCTTTTGTCCTACCAGCCCGTTTTCAGCGGGGCCTCAAGGGAACTACTTGTAATTAAGGTGTTCCTTTTAATAGAACACCGGAGCAAAGCATTAACACTCCGTGAACACATGTGTAACATCCCAATTTTGCTAGAGTAGGGTGTGTGGTGTGTGTTCATTCCATACATGCATGAAAACAAAAATTGAAACCAATTTAAATTATGAATTTAAATGGTTTGAGAAAAAGCCCACAAATAGTACTTAAAATGGGTTCCAGAATTTTTTACTCAAAAATATTACAAATACACCAAAGTAACACATGGTTTTGTTGGAAATTTTACAGGGTTTCCAAAAACTATTTTTGCCAAGTTTTATCCTTTCAAAAAGGCCCGGAAAACATGGTTTTTATTGCAGTTTCAAAGGACAGAAGGACTATTTTGCAAATTCCAAAAACTGCAGGGGGTTCTCGCAAGACTCCCTTTGTCTTCTACCTCCTGCCAGTAGAAGCAGCTGCGTGGCCGCCTCCCCCACGACCTCCTGCCTGCTTCACCATGGGGGATAAGGGAGAAGGGCGACGCCGTGTTCCTGCTTGCCACTCCTTCTCGCCTCCCCCTACTCTCTCTGGCTCCCTCTCTCTCTGTACTTCGTTTCGTCCGGCCGAAACCCTAGCCCATCGTCCCGCGCAAATCGCTGTCGATTCGAGCCTCCCCGCTCCCCACCAAGGCCAACATGTCCCAGAAGGCAACAATTAACCACGTGAACTTGGAGGAGGTGCAAGCTGAACCAGACCTCGTGCTCGGTAAGTTCTTGGTTAATACTTACCTCGCACTCGTACTATTTGATACTGGAGCATCGCATTCATTCATATCAAGGGCATTTGTGGATAGAAATAAGCTAGCTACTGAGGTTCTTAAGAGGTCCTTTAGAATTAGTTCTCCAGGTGGGAAATGCTATCAACCCAGGGGTGTCGCCTACTAGCCTTATCTATAGGATCACACACTTTGCCCACAGATCTCATAGTGTTGGATTCACAAGGTTTAGATGTGATTATTGGAATGGATTGGATGGCAAAGTATGAAGGTCAGATAGACTGTGCCAAGAGAACAATCACACTCACGACACCTGAAGGAAGAAGAATCAGATATAGGTCCACGCACGATCTTAAGGATATCAAGCTGAATTCTCTTAAGGGGGTTAGCCTAGAGGATGTACCTATAGTGAAGGAATACCCCGACGTGTTTCCGGAGGAACTACCAGGAATGCCACCTGATAGGGACATTGAGTTTGTCATTGACTTGATACCGGGAACAGGACCTATAGCTAAGAGGCCATATAAGATGGATGTGGATGAACTGAAAGAACTCAAGAAACAACTTAGAGAGCAGTTGGATAAAGGGTTCATTCAGCGGAGTTCCTCGTCATGGGGAGCACCAGTTTTGTTTGTGGAAAAGAAGGATAAGACACAGCGTCTAGTTATGGACTATCGTTCACTGAATGAGGTGACGATAAAGAACAAATACCCACTCCCCAACATCAATGACTTGTTTGATCAGCTGAAGGGAGCTAGTGTGTTCTCTAAGTTCGATTTGCGATCTGGATATCATCAGCTGAAGATTAGGAAGGAGGATATTCCAAAGACCCCCTTTACCACAAGGTATGGTCTATATGAATACACTGTCATGTCTTTTGGACTGACCAATGCCCCGGCATACTTTATGAGCATGATGAACAATGTATTCATGGAGTTCTTGGATAAGTTTGTGGTGGTATTCATAGATGATATTCTAGTGTACTCCAAGAATGAAGAGGAGCATGGAGGACACCTACGTTTGATTCTTGGAAAGCTAAGGGAACATAAGTTATATGCTAAATTTGGAAAATGTGAGTTTTGGTTAAATACAGTAGGATTCCTTGGACACGTGGTGTCAGGAGATGGCATTGCGGTAGACCAAGCCAAGGTATCAGCTGTAACTGAGTGGGAATCGCCAAAGAATGCGAAAGATATCCAGAGTTTCTTAGGACTTGCGGGATATTACCGTAGGTTCATTGAGAATTTCTCCAAGATTGCTAAACCTATGACAGAATTGCTGAAGAAGGAAAAGAAGTTCTTATGGAGTGAGGATTGTGAGACTAGTTTCCAAGATCTAAAGCAACGATTAGTAACAGCACCAGTTCTATGCTTACCGGATCTCCAGAAGGATTTTCAAGTGTAGTGCGACGCTTCACATCGAGGACTGGGTAGTGTATTGATGCAAGATGGGAGAGTAGTTGCATACGCATCACGACAGCTCAAAAATCACGAGAAGAATTACCCGACTCATGATTTAGAGCTAGCTTCAGTCGTACATGCCCTTAGCACATGGAGACATTATCTCATGGGCAAGAAATGTGACATCTTTACGGATCACAAGAGTTTGAAATATATCTTCACTCAAAAGGAGCTGAATATGAGGCAGAGGAGATGGTTAGAGTTGATAAAGGACTACAATTGGAATCTCCAATACCACCCAGGGAAGGCTAATGTCGTGGCAGACGCATTACGTCGCAAGGGATATGTGAATGGACTCACTGCAGGGGACTTGTCAGACGAATTGTGTGAACAATTCAAGACTCTCCGTTTGGAATTAGTGAATGAAGGGTATTTGTCAGCCACGGAGGTAACGCCAACACTGATGGACAGGATCAAGGGAGCCCAGAAGGATGATGAAGGAATAAAGTAAATAAAAGAGAAAATGAGTGAAGGAAAGATGAAGGAGTTTAATGAAGATGCCGATGGTACATTATGGTTCGGGAAGCGTATTTGTGTACCGCAGGATCCTAATATTAGAAAGCTGATACTCCAAGAAGCTCATGACTCACCGTATTCCATTCACCCTGGGAATACCAAGATGTACATGGATTTGAAGGAAAGATTTTGGTGAAATAACTTGACGAAGGACATCGCGGAGTACATTGCGTTGTGTGATGTGTGCAGTAGAGTGAAATCTGAGCATCAGAAGCCGGCAGGATTACTGCAGCCATTACCCATACCAGATTGGAAGTGGGATAAGATTGGGATGGATTTTATCACCGGATTGCCTAGAACTAGGTCTGGCTATGATTCCATTTGGGTAGTGGTCGATCACTTGACTAAGGTGGCTCATTTCATACCAGTGAAGACCACCTACACTAGCGCCAAGTTGGCTAAGCTATACATGACTAGGACAGTCTGTGCACATGGGGTGCCAAAAGGAATTGTGTCTGATAGAGGAACACGGTTCACATCCCATTTCTGGCGTCAGTTGCACGAGACATTGGGAAAAAGGTTAGAGTTCAGCACAGCGTTTCACCCTCAGACGGATGGTCAGACAGAGAGAGTGAATCAGATTCTGGAGGATATGTTGAGAGCTTGTGCTCTAGATTATGGCTCTAGCTGGGATGAGAGTTTGCCTTACGCAGAGGTTTCTTACAACAATAGCTATCAGTCTAGCATAGAGATGGCTCCATTCGAAGCACTATATGGCAAGAAGTGCAGGACTCCTTTGTTATGGGATGGAGTAGGAGAACGTAGTTTCTTTGGTCCCGACCTTATCAAGGACGCTGAGGAGAAGGTTAGACTGATTCGCGATAGGTTGAAGGTAGCTCAATCGAGGCAGAAGATTTATGCTGATTCAAAGCGTAGGGAAGTGACCTACGAGATTGGTGATAGGGCATATCTAAGAGTATCACCACTGCGCAGAGTTAAGCGCTTTGGAATTAAGGGAAAGTTAGCACCGCGTTTCATTGGACCATATAAGGTTCTGTCACGCAAGGGAGAAGTAGCCTATCAGTTGGAATTGCCAGAAGGATTGTCTAACGTCCATGACGTGCTCCATGTGTCTCAATTGAAGAGGTGTCACCCAGAAATGGCAGACACACCATTGAGGGATACCATTCCGCTAGAGGAGGTCCAATTGGAGAGTGATCTCACATACGAGGAGAAGCCGATAAGGATCTTGGATACAGCGGAAAGAATGACAAGGACCAAGACGATCAAATTCTGCAAGGTTCAGTAGAACCATCACACCGAAGAGGAGGCTACGTGGGAACGAGAGGAGGATCTTCGAGAAGACCACCCACACCTATTTGCTAGCCACTCCGAAGCTCGAGGGCGAGCTTCATCTTAAGGGGGTTAGTCTGTAACATCCCAAATCTTACATTTGGAATGTTTTGCATTTAGAGCATATGCATAGCATGGCATGAATTTGAATATTGCATTTGTTTGTTGCATCTGAAACCCCAATTTTAATCATGTCTAAAAATAAATCATTTTCTTCTATAAGGCAATATAGGCCAAAGTATTTTATTATTTTTATCTTCCCCAAAAATCCCCTTCAAAATAACCTAGGTGGATAGGTTTTCAAATTTCATAATTTTCAAAATTTGTTTGACCCTTTTTGGAGTTATATTTTCAAAGTTATTAACATTTTAGTTTTTGGTAAAAAAAAAATTAAAAAAAAAGGGAAACGACCGGGCGGCCGAGCCAGCCCAACAGCGCGCGCAGCGCGCAGCGCTGATGGGCCAGCCAGCCCAGCCAGCCCGCCCCGTCGTGGAAGGTTTTAGAACAAAAAAAAACCGCCGCGCCCGCTGACGACGTGGGGCGTGACGTCATCCTCGCCGGAATCGCCCCTGGATTCGGAGGAGGCGGTTGCGTCGCCGCGTTTCCGCGGCCGATTCGGCCGCGACCTAACTCCTCCCGCACGCCAAGCCCCCTATATAAGCCGTGCCGCCCCCCGCCTCGACGTCCACCCACCCCTCGAGCGCCGCCGCCCTCGAAAAACCCGAGCCCGCCGCCGTTCCGTCCGCCGCCGCCTCGGTAATCCTCGCCGCCGGCGAGGTACACCTCGGGAGCCCGCGCCGCCACCATATCCGAGACCGCGCTGACGAGGGGAGCTCGCCGGTGTCCACGCCATCGCCGGAGGAGGTCCCGAGCGCCACCGCCGTCCACGCCGAGCCGCCACCGCCGTCACGCCGGCCGTCTCCAGTGAGCCCCTCGCCCGATCTAATCTGGACCGTCGGATCTCGATCTGACGGTTCAGATCCAGATCTGACCGGTCAACGCGCGGGCTGACGTCACGCTGACGTCATTCCTGCGTGAACCCGGTCAATTTTCAGTCAAATCGTTTTAATTTCGTTTTAAAAATTCCAAAAATTGCCTAAATTTTGTAAATTCAATATATTTAGATCTATAACTCCGTTTTGCGCATGCAATATATCAAACGAAAGAGAAAATTGAGATCTATCCATCTACGCTATCAAATTTATGTTTTGATCTATATTTATTTTCTGTTTTCAATTATGCTTTTCGGGCTATTTAAATCATATAAAATCAACCGTAGCCCGAAATTCATCGAATCTTCTTTGTATGATCTTGTTTTGATTAGATCTATTCAGGAAAAATATCATCAACTTGTGTAGATGCTTAATTCAAGTTAGATATTGCATTTTCTTAATCTAGCACTATTAAATCATTATAATTGCTTTAATTAATTTCCTCGCAACAAAAACACTTTCCTTGCATCATACATGTCATTAATAACCAGAGAACAATAGTAGATCTATTTTTTTTTGCATCACTAAGCTTTCATGCATGCATGTGTTGCATATTGTTATGTCTTGTTGCTTATGTATGTCGATTGCAACATGTAGATTACAACGAGTACAGCGATTGTGGTTGCGAGGATTGTTTGAACAGCTGCACGTGTTGCCAAGGCAAGTGACACACATGATCCTACTATTTTACTATATGCATTAGATTTTATAGTAGTTAAGCATGAGTAGGAGTTGAGTGTTATCGCTATGCTAGATATTATTAGAGGTTGCTTCACTAACACCCAAGTGAAGTAATCACATGTTACCCTAGATTGTAGCATCCATATGGTAGGCAAACATCGTAGTTGTAGATTGCTTAGCCATGCTCTAGCTATTCGTGGATGGGATCATTATCATGTTATGATGAAAATCGTTATTTTAATTGCTTATGAACATAACATGATAATTAATTAACCACTGGGCGGATTGCTAGAGTGTCATCAGAGTACAAAGTTTGGTGGGGACCGCCGCCTAGTATCTTGAGATTATGTTTACTTTCTTTATGTAGTTGTTATTGCGTGCAACCATGTTTCATATAGTATGGGCTAGACATAAATTGTAGGTTGTGGTGACTCGAACCCAACGTGTCCAGAGATGTAGAATAGTGGTAGGATGGTCCGGCTCGTGGTGGGTTTGGGGATCTACTTCTTATGGTTTATGGCTTGATCTTCTTTCCTTCCGTGGTACTAGTGGTGTATCATGGTGGTTGGGGTCGATTAGGCAACATGGCTAAAGGGTACAAACCTCGCGAGGGTTAAAACTAAGATCTTAGCCGTGTTCCATTGGTCAGGAACAATTCAACAACTAGATGGGAAACATGACATATCTCGTTCATTCTTGTTTTATTGATTACTAATAACTTGACTATGGGTTATTGGAGATGTGCCTGATGGTGTTTCAGTGTGCTAATCCAAAGGGTAGGAGCACTTTGCTATCAACCAAAGTGTCCAATTATGTGAAAATTCTAAATTCTAATAAATGATAGGTCAAATGCCTTTATGCAAAATAGCCTAGAAACTCCACCAGCCAAATATGCATGTAGACTAGCACTTGCCATTTATTATACCACCATAGTGTCACTTGCCATCATTGCTCAAAATGATCTGACCTCCTTTTGGGAGCTGCATATTCCAACGTGCAGGTTATTCGGATTCGGATTAGCTTTTCGTAGGTTTTCGAGGCTTCACATCAACCTTTGTTCGCCCGTGGCTTACAAACAAGAAGATGGAGGTCTACCGCTGCTTTGCTGTGTGTTTAATAATTATTTGAGCTAGCACTTCGCTATGCAGTTTGTAATAAATTACTTTACTCTGGATAATTTTGATAGTATTCAATACATTTGTTTCCTTTGATTACTATCTGTGTTGTGTGTGCTGGTGAACGGTCCAGGGGCCAGTACTACACATAAAAGTATAGCTTGTGATGGGATGTACTACTACACTTAAATATATTATTATGAAAGTGATACACCCACTCAATATATGGTATGTAAGATGTGGGATTTGGTTTTTCAACCACATGTTTGTCTGACGACAGTTTTGTGCCCTTGGAGTTATGTGAGATAGTTTTCCCGATAACGATTGAGTGATGGCGCTAGTATAAGTTTGCTTGGTGTATGTGTTGGTTAGTTTAGTTGTTTGGTCTTTAGATCTTAGAGTGTGTCTTTTATTCTTTTACGGCGCTAGAAAACGAAGAAGAAGAAGAAGAAGAAGAAGTTGTGGAGCTGTGCGTCAAGTTCAAACTACTTCAAGTCCAGGGACAATAAGAGATTTAAGGCAAGCCATCCTGATGCTTGCTGTTATAATACACTTATCATTATCTATCGTGCATGCTTTACTTCTTAAAGTTTTACAAAACTTGAATTTCCAAATACTATTTTGGAGTGAATAGTACTACTATTAATATTATATATTATTACTAAGCCAGTAGATGATACTTGGTGTTACCAAGCCCATAGCCACCATATGGTATTTAGTACCATCAAGAGTATTAGTCCCTAAGTGGACACCATAAAAATAAGTTTTTAAAAAACAAAGGCTTTATGGAAAACCCGGAGAAAATGTTGAGCCTTATTCACCGGAGGAATGTTGGAGTGGTCATTTTTGGAAAAATGGTGTTTTACAAAAATGACACATAACCTAGTCTTCGCCGGACAACCTTTACTGTACTGCCACCCTACCCTAACATGAGCACGGGTCTTAACTTGAAGTTTGTTCTTGTTAGTGTGTGTTCTATCTCAATTTGCTATAAGGGTGTGAGTAACCATCGAACCAAAATGTCGTCAACTCATGAAACACAAGGCATACAAAGTGAGGGATTAAGTTACCCCCCGGGTGCGACAGTTGGGTCTCCTGCCGTGGCGATGTGCGACATGGTGCCGGGGAGAACAAACCCAATAGAAGAGATAGTCATATACTAGCTTGAGCATAGTGGACAGTTAGGATCAGTTATCTGATGTTTACATAATGTTGATACAGTCCGTGGTTGTTCACGGTGGATGTATTGGATCTTTTGGATTGTGTACACCTTTGCAGAGTACAACTATTTCGAAGTAGCCGCCTCCTCGGATATGGAGAGTTGAATGGCCATGTAGCTATCATTGTGTCAATATTTTCAAAAAAGGAGTTTTCAAAAAGGTGTTGGACTCATGAAGTATCAAAAGGAGGAAATCTCGTACCGTGGAGGTACCGTTGATGAAAAGCCAGAAGTTGTTTTGCAAGAAGTTTTGCAAAGAGAAAACCTTCTTTTACGAAATAAGTTTATAAAACCTCTTGTACATGTGATATCTACAAGAGAAAGAAGTTATTTTCTTTTGAAGTATCTTCTTCAACGAAGATACAGAGATTTTGAAAATCAACTATGATATATCCTTCATATATCATGGATAGTTAACCCTATGTATAGCCTACCTATTACACAATATAAGCATACTTGCATCTTTGGTAAGCTATATGATGGATGTCTTGCTGAGTATATTCAAATGTACTCATATTGGTTTCGTCCCTGGTATCAACTTGCCAGACATCGAGAAGGAGTCTCAGATGGAGATCTATGAGGAGGAGTACGGAGCTGATGGCTTTGCGAACTAGGATCGTCTCCCGGTCAGTAGCCTGTAGGTTAAGGCATGACTTGGGCTCTTCTACGTTTGTGTGTGTTAGTCTTCCGTTGTGTGTGTCGTGTGTTGCCCTGCCTGGCAGTTGTGTTGACTTGGTCATGTGACCATGTCTCTTTGTAAGTGTTTTATGCGACCGTGTAATGGATATTGTATCTGTGTACCAACTTGATATGTTGTTCACGACTAGTATGATCTGGGATCGTGAATGTATGCATATCGAAGGTGTCCTTGAACAGTGGTTCTGGGGCGGGCCTTACAGAGTTGGTATCAGAGCTATCCTGACCTTAGGAGACCTTAGTTAGCATGGACGTTAGCTAGTACTCTGACAATAAAAGTTAATAAAACCAGGTCACTAAGATGACTATTTTCCAAAAAGGTTCTATATTCCATCCCCTCAGTGATTTTGAAAACTCTATTTACACTAAGATAAAATGGAGCATCTTAAAACTTTGCACACTTTTACCTAACATAATCTACCTTAAAATTTTGTGTAGATGGGAGTTGTCTTCACCAAGTCCTTCCGGCTGGGATCGCATGCACCTTGCTACCGCTGCTTTGAGGAGGATTTGATCAATATGGCTCACCTTATCGGTCGTCCCCTACCTGAGTTGAAGGGAGCCCAGATTCATCATGATGGACGAGAATTGTCCTGGTTGGTGGTCTGCACCATCCGTGCACCGTTGCTAGCACCGTCAACACCAGAGATCACCTGGGAAGTGGTAGAGAACAGTTCGGAAGATGGTATCCTTAGAGTGATGCAGCTGACCGTTGCCAAGCTCGCGAACTTCTTCCACCGCAAGTTTGCGGACACCCCATATAGATACTTTGGGAGACGCAACGAGGACGACAAGCCGATAGAAGTCACTGGAGACTTTGTGTTTGCTCGTCACTTCCAGCACTTGGAGGGACAGCTGTACAACACCCAACTCTCCCTTGATAAGGTTAGAGCAGGTTATGACCTCCGAGGCAGAGAGATAGACCATCCGGAGAAAAGCCTGAATGTTTCTTCTTCTACCGAGCGTTGTCTCAAGGTACTGAAGAAGACCATGAAGTACACTAACTCCCAGCACCGCACATGAGTGAGAGCCCTTCAGCTTCAGCTTGCAGCCAGCAAGACCCGAGTTGAAGAGTTGGAGGAACAGCTACGCGCTTCCTCAAGCACTTAGGATTGCCGCAGGATGTTAGGAGTTGTGTTATCTCCACCCAGACGCGTGTTTGTGTTTGTGTTGAACTCTGTTAGAGTGTGCTAGTTGTGTTGTAAGCCTTATGCTTTAGCCGTGTGAACCCTTAAATCATGTGATGCTTGTTAAGACTCTGTTTCATGTGTTAGTCCTTTCTGGTCAATATGATTGCTTCTTAGATTCCTGCTTGACTGTTATGATACCTACCGTTCTCATCTCCGTTATGAGCCGGTATGTGTCACGAGTTTTGAAAACAAAACTGCCTTTTTAGTTGCTCTCGTCTTATACCGTCCTTTGTCTTCAGCATGACCAGCGATCTACCTCCATCGCCGGAGCCGAAAGTTGCCCAACTGTTTTCTCTGATCATGGAAGAGCGTGAAGCCGCTCGTGCTGAACACAAAGCCACCCATGCCGCCCTGGAGCATTTGACTCAGCTTGTCGCCATCAATGCTGAGAATAATGCTATCCTTATGAGAGAGTACCAGCACCTGCTTGTTCGAGAGAATCGCAAACGGAAGATAGTGGCGCCAGGAGAAACTAGTTCATTGGTGACCCGCAGCGCTTTGCCTGCGATGCCACAATCTTCAAGGAGGCGTGTGAAAGTCAAGCCTAGAACCACGGGTTGCTTTACCTGTGGACAGGAAGGAAAATTCGCTCGCGATTGTACCAAGAAGAACCGTGTTCTAGCTCATCCTGAGGAACCCCAAGAAAACCAAGGTCCATCCCAGAAGAAACGCAAGAATCTGAGGAGTGGACCTCGAGACCAAGATGATGTTGCAGAAACCCCTGCGACTCATGCCATAGCCAATGGTATGTTCTCGAACCAAACTTGTAAAATTCCATAGTTGTGTTTGACTTCGTGCCCTGAAAAATCCGACGTAAATGGAACACTAGAAGTGTCACATCGGACTAGATATAGTATCTTAAATAATTAACGATACTAACCTAACCTCATCCAATTTTCGTTTAACACCTTACAGAGTTTGTAACATGACCTCATCTAATTCTAGTTGAATACCTTACATAGTAACTTACGGAGTTGGTACCTTACAGAACTGGTATCACCCGTATAAAAATTTGTGACCAACTTTTCCAAAACCAAAGAGAAAGGTGCCCTAGGATGATTCTATAGCCATTTTGAAGAAAGTGAAAGGTTGGAAAAAATATTGGAGGGATAAACTATGACTGTTACTAGGCAACAAGATCTCTCGTATATATGTTTTGGAGGAACGAGATTTGTTGAAAATGAGATGGTGGAAAACTCATTTGAGGTTCAGCTTAGGAAGGAAAGAATTGAGGATCATATGATTTTAGTGGAGTTTAATTATGATATAATATCCAGGATAACCATTTGTGGACCCCAAAAATTTGGAAGTTATCAGTAACTAAAATTTGTAGCCTGGAAGAAATGAATTGAGGTTTAGAAGGACTGGTGGAAACTATTGGATTTTAGGAAGCACTTGATTTATAAGGAGATTGGATTAATTAGAAGTAGCATGCGAGAGAATTTCTGATACGGGAATGATGATGATAATGTTTGCCTAGGTGATTCATACCCTGGATTTTAGTGGAAAGATGATGGTAGTAAAAAGATCATGTTGGAATGCGTCAGATGTATGATTTTGATTAAAGATGGAATGGATAAATATGGGATTTGATATAGGAAGAGATTCGTGGATATAAAATGATGATTTTGGACTTTTGAAGAAATCAACATGGCTTCGATTTAGTAAGTGATTATTCTCGATGATATTCTCACAGCTTGTCACGCTCTATTGAGACTGTTTGGGAAAAATGATTTGGCCTTGATTAAGAGATAGGAGTTTGCATAATCTGAAATGGTTTATAGTAGTTGTACAGACTTGGTATGATAATCTTATTAGAATGAAAGCAAGTGTACCATTGTCTAAGGAATAACCCCTGGTTTGATGTCATGGTTTTTGAGGAACGATAAGTTGAGGTTTAGTTTATGGCACCCAGACCTTTGAAAAGAAAAATAAATTGCCGGTGGATTTTGGTAAGATTAATCAAAGGGGGAAGCACCTGGGTTTAATGTTAGCAACCACCAGAACATGCTTTTGTAAAAAAAACAAAATTCATCTAACATTGTTGTTTTGACCATACCCTCTTTTCGATTGCCTGCGAATCTCGGGACGAGATTCTTTTAAGGGGGGAAGGTCTGTCACACCCCAGTTTTTGGATTCTTGTACTGTGCTTAAGAAGACAAAAATTAGGGCCAACAATTTTTTTTATGAAAACATGATTGTTTGAACTAACATGTGTTTATGATCTTAATCATTTTTGCAATGCAAGTTTTTCTTCTTTATAAAACCAATACAAAAGTTTTATGAGAACACTTCCATTTTTTCCTGATAAATTTTCCCTGATGTTTTCCTAATATTACTTGAGTGGATTTTCATTCCAAGACTTGGATTATTCTTGGTTGCTTCTTAAAACAATCTTTTAACCTTGTTGGATCCAAGAAAACAAGTTCTCAAAATGATTTATAAAAGTTTTCTATAGAAAACATTTCCTGAAAATATGGCCAAGTACCTGTTTTCTACCTTTGTTTTCACTAGGCTATAAAATGTTATTTTATGTTTTCTTGACATTTAATTGATCCTTGATATATGTACTACAAGTTCATAATCTTACTTTATTTTTGGGTTAATAAAAATTATCTTTTGCTTGTTTTCTTTGAGGTATAAATTTAAGACGGAAAAAGACAATTTTGGAAAACAGAGAAAAAACACAAAGTATACCTTTTTCAATCTTGTTTTCATGGCCTTAAACTATTTCAAAATTGTTTTAAAAAGATGTTCCTGAAAGTTTATAACATGGTTAACAAGTTCCCACTTTGAAAACAAATTTTGGAAAACATTTGAACCTTGAAACCAAACTCAACTTTTTGATGATTTCATCTGTTTCCAACACTTCGAAATTTTTCTAAGTCCTTAACTGAATTATCTGAATTTTGGTAAACAGTAAGAGATACACTTTTGCACAATTGTTTTCTTTGTGTTTCTTTGCAATTTTGGAAGTGTGACCATGCCTAGTGTGTTTACCACTGTGCCTACTCAAGCCAGGATGCATTGGTGTGCTTCTAGAAGCCTTGGACTTGAAGAAAAATAAGAGAGATAATGTGATGAGGTGGAATGGTTTGGAGACCCATACTTTGACCCATTTTACTTGCCCTTGCCCTCCCCTTGCCTCCAAGAGCCAGCTTTGGACTTTCCCTTTCGTGGTCATGGCCTTGTACATCCAGAGCACACAAGAAAAAGGCCAAAGAATTCCTAGAGCGCCCTCATGCCATCCTTGGCATAGCACCCGAGCCATCCCCATTTTTGCCCTTTGTTTTTCACCACGGGTACAAGTGCTCCAGAGCTCACCCCTTGCTCCACACCACTCCCCACACACCCCCACACATCCCCAAGCCGAAAGGAAGCTGAGCCTAGCCCCCTAGGGGCCCACGAGCCCGTGAACTCGCCGCCGGTGACCACCACGGCCTCGAGGTGGGATCACACGATCCAGCCCCTCCCTCCTATTTCTTTTGCCTCCGTTGAGTTCCCCATAGCTCATAGGGCCGCGCTGACACGGTCTCGTGGTCGTTTTCTTGCAGGGGTAGCGCCACCGTCGACCTCGCCACCGCGGGCGCCCTGTGCCGCGCCACCGCCTGAGAGCGTGCCCGTCGCCAAACTTCACGCCCCTCGACGCCCTCGACCCCAGCCACCTCCCCCGAGCTTGCCAGCCCTCCACGAGCCCACGGTGAGCCTCCCCGAGCTCTTCCGCCGCCGGCCGTTTCGGGAACGAGAGAGAGAGGAGAGGCGAGGATGACGACGACCGCGCGCTGTTGGATCTTGGATCCACGGCCGCGCTTGAACCCACGCGTTCCTGCACCCGCGCGCATGCACTGAGCGCAGCTGGGCCGCCTGGCCGCCTAGCTGGGCCGCACCCACGCAAAGCCAGCCCGCGCTGCTGTTTGTTTATCTTTTAAATTTTTTCTCTGAAACTTGTTGTTTACTTTGGACGTGTGAAAAATACTAATCATGCAAAATAAAATCTACCAAAAATCATGAACCTAACAATATGAGTTCCTAACCATATAAAATTAGTAGATCTAAGATTGGACGGTTATTTTTTCTCACAAGGACCGGTTTGCCACAGACTGTTTATGAGAGTGTTTAGAACATAACTTTTTGTATCTGTAACCAAATTGGTCAAACTAAAATGTTTCGGATAGCCCTTGAACAGATATATCCATAGCACTTGGCCTCACATCAAGGTGAGCTACCAAATGGAATTGCCATCCATTATGGTAAAATACCAGTAGGCTCTTCTGTGATTTTTAGAGTGAGCTTAAAAATGATTTTTGAAGTAAACCCAACTGGATTAGTTTGATATTGACTAGATCTATCTAATCATAGATTAGATTAATTTTTGAAGCTCTAGATTAATTTTGGTGAATAGATCTAGAAAACAGCAGCTTTTCTGTTTTTTTTTCAATGTGTATACTTGTTTGAAATAAATTGTGTGATTGTTTAAATATTGTTTCCTAGCATGTATAGAGTTTTTATAACTTTTTATTAGGTTGTTATCTTGCAGTACATCTACCTTAGAAAGTGTGTGCATGTTTGGATAGTTAAATAAAAATGGGAATAGCAATTGTTATCTTCTAGTTTTATTATTTGCAATTGTTGTGTGAGCTAGATCCTTGTGTGCTTGATTGACTAAGTTTATGCTATGATAGAGATGCATCCAGTACCATTTTGGTTCTATTATTTTTAAGTTCTTTCCTATGTTGGATTGCATATTACTTTTATAGCAAAGCATGTGTAAGTCTTGTTTTTTTTCCACTAGTATTGTTTTCACTAGAATGGATAGCCTTGTGTTATTTATTTTTGTCATAATAATTTTTCCATGTGTGACCAGAGGATTCGTACCTCTTTTTCCTTGGTATTAGTGGGCCCATAACCCACTGGTCCCAATGCATCTTGGTTGAGGATGAAAATCCCTAACCATACATGTGTGTGGAAGTAACATGTTTTATTATATGGTTGTTTGTTATTTTCCACCATGGAAAATAGATTGTTGTTTCACGTATGCAAGTGAAAAGTTTATTTCTTCTTTGTGAAAACTAGTATGTTTAGGTGTGATTCATTTGTTAGCATAATACTTCTTAGGGGTATCATGTTAAGAAATTTTTCCCTATTGATTGCTTAAATTGAATTGTTTGCTAATGGAATAATTTCCTTGTGATTGATAGATTATTTGTGAATGATTTTTATTGAGTGTTTGGATTTTTGTAAGGGTTTAGTTAGTCCTTGATTGAGTGCATAGCTACTGGTTGTGTGGTTATACCTTGGTTGCTTGCTTTTGAATTAATTAGAAAAGCATGTATTACTAGAATTTGTTTATGCATGCTAAATAGATGCTTTCATAGAATTATTTTATGGTATTGCTTACTAGCATGTGTATGGATTGTGTACTGATAGTAGGTATATTTATGTTCATGACTAGCTTGTTTAGAGTTAGCATCCTTGTAGCATTATTTGCTTCTCTAGTGTTGAACTAGTGTCACCACTAGAAATTGTGGTTTTGCTCTAGTGTTGTTATCCTTTATTTTATGAGTGCATGTTTTATTCTAGCATATTTAGGAATTTATTGCTTCTGTTATTATGCTATTACTTCCTTAGTTCATGTTGCTATAGTTGTAGAATACAAGTATTTCTTATAGCATGCTTGTGTATAATCCCCTATTAGTATGCTAAATGCAGTCATGTTTTTATGATTGTTTGATAGGAGTATTATTTTGTGTAATGATTGTGTTTTAGATTATTTTTAGGACTTGATATCATTGTTTTTAGCTACTGGTTCTTTGTATAATTTTCATGATTGATGGATTTCATAACTTCAAGTAGACATTAGCATAGTCAATAAATAGTCTCTTCATCTGTGGTGTGTTTACCTGCTGTTTGGGAATTGTCTGAGTGATTACGTTAGCATGAGTGTTGTACTTATGTTATTTGTTGTGCTAGTTTTGTTGTTGTTCTTAATAGCATCTTGTTATCTAAGCATTAGTTTTATCATGAACTTGTTTGGTTATGATTGCATGTTTGTTGCTAATACCCACTGCCATGGGTATTGCTTTGATTGATTGTTACTATCTTAGTAGCCTCACCTTTTGCACCCACAAGCTATATTTTTATCTTCTTAAATATCTTATTATGAGAGTGATACACCCACTCAATATATGGTATGTAAGATGTGGGATTTGGTTTTTCAACCACATGTTTGTCTGACGTCAGTTTTGTGCCCTGTGAGTTATGTGAGATAGTTTTCCCGATAACGATTGAGTGATTGCGCTAGTATAAGTTTGCTTGCTGTATGTGTTGGTTAGTTTAGTTGTTTTGTCTTTAGATCTGAGAGTGTGTCTTTTATTCTTTTACAACGCTAGAAAACGAAGAAGAAGAAGAAGAAGTTGTGGAGCTGTGCGTCAAGTTCAAACTACTTCAAGGCCAGGGACAATAAGAGATTTAAGGCAAGCCATCCTGATGCTTGCGGTTATAATGCAATTATCATTATCTATCATGCATGTTTTATTTCTGAAAAGTTTTACAAAACTTGAATTTCCAAAAACTATTTTTGAGTGAATACTACTACTATTAATATTATATATTATTACTACGCGAGTAGATGATATTTGGTGTTACCAAGCCCATAGCCACCATATGGTATTTAGTACCATCAAGAGTATTAGTCCCTAAGTGGACACCCTAAAAATAAGTTTTTACAAAACAAAGGCTTTATGGAAAACCCGGAGAAAAGCTGAGCCTTATTCACCGAAGGAATGTTGGAGTGGTCATTTTTGGAAAAATGGTGTTTTACAAAAATGACACATAACCTAGTCTTCGTCGGACAACCTTTACCGTATTGCCACCCTACCCTAACACGGGCACGGGGCTTAACTTGAAGTTTGTTCTTGTTAGTGTGTGTTCTATCTCAATTTTCTATAAGGGTGTGAGTTACCCTCGAACCGAAATGTCGTCAACTCATGAAACACAAGGCATACAAAGTGAGGGATTAAGTTACCCCCCGGGTGCGACAGTTGGGTCTCCCGTCGTGGCGATGTGCGACATGGTGCCGGGGAGAACAAACCCAATAGAAGAGATAGTCATATACTAGCTTGAGCATAGTGGACAGTTAGGATCAGTTATCTGATGTTTACATACTGTTGTTACAGTCTGTGGTTGTTCACGGCAGATGTATTTGATCTGGTGGATTGTGTAGATCTCTGCAGAGTACAACTATTTCGAAGTAGCCGCGTCCTCGGATATGGACAGTTGAATGGCCATGTAGCTATCATTGTGTCAATATTTTCAAAAAAGGAGTTTTCAAAAAGGTGTTGGACTCATGAAGTATCAAAAGGAGGAAATCTCGTACCGTGGAGGTACCGCTGATGAAAACCCAGAAGTTGTTTTGCAAGAAGTTTTGCAAAGATAAAACCTTCTTTTACAAAATGAGTTTATAAAACCTCTTGTACATGTGATATCTACAAGAGAAAGAAGTTATTTTCTTTTGAAGTATCTTCTTCAACGAAGATACAGAGATTTTGAAAATCAACTATGATATATCCTTCATATATCATGGATAGTGAACCCTATGTATAGCCTACCTATTACACCATGTAAGCATACTTGCATCTTTGGTAAGCTATATGATGGATGTCTTGCTGAGTACATTCAAATGTACTCATATTGGTTTTGTCCCTGGTATCAACTTGCCAGACATCGAGAAGGAGTCTCATATGGAGATCTATGAGGAGGAGTACGGAGCTGATGGCTTTGCGAACTAGGATCGTCTCCCGGTCAGCAGCCTGTAGGTTAAGGCGTGACTTGGGATCTTCTACGTTTGTGTGTGTTAGTCTTCTGCTGTGTGTGGTGTGTGTTCGTGGTAGTTGTGTTGACTTGGTCATGTGACCATGTCTCTTTGTAAGTGTTTTATGCGACCGTGTAATGGATATTGTATCTGTGTACCAACTTGATATGTTGTTCACGACTGGTGTGATATGGGATCGTGAATGTATGCATATCGAAGGTGTCCTTGAACAGTGGTTCTGGGGCGGGCCTTATAGTTTCATTCGATTCATGGACACTTTGATATGAATAGTTGGTTATGACTAGCATGGACACAAGGAGTAGTAGTACCATGGTGATCCGGACTACGTGCCGATGATTCTGGTCTGCCTGCCATTGTTTGTTGCGGCCGGGGCTGGTAACCCTGAAGCCCTTGTGAGTCCATGTCTAGGAGCACATAACAATATGTATATCTCTGGGTCCGGGGTCATGACAACATGTGATCCTCACATTGCAACCATCCCCTCCGGTTGTCCCAATTTATGTCACTTCGGCGCCTCGGGTTCCGGACGACAATATGTGTAAAAAACTTGCAGGTATGATCAAGAAACAATAATTGTCATCGTGATTCAATAACATGTTCAGATCTGAGATCATGGCACTCGGGCCCAAAGTGGCAAGCATTAAGCATAACAAGTTGCAACAATGTCAATAGCACTAACAGAGGAAACTAGGCACTATGCCCTAACAATCACGGCATTATTACATGAACGATCTCATCCAATCCCTACCATCCCCTTCAGCCTACAACGAGGAATTACTCACACATGGATGGGGGAAGCATGGATGGTCGATGGAGACGCGTTGGTGATGACGATGGCAATGATTTCCTCCACTTCCCCGTCCCAGCAGGGTGCCAGAACAGGAACTTCTGATCCCCGAATCGAGGTTCGGGACGGCGGCGGCGCTCTGTTGTGTTTCTTTGGAATATAACAAACCCCCTCGCATTTTAGGGTTGGAGGCTAGTTGTAGTCGAAAGGGGAGTCCGAGGGGGCTCCTGGGGGCCCACACCCTACGCTGGCGTGGCCACCCTGTGGCCCCTCTCCTGGCCCCCTTCTGGCTTCCGGGGTCTTCCGGGATGAAAACATCAATGGGCTATTTTCTGGACATTTTCCCGAAAGTTGATTTTTCTGCATAAAAACAAGACACCAAAGTAATTCTGGTGAAAACAGTGTTAGTCTGTGTTAGTTGTATCGAAAACACACAATTTTAGAGGAAAACAGTAACAAAAGTGTTCGGAAAAAGAGATACGTTTTCGACGTATCATGGGCGCGAAAGAGGTTCCCAAAGATTGCCCCTTTGGTGCAAGAAGACCAAGACCGTGCTACAAGACGAAGGAGGCGTCACTGGGCTCCCACACCATGATGCCATGGACGGTGGAGCTGTCCCCCTGCGACCAGAACCGCGCAGGAGGCGCAAAAGTACGGGACGGTCCTCCCTTTGGCACCTTGTGGGAACCCTTTCCCGCCAAATAAGTGGGAAGGAGGTCTAAATGCCAATATAAGAAGGGCACCACCAGCCCTTGCAAAAAGGGAGCTAGAACCATGCTAGAGCCCAAGTAGTCTGTTCCAAGCACAGGCTTGCATTTGTATTGTAACCAACGCAGTGCAATCCATCAAACAAGCAGGAGTAGGTGTAAGGACCCTAGACCGGCAGTCTGAATCCCTCCGTATGCATACATTCACGATCCCAGAAAGATCAGTCGTGAACAACATACAAAGTTGGCATACAGAAATACATCATCCATTACACGAATACATAAAGGTATTACATAAAAGATCACATGATCAAGTTTAACGCAACTGCCACATAGGGCAGGCAACTTATCAAACACATCGGAAGACAATTAAAACACAACGTAGATGAGCCCAAGTCACGCCTTAACCTACAGGCTGCTGACCCGGAGACGATCCTAGTTCGCAAAGCCGTCAGCTCCGTACTTCTCTTCATAGATATCCTTCGGAGGCTCCTTCTCAAAGTCTGGCAAGTAGATACCAGGGGCGAAACCATAATGAGTACATTTGAATGTACTCAGCAAGACATCCATCATGTCACTTACCAAACATGCAAATATGCTTATATGGTGGAATAGGTAGGCTATAAATAGGGTTCCCTACCAATGGTGTTCATATAAGATGACACCACAGTTGCAGTCAGGTTAATCTGCATCTTCGTTGAAGAAGATACTTCAGAAGAAAATAATATAGTTTTATTTCTCTTGTAGATATCACATGTACAAGAGGTTTTGTAAAGTTTTGTTAAAGAATATTTTCTCTTTGCAAAACTTCTTGGAATCAGTTTCCAGAGTCCTTGCTTAGAGTAGAAAAGGTTTTCTTTGCAAAACATTTTGTTTTGTATAACGACATCTGGCTTTTCATCATCGATGATACCTCCACGGTATACGTTTTCCTTCCTTTCCGAACTTCACAAGTTCAACACTTCCCTTCAAAATTTCCTTTCAAAAACTCCTTTTTGAAAACATTGACACAATGCTAGCTACATGGCCATTCAACTGTCCATATCCGAGGACGCGGCTATTCCGAATAGTTTTACTCTGCAGAGGTGTACACAATCCACAAGATCCAGAAGATCCGCCGGGAATCATCCACGGACTGCTCACAACAGTATGCGAACATCGGATAACTGGTCCGGACTCTCCACCTTGGTCAAGCCAGTACATGACTATCTCTTCAATCGGGACTTTGCTCCCCGGCATTGCGTCACACACCGCCACGTCAGGAACCCAACTGATGCATCCGGAGCGAAAATTAATCCCACACTTTGCATGTCGCTTGTTTAACAACTTGGCAACATTTCGGTTCAGAGGATCGCATCCCCTATAGCACATTGAGATAGACCATCCACTAACAAGAACAAGTTTCAAGCCTGGCCCCGTTTCCATGTTGAGGTAGGGTGGCAGTACGTCTTGGTTGTCCAGCGAAGACTAGGTTATGTGTCATTTTTGAAAAAACCATTTTCTCAAAAATGACCACTTCCTCATTCCTCCGGAGAATAAGGATCCGCCTTTTCTCCGGGTTTTTCCGTAAAGCCTTTGTTTTGTAGAATCACAATTTTAGGGTGTCCACTTAGGGACTAGTATATTTGATGGTAATAAATACCATATGGTGGCTTATGGGCTTGGTATTACCAAGTTTAACTACTGGCATGATAGTAACCTATATAATAGTATATTAATAATAACCACATCAAAAATAGTTTTGATAATCAAGTTTTGGTAAAACTTCAGAGGTAAAATATGCATGATAGATAATGATAAGTATTGTATCAGCAAGCATCAGGATGGCTTGCCTGGTATCTCCTTGTGTCCCTGGTTTTGGAGTGACTGGAACTTGAAACAGAGCTTCCCGACACTTCCTTCCTCTTCGTTTTCTAACGTCATAAAAAGAATAAAGGACACACATTCAGAACCAATCAAGGCAAGCAACAACACATAACAATACATACAGCAAGGAAACTAATAATAACCAATCACACAATTATTAATTGAGGCAAACAATCAGACAAACACACTTGGCAGAAATGCCATTTAATAAGACAACTCAAGGTTGGAGGAACATAACTCACAACCTCAATATCATGGATTCAGTGGGTGTGCCACTCTCATACCAAGATATTAATAAACCCAAAATACACTTAGTTTCACAAGGGTGAGACTACTAAAAGTATACAAAACATGCACAATAATAATCATGGCAATGGTTCTATCAATCAAACCACAAAAAGAAAAAGGTAGCTAAACTACTAAGCATAAATTCACATCAAGAATAAATAAAACACATGATTTGCAAAAGTGACCTT